>JAUIMM010000399.1:3600000-3912500 GCA_031769625.1 Taudactylus pleione | reverse complement strand
CCAGGCCCAGGCTGTGTGGTGTTCATTGGCTGAGAGAGGTCATCTCCCGTCTCTCAGCCAATGAACGGCTCCCTCCATTGTAGTCAATGGTGGGAGCCGCAAGGTTATTAAAGTTTACCCTGCGGTTCCCACCATTGACTACAATGGAGGGAGCCGTTCATTGGCTGAGAGATGGGAGATGACCTCTCTCAGCGAATGAACGCTTAGCAGCGGGGTTTCCATGGTGATACCCCGCCGCTAAGCTCTCATTCGGGAAGTACCGTTCTATAGAACGGTACTAAGTTCGTGGATCGCGTTTTCGTTTTGTTTTTTTGCCAAGTCCGGGGATGCCTACTTTGGAACGAAGAGGACAGAACCTCGCATAGGAGATGGTGAGTATGTTTTTTTTCACAGGTCCCCTATGGATACTTTACCGGACAAGTGGACCGATGCTACAGGGTTACATAGGTGAGTATGTGTACATGTGTGTGTGTATGTATGTTTAATAAACTTATACTGTCACGGTGTGTGTGTCCTGTGTTTTTTTAAACATTTTTTTTACAGGTGAACTACAG
Organism: Taudactylus pleione; assembly: GCA_031769625.1. Lineage (NCBI taxonomy): Eukaryota > Metazoa > Chordata > Amphibia > Anura > Myobatrachidae > Taudactylus > Taudactylus pleione. Next base: position 3,911,946 of record JAUIMM010000399.1, on the reverse strand, counting down.
GTACTAGTGGGCCCTTAATACCCTGCATGCTGGTACTTGTGGTTCTCCAAGTACCAGCATGCGGGGCAGGCTAGCTAGGACTTGCAGTTCTACTTGTAAAGACAATGTTTGATATTCTTTATTTACACCACACCACACAATCAGCCTGGGCCTGGGGTGCCCTGGAGAGGGTGACCCCTTTATTGGGGGGGTCCCCAGCTCTCCAGGAATCCCCGGCCTGGGCTGACTAGCGGTCAGGGCTGATGCTGCGGCTGGGGGGCCCGGTGAAAGGGCTCCCCTGGCTGTGGCATCAGCCCCCCGCTAGAAAAAAGTCCAGTGCTGGTTCTGGAACATACAGGGGAACCCTACTAATTTTTTTCCCCTGTATTTCCAGAACCAGGACCGGATCAGAGCCCAGAGCTGGTTGCGCAGAATACGGGGGACCCCTACGTCGTTTGTCCCCCGTATTTTGGCAACCAGCGCTGGTTCTGACCAGCCCGGTGCTGGTTGTGCTTAAGTACAGGGGACCCCTACATCATTTGTCCCCTGTATTTAAGCACACCCAGCACTGGGTTACTAATGCCGGGGGCTGGTTGCTCTTTTTTTGGGGGGGGGGGAACGCCATTTTTTTCTTTTTTTACACAGGTTTTTTTTTTTTTTTTACCACAGCAGCACAGACGGGTCTCACGGACCTGTCATTGCTCTGTGCCAATCACACAGATGCATGTAGCACGGATCTCCCGGGTTCGTGCTACATGCAAATGGGCACCATAACGCTGATTGGCTTCCTGTCTGCCACTGCAGTGCCACTCCTAGATGGGCCACGTGTTTGTGCCGCCCACTTGTGTCGCTTAGCATAGTCATCCAGCTACCTCGGTGCAACCTTTTGGCCTAAAAACAATATTGTGAGGTGTGAGCTGTTCAGAATAGAGTGGAAATGAGTGGAAATTAATGTTATTGGGGTTATTAATAGCATAGGAACAAAAAAAGGCCCATTTTATGTGATTTTAGCAGTTTTTTTTTTTTTTTAAGAAAAAATCCAGATCCAAAACACAAAACCCAGAACCCAAAACACGGAAGGGTGGTTTTGGCAAAACCAATCCAGATCCAAAACACAAAGAAAGATCCAGATCCAAAACACGAAAAGTGGCCGGTGCACACCCCTAATATATATATATATATATATATATATATATATATATATATATATTAGGGGTGTGCACCGGCCACTTTTCGTGTTTTGTGTTTTGGTTTTGGATCTGGATCTTTCTTCGTGTTTTGGATCTGGATTGGTTTTGCCAAAACCACCCTTCCGTGTTTTGGGTTCTGGGTTTTGTGTTTTGGATCTGGATTTTTTTGAAAAAAAGCATAAAAACAGCTAAAATCACAGAATTTGTAGGTTTTTCTGCTCCTATGCTATTATTAACCTCAATAACCTTAATTTCCACTCATTTCCAGTCTATTCTGAACACTGAACACCTCACAATAGTGTTTTTATGTCCAAAAGGTTGCACCGAGGTAGCTGGATGACTATGCTAAGCGACACGAGTGGGCGGCACAAACACGTGACCCATCTAGGCGTGATACTGCAGAGGCAGACAGGATGGCAGTTTGAAAAACTAGGCCCCAAACTGTACATAATGCAAAGAAAAAAAAGAGGTGTAAGATGGAATTGTCCTTGGGCCCTCCCACCCACCCTTATGTTGTATAAACAGGACATGCACACTTTAACAAACCAATCATTTCAGCGCCAGGGTCTGCCACACAACTGTGGCTGAAATGATTGGTTCGTTTGGGCCCCCACAAAACAAGCTGGCAATTAATCTGTCCCTGCACAAACTGGCTCTACGGAGGCAAGATGTCATACTCATCCTCCTCATCCACCGATTCCTCACCCTCTTCAGTGTGTACATCCTCATCATCACAGAGTATTAATTCGTCCCTGCTGGAACCACAGGTCCCTCTGTATGTTCTGGAGGCTGGTCTCCCTGGAAGAGTTGATAATTCATTTTATGAACATCATCTTCTCCACATTTTGTGGAAGCAACCTCCTACGCCTTTCGCTGACAAGGTTCCCGGCTGCACTAAACACTCTTTCGGAGTACACACTGGAGGGGGGGCAACTCAGGTAAAATAGAGCCAGTTTGTACAGGGACCTCCAAATTGCTTCTTTTTCCTGCCAGTACAGGTACGGACTGTCTGACATGCCTACTTGGATGCTGTCACCGATGTAATCCTTTAACAGACAGACGCACGCTTGTCGCTGCTGCTTTGAGGATGCAAGTGCGGCTACAGCCCACACAATTCACAAAGACAGAAAAAAAAAAAGAATATTTTTATTGTTTGTGGAGCGCACTTTGAGGGTTACACCACCCTTTAACAGACAGACGCACGCTTGTCGCTGCTGCTTTGAGGATGCAAGTGCGGCTACAGCCCACACAATTCACAAAGACAGAAAAAAGAAGAATATTTTTATTGTTTGTGTAGCACACTTTGAGGATGTCACCACCCTTTAACAGACAGACGCACGCTTGTCGCTGCTGCTTTAAGGATGCAGGTGCGGCTACAGCCCACACATTTCACAAGGACCGAAAAAAAAAAAGAACAATATTTTTATTGTTTGTGTAGCACACTTTGAGGGTGTCACCACCCTTTAACAGACAGACGCACGCTTGTCGCTGCTGCTTTAAGGATGCAGGTGCGGCTACAGCCCACACAGTTCACAAAGACAGAAAAAAGAAGAAGAATATTTTTGTTTGTGTAGCACACTTTGAGGGTGTCACCACCCTTTAGCAGACAGACGCACGCTTGTCGCTGCTGCTTTGAGGATGCAAGTGCGGCTACATCGCACATAAGTCACAAACACATTAAAAAATTTTTTTTATTTTTTGGAGCACTTTGAGAGTTACAACACCCTTTAACAGACAGACGCACGCTTGTCGCTGCTGCTTTGAGGATGCAAGTGCGGCTACAGCCCACACAATTCACAAAGACAGAAAATAATTTTTTTTTGGTTTGGACTGGAGTGTACTTTCGGGGGTTACAGCACCCTTTAACGGTCATGCCAGCTGGCCCTTTACTTATGACACAGGCACACGCTTGGCACTACTTTGTTGATGCACGTGCGGCTACTGCGCACACAATTCACAAACACAGAAAATAATTTTTTTTTTGGTTTGGACTGGAGTGTACTTTCGGGGGTTACAGCACCCTTTAACGGTCAAGCCAGCCGGCCCTTTACTTATGACACAGGTGCACGCTTGGCACTACTTTGTTGATGCACGTGCGGCTACTGCGCACACAATTCACAAACACAGAAAATATATTATTTTTTTAGCACTTGGGGGGAGCACCCCTGATGGACAGAGCACCCCCTGGACAACACTACAGCACCCCTTTAGGACTGGGACACTGCACAGGACTTTGGAGTGGACACAGCCCCTATGGAGAACTGACTGCACAACACAGTCCAGCCAGCCCCTATGGACTTTGAAGTAGTGGACACAGCCCCTATTAACAACAGCAGCACAGCACAACACAGCCAGCCCCTATGGACTTTGAAGTAGTGGACAACAGCAGCACAGCGCAGCACAGCACTGCACAACACTACTCTGCACTACACTACACAGCCCTAACTCCCACCCTCCCTCTTCACTGTCCACAGCCGAGTGAGAAAATGGCGCCGACGCGGGTACCTTATATAGGATCCAAAACCCGCGAGACTCGGAAGGCGGGATGATGACGTTTTGCCTCGATTTCAGATCCGAGTCAGGCGGGAAAAGTCGAGCCTGACTCGGATCGGACTCGGATTGGGGGGGCTCGCTGGGGTTCGAATTTCAGAAATCCAAACCCGCTCACCCCTAAAATATATATATATATATATATATATATAGATATCTATACACACTTAAATATATATATGTATATATATAGAAATATATATATACACACACACATATATATAGGCTTGGACTGGGCTGCCTGGGAATCGGGTATTTCCCTGGTGGGCCCTACTGCAATGTGGCCACACCCCTTTCTGCGAGGAGGCGGGGCTTAGCGCACAGCGACCGGGAGTGTTGGGGGGGTATGTTGTTGTCAGGCAGAGCCAGGGCCTGGGGGCTCCCCCTCTTCCCTGTGGTTTCTAGCAATTTATTATTTTTTTTTAAAGATGAGCAGCAGCAGTGCTGCTGTCTATATTAAGTTTTGCTAGGGAGAGCTGGCGGGCTCTAACAACAGGCCACCTGACAACACTCTGAGCAGGGGGCTAAGCTTCACGGGGCTGAGCAGGGGGCGGGGCTAAATGGGACTTTACATGGGCGGGGCTAAACAGGGGGCGGAGTTACACAGGACTAGAGAGATTGGAAAATGCTGCTATCAGAGAGGGAGATGAAAAGAAGCTGCTGCACAGCCAAGCCTGGCCCACCCAGAGACAGAACTCTGCTGCTGATAAGGTATGTGTCATCTGTCCTTGTGTGTGTGACTTGCATGTGAGCTTTCTTTGTGAATGCTGGGGAAGAATCAGGGCTTGTGTGTGTGTGGTGTGTATGTGTGTGTCAGGGGGTAGTGGGGGTTGAAGTAGTGGGAGAAGCAGATTGGCATACTGGTAGAAGTCTAGGGCATGAGGCAGGCTCGACAGGGGTGTCTTTAGAGAGGAGGGGGCCTGTGTGCATCCCCCATCACGGGCCCCCTCCTCTCACCCCGGCAGCTGACTTACATCACACGCGCACGCAGAGGGGGGTTTCTGAGTACCTAGAAACCCCCCCTGCCAGCTGCTCCATCGCTGCGCAGCTGAACTTTTTTTTTTTTTTTAAAGAGAAGCTCAGGCAACTGTGCCGGCTGTCATACTGTGCCGGCTGTCATACTGTGCCGGCTGTCATACTGTGCCGGCTGTCATACTGTGCCGGCTGTCATACGGTGCCGGCTGTCATACGGTGCCGGCTGTCATACGGTGCCGGCTGTCATACTGTGCCGGCTGTCATACTGTGCCGGCTGTCATACTGTGCCGGCTGTCATACTGTGCCGGCTGTCATACTGTGCCGGCTGTCATACTGTGCCGGCTGTCATACTGTGCTGGCTGTAGGGGGAGCTGCAGCAGCAGCGCACAGTCCCTCCTAGGTAGTTCACTTGGCAGCACCAGCATTGTGAGAGGCTGAGAGGGAGCTGCTGCCGGGTGACAGAGATCTGATGGTACTGCCGGCAGTCTCTCCTGGACTCCAGCTGCACTGCAGGTCTGTGTATAACATGTGGGGTGTAATGATGCCAGAGCTCTATTTATTTGTGTTTTTAAGTGAGAGGTGTGTGTCAGTGTAGTCTGTGTCAGTGTGTGTGTCAGTGTAGTCTTTGTCAGTGTGTGTGTCTGTGTCAGTATGTGAGTGTCTGTGTCAGTATGTGAGTGTGTGTCTGTCTGTGTCAGTATGTGAGTGTATCTGTGTCAGTGTGTGTCTGTGTCAGTATGTGAGTGTGTGAGTGTGTCAGTATGTGAGTGTGTGTGTCTGTGTCAGTATGTGAGTGTGTGTCAGTATGTGTGTCTGTGTCAGTGTGTCTGTGTCAGTATGTGAGTGTGTGTGTCTGTGTCAGTGTGTGTGTCTGTGTCAGTATGTGAGTGTGTGTGTCTGTGTCAGTATGTGTGTCTGTGTCAGTGTGTCTGTGTCAGTATGTGAGTGTGTGTGTCTGTGTCAGTGTGTGTGTCTGTGTCAGTATGTGAGTGTGTGTGTCTGTGTCAGTGTGTGTGAGTGTGTGAGTATGTCTGTATTATGTGTCAGGGAGTGTGTCAGTGTGTGTGTATGTCTGTATTCTGTGTCAGGGTCTGTGTCAGTGTGTCTGTGTCAGTGTGTGTCTGTAGTCTGTGTCAGTGTGTGTGAGTGTGTGTGTATATCTGCATTCTGTGTCAGGGTCTGTGTCAGTGTGTGTATGTCCGTATTCTGTTTCGGGGTCTGTATCTGTGTGTGAGTATGTGTGTATGTCTGTGTCAGTGTGTGAGTATGTGTGTGTGTCTGCAGTCTTTTAGATTTTTTTTTGTCATTGATTGTGTAACCTAGTATTTGGAAACCCCCCTTTGCAAATCCTGCGTTTGCCACTGTACGTGGCTGGCCAGCCACCGCAGAATCAGTAGACTCTGGGCACTAGAGAGTGCCCAGAGTCTACTGCGCATATCGCCAGAGAAATGGTGCAGCTGCCATTTTCCCAGCAATTTCCTCACAGCGCATGCGCAAAACGCCAGTAGAATGGCTATTTTCCGGCGTTTTGAGCAGAGCTGGGAGACCAGATGTGGAACCTCAGAGAGGTAAGTTTTGATATTATCGGTGACGGGTGTGCGGTGCAGGCCCACCCTGCACCCATTATAGATCTACCCCTTGGCCAGGATGACATTCGCACAGGGGGGGGGGGTGCCACCGGGGTTTAAAATCACTGATATGTGTATTCCCTAAGCAACAACACTGCCCACCAAAAAAATTGTACTGTGTGAAGAAGGCACAGGGAGCTAGGAAATTGGAGGGGACACTGATTGTTGCCTGGAAAGGCATGACGTCACTGTGTGCCCAGCCGCTGCAGCCAGTGACCGGGAGTCCGGGTCATGGAGAGATCACTATCATTAAGTGGTGTGGTGCTTCCTGCACGACCATGGCACATGGTGAGGACCATACAAAATTTTTATCAACACCTTTTGGAAGTTGCTGTGTAAATGCATGTTAAGGTGAGCAGGCAGTGGACTCCACCGTACATGGTGTCCTGTCTGCATCCCAGACCATGGTAGACAGTGATGGCTGGGCGTGCATTTGGGGAGGAGTGAAGGAGGTTGGCAGCGCTGTCACGTGCCCAGTCTCATCTTCTCTTCTTCCTACAGAAACCACAAGACGCCAGCAGCAGCGACACCACCAGCACGGGGTGCTGCTAAATCTCTGAGTATACAGCAGATCCTCCTTACGTGCTGCGATAGAAGGTGATCCTCCTCATCACTGTGCGAGAGATGTGTGTGTCAGTAATAAGCCCACAGTACTGGCACATACATCACATCATGTGACGTACAGTATGTTCCAGTACTGTGAGCTTATTTCCGACAATTACAGCTATTGTGTAACTATTACAGCCTCATTTATCAACGAGTTTTATCTCTCAAAACAAGTGATAAATGTCACTGTGTATAATAATGGTGCTCCAGCCAATCAGCTCCCAACTGTCATTTTTGAAACAGATGACAGTTGGGAGCTGATTGGCTGGAGCACCATTCTCATACACAGCGAGTTTATCACTCCTTTTGAGTGATAGAACTTGTTGATAAATGAGGCCATATAAGTGCAAGCATGCCAGGCCTATGCTTAGAAGTCAGAGGCTGGATAGACAGTCACCAGATCAGGACAATAGACCCCACTAAAGGTGACTTGCACGACACCCTCTGATTGTCCGCACATAACACTCGCTTGTGTGTTTCCCCCATTGCATCTTACTCTACTGGATCTCTCTTCTGAGTTTACAAGAACACATTACAACCACTCACTGGTGGTACTCGTGGGGATGGTTTGTGGTGGTAGTGGGGCGGGGGGGTTTGGGGGGGGGGCACCAGTCCCTTACTTTGCCAGGGGCGCTCAGACCCCTAGATACACCCCTGCTCTGATACATGAGGGAGCAGTATGAGGAGTGAGGGCAGCAGTGTGAGGGGAGCTTTGAGAGGCACAAGGGGTGAAATGTGAGGTGTAATGGGGCAGTATAAAGGTACCCATCCATTTGTAGATGCGGGGATGACGATGTCATAATCGTGCAATTGTTCAGTATTATTGGCAAGCGGATGGGCACCTTAAGCTGTGTGAAGAGTGATCTTCAGGGTGAGCAGAGAAATGTGTGATAGGGCAGTAACAGTGGATTATATATTTTTGAGCTCTATGGACTCGCTGAGACCCTGTGGGCTTAATCTCTTAATTTGGAATATCCATGCTTCCTTTCCTCAAAGGCAGTTATATCCATTGCCCCTCTTACCGGGGTTGGGTATGAAATCCCGGCTGTCGGGATGCTGCAGGTCAGAATACCGACAGCGGCATCCCGACAACCAGAATCCCAACACCCATAGGGAAGAATGGTTAGTATTTTCCTTCCCCCTAACCCTCCCTCCCCGGTGTCTAACTCTAACCTACCCCCCTAGTGCCTAAGTCTAACCTCCTCGCTCCCTAATCCTAACACCCCCTCCTTGGTGCCTAAACCTAACCTCTCCCCATACATGCCTACCCTCCCAGTTTTCGCGGGAGGCTCCCGATTTTTTGGGTAACCCCCCGCACCCCCGGAAGGGTAGGCATTTCTCCCGCATTCTGCCCACTTCCTAGTGAAGTGGGCAGAATGAGGAGAATACCCGCGCCAATCGTGGGTCGCCGTGAAGGGGGCGGGGCTTAAGCTGTGATTCTGCATGAATCACAGCATTTGGCCCCGCCCCCTATGTAAATTGTGCCCAATCGCGGCAATTTTACAGCGAGGGGGTGGGGCTTAATGACGCGAATCGTCAAGCCCCGCCTCCGTCGGCCCCCTGCTGCTTCTCTTACCCGGGCTTCTCCCGGGAAGAGAGTATTAAAGGTAGGCAACCCTGCCTCTCCCTCCTCACACACTAACCCTCCCCCTAGTACCTAAACATAACCTCTCCCTCCTCGCACCCTTATCTTAACACCCCCTCCCTGGTGCCTAAACCTAACCTCCCCCTAGTGCCTAAACCTAACCTCTCCCTCCTCGCACCCTAATCTTAACACCCCCTCCCTGGTGCCTAACCCTAACCTCCCGCCTAGTGCCTAAACCTAACCTCTCCCTCCCCACACACCTAATCCTAACACCCCCTCCCTGGAGCCTAAACCTAACCTCTCCCTCCTCGCACCCTAATCTTAACACTCCCCCTAGTGCCTAAACCTAACCTCTCCCTCCTCGCATCCTAATCTTAACACCCCCTCCCTGGTGCCTAAACCTAACCTCTCCCTCCTCGCACCCTAATCTTAACACCCCCTCCCTGGTGCCTAAACCTAACCTCTCCCTCCTCACACCCTAATCTTAACACCCCCTCCCTGGTGCCTAAACCTAACCTTCCCCTAGTGCCTAAACCTAACCTCTCCCTCCTCGCACCCTAATCTTAAAACCCCCTCCCTGGTGCCTAACCCTAACCTCCCATCTAGTGCCTAAACCTAACTTCTCCCTCCCAGCACCCTAATCCTAACATCCCCTTCCTGGTGCCTAAACCTAACCTCCCCCCTAGTGCCTAAACCTAACCTCTCCCTCCCCACACCCTAATCCTAACCATCCCTCCCTGCTGCCTAACCCTAACCCTCCACCTAGTACCTAACCCTAATCCCGCTACCTAATCCTAACCTCCCCCTGACACCCTGATACTTATCTTAAGGATGCCGGCGATCGAGATACTAGTGCTGAGATCCTGACCTGTCGGGATTTTGGCGCCGGTATTCAGACTGTCGGCATCCAGCACGCCGGGATGCCGACTACATCCCCTCTTACTGTTTCCTTTATCTGTTCTTTAGCTTTAATAGGAACTGCCATATGTCCAAATATACTATGGGGATTCATGTTTTTCATGATTTTCAAGCCTCTAGTAGATAGTGAGCATGATATCTGGAGTCTGTCTACAATATGAAAAAGTAGTAGCCCAGTAGCACACAAAGGGGTTTATAAATATATATCTATTAGTTGCACTGAGCTGGCATTCCTTGCTCATATTATTCAATTGCAACCTGGTGCCCTCCACATAAACCCTTAGAATAAGGAAATAAGTAACATAGGGGGGCAGAGAAATGCAGGCGTGCCTGTCTGTTTGAAAGCTGTTACAGGGCTGTGCATAAATTTGCCACTGCAACGGCATACGCAGCTTGAGTACTCACTGCGTGCAGAAAGCAAGTTATAAGTAAGGTCTGACCTGCTATAATTGTGCATGAGGCTCTGATGGAACTCAGTGTTACCGATGTTTCCGCTGGATTGCAAGGTATTACGGATGTGAGGAAGGAGAAGTGGGCGTCTTTATGTTGGCCTGCGACGGCATTGTGATTGCAAACTTTAGCATACTTTCACAGCAGAACTGCGTGCGCGATTGCTACCGCTGAATCAGGCCCATAGTCGCTCCTGGGGCGGCACTCAGACCGACTTAACAAATAATTCACATTCATCTTGTTAAATATCAATGTTTCAGAATCTGTTTACTTAGTTCTTTTGTCTGTATCCTATTGATATTCCACAAGATGACTATGTAAATTATTTGATAAGTCGGTCTGAGTGCACCCCAAGAGAGACTATATATATTTGGCCATCCAACAAAGGCCCGTATTCAATTTGAGCCGAGCCGCTCTGCGATACGTGCAGCTCTCTCAGGTAAATCTACAGACCAGCCAGTTGCCAGACACTATGTCGAAAGAGGACATAGTTTGTCAAATTTCCAACGTCAAATAATTGATCACATACGAGAGTCAACGAGAAGAGGGGATAGAGCAGGACAGCTCTTAAGACTTGAAGCAAGATGGATCATGACATTGGATACTATCAATCCTAAAGGATTAAATGACAAAATTTGTTGGAACATGATATAATCATCATATTAGATACTAATACTATGATATGCCAGCCATATTTTTTATTTTTAGTTATCCTTATTCTTTGCCAGTTGTCATGCCACATGTCTTTGCCCATATTGTCTCGTGATTTGGTTGCCTGTGCTAGCTATAGATGTTCATATTTACATTCCTGATAGGTGTCATATACGTATCCAGTATTATTATATACTAGTTCAGTTGGATACAAGCTGTATTTATTATTATCTTAAGGCGATGTTTCATTCCACACTTGTCTTTGCTATATTTGTCATAATTTGGCAGTATTGCATTTAATTCTCCATGTACATACTTTGAGATTTTAATGGTGTTGGTGTTTCACTATATGTTTATCTTAGTGCTGCAGCTGGCAGACGGAAGGGAACTCCGTTGTGTAACCTGTTACTATGGCAGTGGGACCACGGAGAGAGCCTTGACGTCATCAATGAGGGACGCGCCCTACAGTGTGCGGGTGCGCGGGCCCCACGAGGCTGCCAGTCACATTTGAACGGTGAAGTTACTTAAGGTAAGACTGTACATTGTGTTGTTTGTTATACCTTGATAAAAAGTCATTGTAGCCTTGAAACGTCGGTGATCAAATATATTACATTCAAGACCTTCAGTGCCGCTGCTTCTTTCTTCCTGTTGTGTATCCACGCTTGCAGAGGGCATGAGGGCTATATTCATATTACACTGGAGTGCCGAACCATAGGAGATATATATATATATATATATATATATATACACAGTCAGGTGTATAAATATTGGGACATTGACAGAATTTTCATATTTTGGCCTCTATTCACCACCACAATGGCTTTGAAATGAAACAAACAAGATGTGCTTTAACTACAGACTTTCAGATTTAATTTGAGGGTAATTACATCCAAATCAGGTGAACGGTGTAGGAATTACAATGGTTTCTATATGTGCCTCCCACTTTTTAAGGGAGCAAAAGTAATGGGACTATCAACTCAAAAGCTATTTCATGGACAGGTGTGGGCTATTCCCTCATTATTTCATTATCAATTAAGCAGGTAAAAGGTCTGGAGTTGATTCTAGGTGTGACATTTGCATTTGGAATCAGTTGCTGTCGACTCTCAATATAAGATCCAAAGAGCTGTCACTATCAGTGAAGCAAGCCATCATTAGGCTGAAAAATCAAAACAAACCCATCAGAGAGATAGCAAAAACATTAGGTGTGGCCAGATCAACTGTTTGGAACATTCTTAAAAAGAAAGAACGCACCGGAGAGCTCAGCAACACCAAAAGAACCGGAAGACCGTGGAAAACAACTGTGATGGATGACAGAAGAATTATTTCCCTGGTGAAGAAAAACCCCTTCACAACAGTTGGCCAAATCAAGAACACTCTCCAGGAGGTAGGTGTTTATGTGTCAAAGTCAAAAATCAAGAGAAGACTTCACAAGAGTGAATATAGAGGGTTCACCACAAGATGTAAACCATTGGCGAGCCTCAAAAACAGGAAGACCAGATTAGAGTTTTTCAAACAACATCTAAAAAAGCCATTACAGTTCTGGAACAACATCCTGTGGACAGATGAGACAAAGATCAACTTGTACCAGAGTGATGGAAAGAGAAGAGTATGGAGAAGGAAAGGAACTGCTCATGATCCAAAACATACCACCTCATCAGTGAAGCATGGTGGTGGTAGTGTCATGGCGTGGGCATGTATGGCTGCCAATGGAACTGGTTCCCTTGTATTTATTGATGTGACTGCTGACAAAAGCAGCAGAATGAATTCTGAAGTGTTTCGGGCAATTTTATATGCTCATATTCAGTCAAATGCTTCAGAACTCATTGGACGGCGCTTCACAGTGCAGATGGACAATGACCCAAAGCATACTGCAAAAGCAACCAAAGAGTTTTTTAAGGCTAAAAAGTGGAATGTTATGCAATGGCCAAGTCAATCCCCTGACCTGAATCCGATTGAGCATGCATTTCACTTGATGAAGACAAAACTGAAGGGAAAATGCCCCAAGAACAAGCAGGATCTGAAGACATTTGCAGTAGAGGCCTGGCAGAGCATCACCAGGGATGAAACCCAGCGTCTGGTGATGTCTATGCATTCCAGACTTCAGGCTGTAATTGCCTGCAAAGGATTTGCAACAAAGTATTAAAAAGTGAAAGTTAGATTTAGGATTGTTTAGTTTGTCCCATTACTTTTGGCCCCTTAAAAAGTGGGAGGCACATATAGAAACCGTTGTAATTCCTACACCGTTCACCTGATTTGGATGTAATTACCCTCAAATTAAATCTGAAAGTCTACAGTTAAAGCACATCTTGTTTGTTTCATTTCAAAGCCATTGTGGTGGTGAATAGAGGCCAAAATATGAAAATTCTGTCAATGTCCCAATATTTATGCACCTGACTGTATGTGTGTATATATATATATAAGTCCAGATGGCCCGGCACTACACCAGTAGTTAGATGATGCTGCCTCCGTGCCCTCAGTAAAAATGAAAGATAATCCCAATATGACTGCGGCACTGGAGGTCTTTAATCAGTAGAAAACTTTATTCAACCAACGTTCCAGGACCCCTTTTGCCCTTCTGCTCCACGGGAGGTTTCTGTCCTGGCCAGGAAACAGTCCAGACCTGAACCCCATAGAACATTTGTGGTTCCGTTTGAAAAAACTGGTACAGTGCATCTGAGGCATTCATCCAATAAAAGACAATTCATTGAGGCTATAATTGTCTCATGGCACCACATAATAAAGAAGGAAGAGCTCCAAACATTGGTTGGCTCAATGCCACGTCGCTGTGCTGCTGTCTTGAAAAAAGATACCCAACAAAATACTGATAGGACAGTAACATCATAAGTACATAAGTATTGTTGTTTTCACTGCATAATATGCAAATATTTGACCTCTGTTTATTGTGTTGAATTCAGCATTAGATTTCCTTTCATTTGATATATGAATCATTGCACTGCATGAAGTGTAACAGTTTTACTAAGTATTTGAAGTTGAAAAACATTAAAATGTAAAAAAGTGTCCGCAATTTTGGCCACCACTGTATATATACATTATATATATATATATATACACACACACATATATCTATATATATATATATATATATATATATATATATACATCTGCCCTCAGTCAGTGCCTTCCCCTCTCTCAGCTGGTAGCTGCGGCTAATGCTGACTGGATGTTAACAGGCTGGTCCGGTCTCCAATGCTGGGCGTTGGGCCGGGTGGCTACTATGGCTTACGGACTGCAGGCACTCACATCTCTGCTCCGCAATGGCCCATGGGAGGAGTGGCAGCGGCTGGGCATGCGCCCAGCCAGAATGAGCTTTTGTGCAGAAGCTAATTTCTGACCTGGCTCACGGTCAGCCAACTGACCGCTGCGCAGCCTGCGCTGCCCAAATGGAGCTCAGTTCCGATTGCGGCAGTGGCTGGGGAGAGGTAGCTGCCGCCGGTGGGGGGAGTGGGTGGTTGTTAAAGTGTCTAAGGGGGCAGTGGCAGGTGGGGGGTGAGGTGCAGTAGCGGCAGAGCCCTGGAATGCCCCCTAGGCATTCCAGTCACCACTAGGCATTTGCTTGTTATGCCTATGCCTAGGGCCGGCTCTGATGGGGCATGGGTACTACAGGGGCATTGCTATGGGGGCATGGGCACTAAAGGCGCATTACCATATGGGCACTACTACGGGGGCATTACCATATGGGCACTACTACAGGGGCATTACTATGGGGACATTACTATATGGGCACTACAGAGGCATCGCTATGGGGCATTACTATATGGGCACTACTACAAAGGCATTACTATGGGGCATTATCATATGGGCACTACTACAGGGGCATTACTGTATGGCACTACTACAGGGGCATTACCTCAGGGGGCATTACTATAGGGGCACTCCTCCAGCGGGCATTACTATTGGGGTATTACCAGGGGGGCGCCAAATTACTGTCTTGCCCCGGATGACAAAAATCCTAGTTTCGGCTCTGCCTTAGTCATGACAATGTCGGCACTCCTTGAGGATCGGAGTTGAAAACCCCTGGTATAGTCTATGAATACAGCTGTAGAGCTGGTACAACAATGGTCAGGTCATCCTGCTGTGTGCTGTTACTAAGGTAAGGCTGGGAGCACGTTAAACATACTTTGTGGTCAAACATTGAATGAGGTGAAAGTTTTGCAGAAAAGTTTTGAAAATATCTAATTTCTGAATTTCCCTTACTATTGATGCAGAGCCACTCATAATGGATAACTGACCTTTACCATAAAGTTGAGCACGTTCAGGCGGGTAAATCCGAAAACATCTGAACTTGGGGTTTCCGAGTAGAGCCGAATTCCTGTTTGGGTCTTCCTGCCAAGTTTGGATCTCAAAACAAGGTAAAACTTAATTTTCCCAGAAATTTCGGATCTTGCATGTTTTGTATTGCAAATAACAGCCCCTCCCTCCTCATCATGCACCATTTCACGCAGGAACAGGAGCGCGGAGGGAGAGGGTGTGGGACTGTGGGCGGTGCATAAGAAATGTCATTAGGATGCCATGAGGGCAGAGAGAGTTGTAGTAGGTAGATGGAGTGGATGGGAAGGGTGACTGCAGCCATCTTTGTCACTGTTTATGTCATACTTGCCGACTTCTGACACTTCCTCCCTGGGAGAAAACCAGGGATGAGAAACGGTATCCGTTCATTAGGTCTACATTGTCTAGATAGACAATGTTTGGGTAGACAATGGAAAATAGACAGGCAATAGATAGACAGGGACTGAAGGTAGACAGGGTCTGAAGGTCGACTAGTAACAAGGTCAACAGGCAGTAGGTCGACAGGGACTGAAGGTCAACAGGGTCTGAATGTCGACACACTAAAGGTCGACTGGTAACATGGTCGACAGGTATGAAGGTCAACAAGGTCAGAAGGTTGACACACTAAAGGTCGACAGGTATGAAGGTCGACAGGGACTGAAGGTCGACAGGGTCAGAAGGTTGACACACTAAAGGTCGACTGGCAGGGGCGTCGAGAGAGAGGGAGGGCGGGTACAGATTACCCAGGCCCGGGCTTCCTGAGGGGCCCGACAGGGGCCCGGGTCCGGCGCCGGTCCCCCCTCCCTTCTCTCTCTCAGCAGCCCAGCACACAGCAGTCTTCTCTGCCTGTGGGGGGGGAGCGATCACACTGATCGCGCTCCCCCTGGCTTTGCGCCGGGCTGAGGGGCTTACAGCGGCCCCCTCCCCGGCCTTCATCGTGCTGCAAACTGTTTATTTTTTTTCTCGAGGGGGCGTGGCCATGCCTCCCGCGATTAGGCCACGCCCCCTCTGTACCTGGGCCCTCCGCAGCTCTCTACGGCCCTGTCAACTGGTAACAAGGTCGACAGGTATGAAGGTCGACAGGCAGTAGGTCGCCGCTCATACAGGGCCGGTGCTAGACTTCTAGGCACCCTAGGTAAAACTTCTGCAAGCGCCCTGCAGTGCGTGCCCCCAGTAGTATGGCCCCCTGCAGTGCGTGCCCCCACCCCACACACACACACAAGACAAGCATGAAAAAAAAAAAACACTTACCTTAAACCCCGCTCCAGTGTCTGCTGCCTTCCGTCCCCGGCGCCCGCTCCTCGGCACTATGGGAGTGACATCATGACATCACTCCCATAGTGTACTGTGGGACCCGGAAGACGGAGCTCACTCCTGAGCTCCGTCCCTGGCGCCCGCTCCTTGGCACTATGGGAGTGACGTCATGACGTCACTTCCATAGAGCACTGCGGGACCCGGAAGACGGAGCTCAGGAGTGGTGCAAGGAGGCGGGGTGAACGGGAGGGGGGGAGGGGTCAGGAAGGAGCCGGGTGCCCGCTGGTAACACAATCTCAGTGGGCACCCGGTAAATGGGGGGGGTGATCGGAGGGCCGGGCGCCCTCTAGAGGCCGGCGCCCCTAGTTAGCTGCCTAAGCTTGTGGAAGCGCCGGCCCTGCACTCATATAGTCAAATGGTCGACACATTTTTACATTTTTTTAGGGTTAGGGTCAGGGTTAGGCACTTACTCCGACGGGTCGACTAGTAACAACAACAATAAATTGATCCACTGTGTGTTTATTTGTTGTTGTACATTAGCTGCATCTGTTTTATATTGGGTGTTAATAAATTCAATGCTGGTAATCCAGTTCAATAATAATATGTTAATCCCTAAAAGGGGTGGGCATCTTGAAAACGAGTCGGAGCCTCGTGGCAACCCCAGTTTATGTAACTAAAGGGGGCAGCCCCCAGGCTCTTCCTGCACTGGTGAACAGATGCCGTGCGCATGTGCATGGAATCTGTTCACCTTCTGAACACCCGCGGTACGTGCTCTCCCTGAAGGCTGAATGCAGGACAGTTGGGAGGTATGGTACATTGAGAAAATTACTGGAGGAGAATCTGCTACAATAGTATGTAATGAGTAATATAACCAGCCCTTGTATGAATAACAAATCTTTATTGGGTGTAATATAGTAACATATTATTATTGAACTGGATTACCAGCATTGAATTAATTAACATCCAATATAAAACAGATGCTGCTTATGTACAACAACAAATAAACACACAGTGGGTCAATTTGTTTTTTTAATCACTTTATTCACCTTTTTATACATGTATCATTGTTTTTAAATATTTCACTGATTTAGCTTACATATTTTAATTGTATTTAATAAAGGTTACATTTTATAAATTAGTGCGCCAAACAGGACAAGGCTTTTTCTCTTCTTTGGTGCACGATATACAGTTGAGCAGGAGTTACATGTGTATATTTCTAATCTGGGGAAAAATTGGAGGAATTGGAATAATTCCAGAAGACTACATTTAGGAGCGCCCCCTGCTGTGCTGGCAGGAACAATACTCTGCTGTAGGAAAGACAATTTAGCGGAAATAGTAAAAATAATGTGTCGTTGAGACATATTATATAACAGAGGCATTATTGATGTCGCATTGCATAGTACAGTTGGTGAGAAAGGGGATTTAGCATGTGGGTAATAAAACTGGAGAGCATATGGGGTGGATGTGTGTATGAATGAATAAACAGGGTATCCCAGGAAGGGAGAAGCGTCTTACCGGACATAGGTACTAAGCAGTGATAAGTGACAGAGCGAAAAGTGATAAGTAAGTGATAAGGTACCAGCCAATCAGCTTCCAACTGTCATCTCACAGGCTGTGTTTGAAAAATGACAGCTGGGAGCTGATTGGCTGGCACTTATCACAGACATCACTTTTCACTCTGTCACTTATCACTGCTTAGTACATAGACCCCACAGAGAGCAGAAACTTTCAGGAAGAATTAACTGTGACACTATTGTCCCCAATGAATTGATGTAATATAGCTGTATACAGTAATTCCCTGTATAGCTCTGACTCCTGATTGTTTCTAGATCCTTTATATTTGCCATCACACATTTATCACTTGTTATACTTGAGGTATAGTAATATAGATGTATAATTATAGTATGACAGCACTGTAAATACAGATACAATCTGACATAAACTCCCCAAAAAAAAACAATTGAGTTCCCAAAAATGTGAGTCTTCCCTCTGCACCCCACACTTGTATAGGCTGGCAACGGAGCCCTCCCCTCTCCATTAACCTACGTGGAAACCCACAGCAAGAATATGGAGGCCCAGATACATTCTGGCACAGTTTGTATAGTGGTGCAGGATCCTCACAGTGCCCCTAGTTAGATTGGGGTTTTCGCAGACTTTTACTGACGGAGGAAATATAACACCAGACACGTTTTTATTTATTCAAAATGTATTTACTATGATGTATCACTGGGTTCTTGGTTGGTACAGAATTCAGGGACACTGGTGCAAATATGGTGACATCAAAACCATGTGAGGGATCTGAAATTTCATCCACTGCACTCAATGTTACTTTGCTTGGTCTAGTAGTGTAGCAAACATGATCGCAAGCAATGTGCTTCTTTACTTAATGCTTCTTCATGTGTTGATTTCAGCCTGGAAAGTGAGAGAAAAATAAAATCATTTCATTGCCGCGTACATATACATAGCGGTCTATTGAGGCAGGAGCCTGGGGATGCACAGGTGAGGGGGCAGCAGAAATAGATTTCATGCCAGACACCCATTTACCAAAATAAGCTACAGTAACTGAACCTATATAAACACAAATTCTAACTATATACGTATTACCTGTTATAAAAACAAATCAACATATCTGTATAAATTGAATAAAGATTTAATTTTTCAAAAGAAAGTTGTAGCTCAATGGTTAAATGAACTGAATATATAACCGTATAATAATCAGACCTAAGCAGCCTATTCTGTACATCAACAGTCAATCGGTACAATTCTGCGTTGTGCCAAGGATTGTGTTAAACAATTGTCAAAACTTAACATGTTGGAAATCCTCGATTCGCAGATTCTGACCACAAAATGGTGGGAATCAGCTATTTGTGGATTTCTAACATTTTGGATTTTGTCGATCAACGGAGAATCGGAGATGGGGGAATCAGATCAGGATCGGGGAATCGGGTTTGTTGATGTATGGGCTGTTTTACCCTTGTATCATTCTAAATATTGACAGATTGTAACCTTGGGTAGGCCACTGTGCCCCATTTTTAGAAGTGGAGATGTTGCCTATAGCAACCAATCAGATTCTACTTAACATTTATCTAGCACCTTCTCGAAGATAATAGCTAGAATCTGATTGGTTGCTATGGGCAACACCTTCACTTCAGAAAAACAGCATTTTAGTAAATATACCACTTGGACTGAATGTAAGAACGGTCAGCAGGTGAAGCCGGGTCCTATCTTGCATAGTTGTATCCATTTGGAATTGCGGTCAGAGGGCCTGATTCTGAGTTTTATGCAAACTCCGGTGGTGTGTGGACGGGGCATGCGCAGGAGCCACAGTACGCATGTGTTGCAATGCAGCTGCGGCTCCTGTTGCAGTGTCAGGGAAGCCGCAGCCTGATTGACAGGCTGCTGTCTTTTGGGGGCTGTCCTTTGCAGAAAATGGGGAGCGTCTGCCCCATTTTCTTGGCGTGATGAGACCAGTGTTTGCGTTGTACAATACAGATTATCTGGCCTCGGCAGTGGTTCGGACGGCCATTTTGGGTAAGCTTAGGCTTACTTAGGTGGCAGATGGTGATCTGATGCCGCATCTTTGGACGTAGCTCTCGGATCTGTGATGCCGGCAGTGGGTGTCTTTTGCCTTCATACGCATTCTGTGGCAATATCATATTTTCGCATTTGGACGCAGCGGCGATGCATATAGCGCACACGTCTGAATTAGGCCCAGTTTCCCTTGTCCAGGAAGATGTGTATAACTGGACATGAGCTGGGGATCTGTATCTGGATGTCAGCATACATACAAGGGGTGAATTACCACAGGATTATAATGGGATATTAATTATCCTGTCACATTGTTGCCCAACTGTACTACAAAAATCATCTGGCTGCAGTATGTTCTGTCGACACTCAGAATGTCGACTAATTATTACCTCCCACATCGTCCTGCTGATTATTTCTGGCCCTCTGTTGCCTGGCCTGAGCTTGGATGTATTAAGAATAAGAGAAACTGTTCCAGGAATCCGTCCAGTAATGAAAAACTTTTGTTTAAAAATTAGTTCCTGGAAATGACCCTGTTAATAACTTACGAATGGCTGGTTTTGTCCATGTTATGGATCAAGGCGCCACTAGGAGTGCCCAGACAAGGCGCCACCAGGTGTGCCCAGACAAGGTGCCACCAGGAGTGCCCAGACAAGGTGCCACCAGGAGTGCCCAGACAAGGTGCCACTAAGAATGCACCTTGTCTACTTTTTAGGGCTTGCCTTCGGGAAATCCTGGAGGGAAGGTCCGAGGGGCATTAATGTGGATGGATTTTAGCTGCATCTTTGTATTAAATGACCATATGGTTTGTTGTTTTGTAATGTTTGGCCTACAGTATATAGCATAAATAACACACATTTTACAGTAAGGAGAGACAAACTGCAATATATGTTGGCAATTTCACCAAAGTACCTCTCAGACATGGGAGTACCCCTGTTCTAATCAACAAGAGGAGCTCTACAAAGCATATATGAAAGTTAATTTACTAAGTAAAAAATATGCAAATAGCTTTCTGTAACTCAGCCTATTTTGCCTCTTTGCCCATACATAGATGTAGATCAGAGCCATTCTACTTGTGAGAACTCTCCCCCCTCAGAAAAATGGGGATACTCCTGCTTTTGTGGGTACACATTTGAAGGGAAGGTAAAACAAAAAGTCACCCCAAAGCCATAGAGTATACCACTATAGGACTCTCATTAATTTAACTTTTACTTTTTTCCGATAAAATACTTCTAAATGAGCTCCATTAAAGCCTTACTTAATTAGCGAGGATACACCTAATAATTGTATGTCACAGTTGTGCCTTTGCCTGTTTATATTACATGGAAACTTGTGACCATAAGAATAGTGCTTATCCCCTGGAAAATGGCCTGGACCTGGGTTATACACAAGTTATCCCATTGTAGTAGTTTAAGATGACTCATTACCAGCTTCTCCAATAAAAACTGGATATATACAGGGGTGACAGAGGAAGACACCTGCTAAACAGGGAACGCCTCTGTACTTGGGTAATCCCCTGCCCTCCACTCCTATTTATATGTCTCCTCCCACCAAAGAAAGTCTAATTTTTGAATGTGGGTCCAATTCGCGGAGAGTACTATATCAGAATAGTACAACGGTCAAAGCTGGCCAAGGAATCATATCTGTAAAAAAAAAAAAAAAAAAACAACACCTATATCCGTATATGAATAGTGTCCTTCTAATGTCCAGTGACCATAGGTTATTTACAGTACTCACCAAAATGTTCTTCTTACTATTGCCATTAAACAGACTGACATGACCATAGCCAGACATGTCCCAGTATACAGAGAGATATGCCATCCTCTGATCTTGGGTTCTACTAATGGAAGAAAACAAGGAAACAACAAGGAAAGTGGGAAATGGATAGGTCATC
This sequence comes from Taudactylus pleione, assembly GCA_031769625.1. Taxonomy (NCBI): domain Eukaryota; kingdom Metazoa; phylum Chordata; class Amphibia; order Anura; family Myobatrachidae; genus Taudactylus; species Taudactylus pleione. The sequence goes on along the minus strand of JAUIMM010000399.1, from coordinate 3,890,454 downwards.
TTGATCCCGTATCAGATGAGTAACTCGCTCACAATTTACACACTAGTAATTACAGGCCAATACCAAAAGACTCACAACTACACAGTAATATTTAGTAACAGATTAATAAAAAACAAAAAAACAGCCCAATGTACAGTATCCCACTCCTCATTGGATAGTAATATAATAGTCTGCTTCCCATTTGTGCTTTAAGCATTCTGATACGCTTGTTAAATTATTTTATAGAATGTGTCCTACCCCGGACAGGCTACACAGACTGTGATGTGGTACGTCGTGGTTATGTTGGAGGAATTGCGATGAGGTAGGGACTTTCATTCATGTCTTTTGGAGCTGACCAGTTATTTGTGATTTATGGAAAGAGTTTTTCATTCTGATTCACCATGTCACCTGGACACCACTTTGCACCTGAGATTGCTCTCCTACATCATATACTGCAGCCCGTATTCTCAATGCAACTAGAGCAGCGCTTGCCCAGTTTCTCCAACATTCTAGCAAACATCCAAAGAAGTTATGTACTCGACTTCAGCCTCCCCCCCTGTGTTAAAATGGCTCCAGTGGATCAAATATTACACGGAACACCTCGCCCCACCGGGTCTCTCCTCCTTTTCTTTGAGTGGTTATTTACCGACCAGGGTATCCAGAGATATTGCTCTATGGTCTTCTGACTTTTAGTATTTAAGTGGTTCTAGAAACCTCAATGCCGCCATATTTCCCTTGATGCCCCCCTTCCCTTTATTTGGTCCCATTCCCCCTCTTTTCCTTTATTTTGTTTTGCTCTTTTTTGTCTTACCCTACATTTATATATCTTATGTTGTTATAGACTTGATTGTGTAAGATGTACTGTGATTTTTTTTCAACAAAAATTACTAAAGTTGAAAAAAAAAAACTGTATAAAACAAAAACTTACAAAAACTTGTAACAAAGAAAAAAAGAAAGAAGTAATCAAACTTTTCACACAATTGTCAGGAAAATGAGAAACATTACACAGTTACAACAAGCACCAAACAACAGCAGCTGCAATATTCTAATGTGATTGCACACTTGTTTTTCTTAATAAAATAAAAACTCAAAACCATAATTAACCTCCCTCAAAAGCTGACAAATGCAAGGGAACTACAAGGAAGTTTAAAAATATACTTAATCTGTAACCAAACTACGACTACTTTAAAAACTATTACCAGAAAACACACAGATACCAGAGTGATAACCTGATCATCCCTGTATGTATTACTCATCTATATCTGTCCTGTTTACCAGTCACACTCACCCCATCTGACACTGAGTGTCTCCTCCAGGCTGTTGTGATCCACATGACAGGAGTAACACTCCTCCTCCCCGACCGGCACTTCCATGGTGAAAGTTATCTGATAGGTGCCATCTGGATGGGGGAGGATCCGGTTGACCTCATCTGAGAGAACTTCTTGTTCATTCTTCATCCACCACACATTCACAGATCGGGGGTAAAACCCGTACACCAAGCAGTGAAGCTTTGTGGTCCTGTCTGACTGATGACTGGAAACCTTCACCTGTGGAAGAACTGACATGAAGGGCTAAATTCACTAAAGGTCAATTTCGATCGATTTAAAAAAATCAACTAACATGGATGTGTTTCTAGGAATAAATCACACAATGACTAATAGACAACTTTTTTTTTTTTTTTTTTAAGTATTAAGAAATGTGTGATTTAGTCCCAGAAACGAAATTTCGATGTTAATAATTTTTTTAAATCGTTTTTAAATCGATCTTTAGTAAATATACCCCGAAGAGTCACTAAATAACAGGGTTTTGCTATATTCTGCTCAAGAGTGTGGTACTGCTGACGTAATACATGGCCTTACATAGATCTTTCCCATACAGTTATTCAGCCATATACAGGCTCAAACAGGCTACCAAGAGTTACCAAGAACTACAAGTGACCTCAAGTGCTTTGCAGTGTGTTTTTCACAAGAAAAATATAGGAGTTCTACCCCTCCCCCTCCATGATTAGACAGACCTCTGCCGGCTGTCGCCGTTTTCGCCTGTCTTGGTGTCTGGAAGGTATCCAGTTTCCCCAAAAACGTCTTCTGCGAAATACGGAACAATCAGAGTTTTTATGTAAATATTATTAATAAATAGGCAGCCAGTGGAAATACGCTAATGGGATGCGTTAGCATTAGGGAGGTGCAACGATGGTTCTGGATTATAAGCGGTTACAGGTTCTCACCTTCCCTCTCCAGTTCCTGCTTTCCATGGTACATACAGCTCTTTAACCAGTCAATACAATCACGCTCCATTAAGTTTTTATGGGCCAGCACATTAGGCTGATCGCTGTTCCAGCCCTGCGTTATGATCTGCACTGCATGCGTGGCTGGGATATACATGAAACTTTCCTTATCGAAGAAAATGATCTCTTCTCCATTCAATCCAAACTCTGTGTAGCCACCAATGCTGCCGTCTTCATGTAGGTCACACCCAAATTTTATCTGGTAGAAGAACATGTCTGTGGGGCCCCAAATAAACATTTAGAGATCATAGCACAAATGGTAATACAGTGCATATTAATCATTAGGAATTATATATGGTGTTAGTTACCGGGGCCGTTGAGATAGCCATGGGGCCAGGGTACTGAAGGGGGAGTGACCAAATTCGTAAGGCGTGGTCACGACCCCTCCAGAAAAATCCATTGGAGAATACAATGTGCAACACTGGGAAGCGGCCTCAGCCGCTGACCCGGGCTCCTCCAATAGGTCTGGGTAATTAGTACCCCACCCTCTTGGCTCCTCTGTTAGTTACCAGGGGGTCAAGTGGACAAATGTGTAATAATTTTAGGGCATATTTATTTATTTAACAACTCTAAGGGGCCTATACATGAAGCCATTTTTTACATCAGCTTTTCCAGGAGAAGTATTTCAAACACCTCTCTGAAATGCTGGGGATATAACTCACGGGGACAGCGGTTACAACAACTGCTGTCCCTGCGAGTTCTCGGTAATACATAGCCAGGATATTTTCATTAGAAATGAAACTATTCCCGGCAAGTTTTAATGTTAATAATCACGGCAGTACCACGATTATTAGTACATAGGCCCCTATATTTGCTATAAACAACAATTAAAAAAAAAAAAAGTTACGGGGCGTGGCCTGACCTGACTGTTGATGGAGGCAGCAGTGATCGACTTGAGCTCCAGTCCGTTATAGCTCCAGCGAGCCCTGTTGACCGTTACCGTGGCCAGAGGAGCTTGGTAACTGCTCTCCCCCACACCCCTGTGCCTGATATCACCCAAGCGGGTAAGGTCCACAGAATCGGGGCGTGCTAGGCACGCTAGCGGGTTGCGCCCTACCTGCTTTTCCTTGAGCCGGGGACTAGAGTTTGGTGGCCAGCCGCGGCGAACCTCTGACGGTGCGTGGTCGGCACCTCCCTGGACCTCCTTGCTGCTGTGCCAGGTCCTGTGCTTTGGCTTTGGACGGACTACGGCGGCCATATTGGATCTCTGTCTCTAGCAAATCCCAGTCGGGCTGTCAGCTTTAGAGCCCTGATTGCTGCCAGAAGTGCCTCTCCATTGTGAGATACCTTGGGGAGTGATGGAGGGGTGGTGAGTCCCTGCAAGAAGACTATAATTTTATTTTTATATATATTCCTGCCTTGCCCGCCCCTCTGCCCCCCCCCCCTCTGAATTGGCACTGGAATTGAGACCTGTTGGCCCTTTCACAGTGCCTGGAACCCTGCATAACTCACAATACATGCCCTTTTTCATATGCCCCACATGGTTAATATCTCTCATTTATTTTGTCTGCTTTCCCCCTGATAGTTTTTACTCTGGCACTGGTATTTGCCATTTTTTATACGCCAGTCCCCTCTTGTGGTATTTTGTGATTATTACATTAAGATCCCCCCTGAAGCGCACGAGCTAAAGATGTACGTTTAATATTACCACTCCTGCCTGGACCAATATTGTAGAACCCTGTGTCTTATTTCCTATACGGAATTTTTTTGATGTTTTTTTATTTTTATTACTGTTTCACTATCTTGCAGAGAGGTAAAAAACCTCCACCGCTCATTTTTTGGGGATCTAAATCTAAGGGCTCACAGAATCCTTCGCTGCTCTCAGAATCCCCGTCCTCACCATGCTCGTCTGACGCAGGTATTGATCCCCAGATCCAAGCGGTTATTACGGGTTTGTTGGAGGGAGTCCAATCGGATGACTTATGCCGTTCCCAACAATGCCTTGATAAAGAACTCTCTAGACTTCATGACGAGATGGAGACACTCAAAGAAAGGCAAGAAGACCAAGAGAATCGTTCTCGCTGTAACAACTTACGTATCCGTAACATAGCAGAATCAGTCCTTGGCTCTTCTTTAGCATCATTCCTAAAAGACTTTTTTCAACACACGGTCCCAACTCTCATAGATGAAGATTGCCTATGTGACAGAGCCCACAGGCCGCTCTGCCCAAAGCCCCATCCTACTCAACCACCTAGGGACGTCATTGTCCGTTTTCATTATTTCCGTTCAAAGAAACGGATCTTATCAGCTATTCGAGACTCTCCAGTGATTTCCTTCCAAGATATGCAGCTGCAAGTTTTTCAGGACCTGGTCCCCTCCACTATTCAAAAACGACGAGACCTTCAGCCGGTTACTAAGATTCTGCGACAGCATCAAATCCGTTATCGCTGGGGATTCCCCTTTATGCTCCAGGTTTCAGCAAATAATTCTATGCATAATGTTAAGACCCTCACTCAAAGTCAAGAATTATTAGCCAAGCTTAATCTCCTCCCGACGCCAACCTCTGTTCCGGTAACAACTACACTTTCTCCCAAACCACAATGTTCTCATCCTCCGTTGCCAGAGTGGACGAGGGTATCCCGCCACCTTTCTGAGAACTCTGAACTGTGAGGTTGCTCTATGCTTGTTCAATTTTTTTGTGATAGGGTTTAATTCCCCTGCACAGTCCTCTCTTGTGTTTTTTGTTTTCTGGTTCTTTGCGACCATATGTTATTATTTTTATGTGTATTCATGTATGTGTTTTCTTTTTCTCTTTCCCTTGCCCCCCCCCCCCCAGCCCCTGCCTGTCCCTCCCCCCTTTCGTTCTTTCCTTCCCTGTTTTTCCCAATTATTTTATTTTATTTAGTTTTTTTTTTTTAATATTGACACAGGTTAATGATCCCTGCATTATAGGGATTTTTTATTTGATTTGGCTATTGCTGACCATATATGTAAGGGTTCAGGCAGCCCTGACTCTATTAGACGGTCCTTCCACTACCCCATGCTCCCTTTAATATTTTTGATAAATGTTATGTTGACTGATTTTATTGCGGTCCTTGTTTGGGACCCAATGCACCATGGTTTTCACCCAAATGGGTTCTCTGTTTTTTTCTCTTCTTTTTATTTTTTTTCTTCTTCTGTGGCTCTTCTATGCTTTTCTCCCCCATCTTTTTCCTCTCTGTCACCAAGGGTGGATCTACTTGGGCCAAACTTTTCACTCATTATATCTATGTGTTATGTATGCAATATTTTCTTACATATTTTTCTATGTCTCTTAAATTGCTATCTATCAATGTAAATGGTCTTAATTCTCCTAAGAAATGCACTGTTCTCCTGGCTTGCAGGAGGGAGAAAGCCAATATTGCAATCCTACAAGAGACGCATCTTACGGGCCTGCATTCCCAGCTTCGAGGTAGGTGGTTCGTCCAGACCTTCTTTGCTTCAGCGAATTGTAAAAAAACGTGGGGTGGCCATTTTAATTTGGCGTAACATCCCTTTTGTCCATATAAAAACTGTATTGGACCCAGAGGGTCGATTTCTTATGGTGATTGGTACCCTCTGTACTGAGATTTTCACTTTGGTATCAGTATACGCTCCTAATCAAGAACAGCCCCAATTCTTTGACTCTCTGTTCAGGCGTATTAGTAGAGTGGCACAGGGCCACATTATGAGTGGAGATTTTAATACCATTATTGATCCCCTGTTAGATAGATCTAACCCACCTGCAAACTCCTCCGGGATGTCTCTTCCTAGAGCTTCTCGTACTCTCCTGGCTTCCCTTAAACATTATGGCCTTTGTGACTCCTGGCGTCTTAAACATCCTCATGCCAAGGACTATACTCATTTTTTAGCTCCACATAAACATTATTCCAGGATAGATATGATTCACATCTCCTCCTCTATTACCTCCTTGGTTATGGAAGCTGGTAGGAAGCATTATTGGCGCCTTGATGATTCCCTTTTACAGCATCCCCCCGCTCTGCTAGAAATAAAACTGGCGGTGACCCGCTATTTTGAGAAGAACACCTCTCCTGATATTACTTCTAGTGTCCTTTGGGAAGCCCATAAGGCTACTATATGGGGTTTTCTCATTTCTAAAACCTCAGCAGTTAGGAAAGCGGCTGCGCAGGAAATTCATCGCCTTGAGTCACAAATCTCCGTACTATTAATTCAACATAAGACATCCCCTAGCGCCTCCGTGAAAACCCAAATTTAGAAACTATGAGGTCAGCTTAATGCTCTTCTGTCTCGCCGTGCTGCACTTATCTTGAAAAAACTTCGTCAACGCTTTTATGATAAAGCTGACAAAATTGATTCTTTATTAGCCAATAAATTGCGTCGCAGACAAGCATTAGGTGCGATAGACAAATTATATTCTCCGTCTTCTGGTTCTCTTACCTATGATCCTGAAGTTATGGCTGAGGAATTTCGGACCTTTTATAGTTCCCTTTATAATTTATCAGATTCTTCTCCCACTTCTGCTGGAGCAGAGGGGGTGCGTTCATAATTATCCTCTACCCCCCTGCCTAGTCTCTCAGAATTCCAACTAACCACTCTCAATGACCGTATTTCAGATGAAGAGACAACAGCTGCTATTAGATCAATGCGTTCCTCTGCCGCCCCAGGCCCTGATGGGTTTACAGCCCAATATTATAAGTTGTTTGCAAAGGAACTTGCTCCACATCTTACCTTTTCTTCAATTATATTTTAGAGGGCGCTTCTTTTGCTCCTGATATGACTCGGGCTGATATTGTGGTGATCCCTAAACCTGATTGTGATCCTACTCACTGTATTAACTATAGACCGATTTCATTATTGAACGTCGACCTGAAAATTTATGCCAATATTTTAGCGACTCGGTTAGCTCCTTTGCTTTCTTATTTGATACATCCAGATAAGGTCGGGTTTATACCTGGACATCAGGCATCGGACAACACTAGACGGGCCATTGATCTAATACATTCTATTCATAAAAGAAAACTTCCCTCCCTGATTTTAGCTCTAGACGCGGAGAAGGCATTCGACTGCATTTCCTGGCCCTTTGTATTTGCTGTCCTAGACAAAATGGGCTTCTCGGGCAAATTTTTAGATGGTGTTTTGGCACTCTACCGTTCCCCCATGGCACGGGTATCGGTTAATGGTGTTTACTCCTCTAGTTTTTGGATCACGAACGGTACTCGGCAGGGTTGTCCCCTCTCTCCCTTAATATTTGCTCTTATTATGGAACCTCTGGCGGCAAGGATCCACTGTAATAGAGCTATCTCGGGAATATCTACAGGTCCCTCTGAATATAAAATTGCATTGTATGCCGACGATGTTTTAGTTTCTCTCACTGACCCTGCCCAATCCCTAAATTCTCTCCTGGAGGAAATAAATTCATATTCTCAACACTCTGGTTATAAAATTAATGTTACCAAGACTGAAGTTCTCGATTTCTATATCCCAGCTACCCTAAAACAAACCCTAGAGGCCATGCTCCCTTGTACCTGGCATAAAAAAAAGATCAAATATCTTGGTGTTTACCTGACATCACTATTATCAGCTGTTTCAGGCAAACTTTCCTCGCCTTCTAGATTGTATTAAGACTGATTTGTATGACTGGTCCAATTATTTTATCTCTTGGATAGGCAGAATACATTCGGTTAAGATGAGCGTTCTACCTCGTCTCTTGTATCTATTTCACACCCTTCCGATTTACATTCCTCCCTATGTGTTCAAATTCCTTCAGTATCGAACTTCACATTTCATATGGAACCGGAAAAGCCCGTGGATCAGATTAAAGCTGCTTCAGCATCCCTCTAGGGGAGGAGGTTTGGGCATTCCTGATTTAAAAAAATATTATTATGCTGCACAGCTCTCTCATTGTGCTCAGTGGTGTAACTTTAATGCAAGGAAGGTCTGGGTTGCTATCGAAGCCGAGGAGCTGGGACTGGCCACTGTATCTTCCCTGTTATGGCTTTCTAGGATTCTGTCACGATCCAGTGCAAGAATTCCTCTGTGGAGGGCGGTGAGCCGAGGGGTTCGGGTGACTAGGGGAGTGACTAGGCTAGGTCTCCTAGTTGCGGCCAAACCCAGGTTTGGCTAGACCTGCCCAGAGGTGCGGAGTCTAACTCACTTGGTGGTTTTCTCCAGTGACCCCTCCAATTGGGATTTGGTTTTCAGCTGCACCAAGTGAGCAGGTCGCGGCCCTCTGGACAGGTACCTGGGAATGGCAGAAGACCGGAAACTATAAAGAATGCAATAGCACTGGAGGTGAATGGAATGAATGAACTCTGGAAATGGAACTGAATGCTATAACACAGGCATGGACAGGAAACAGTTAAGTATGCAGAAAAACACAGACATATACTGGGGATTGCTAAGGCAAGAGCAGAGTGGACTCAGGGAATATATGGGAATGCTAGAAATGATTGGAGCTGATTACCAAAGACAAGACCCTGAGCAAAGAACACAGACATATACTGGAGATTGCACAGACAAGAGCAGAGTGGACTCAGGGAATATATGGGAATGCTGGAAATGATTGGCAGAGACAAGACACAAAGAGAAGTCAGGCATACACAAGGAGAGTGCTAAATGCAAGTGCAGATTTGCACTGACAAGACACAGGGCAGATTGACACAGATATGTGCTGGGAAGTCCAGCTGTGAGCTAATTAATACCAGCAGGTAATCTGACACCTCAGTGACACAAGGAAGCTGCAATACTAGCAGCACATATACAAAGACACACAGACATAGAAAACAAAACAGTCTGGATACTGGGAGAGAACTACTCTCAGACTAAGAATAGCTTGGAAACTGGAGAACTGTGAACAGGCTGAAGTAACTCTCTGAAAGATTAGCACAGAGCAACGCTGGTATCACTGAAACAGAGAAGAAGAAGTTGAACAGCAACTTCCTGGAGTTCTGGAGGCGGATTTATACCCAGGGGTAGCAGATTACTGGAGCAGCATCAGCTGACTGAATCATGCTACCATAGGTTAGGAGTACTGTCACATGAGAGGAACTGTCATGGCGGCGCCCATGATGGGAACTCTGATCCCCAGCACACACAGCCAACCATAGAAGCTCGCAAAAAGCACCTAAGGCAGAATACTCAGCCCCACATCCATCACTGCACCAAACGTCTGACCGCAAGGAAGTCAGGGGAAGCTGGCAAGGAGGTGAGAGAGGCCGATCCTAGGCTGAACCCTGACAGATTCATCACCCCCGGATAGTTTCTTCTCACCCTGTAATTTCCCGTGCTTTAGCAATTTGGGATTTACTTAATAGACATTTTAAGTTAGCTCCAGACCTGTCCCCTTTGATACCATTACTTCACAACCCCATTTTCCCTCCAGGTTTATGCAAATCATCCCTTACTGCCTGGTTATCGGGTAATATTTACTATGTAAACGATATCAATGCAGATACTACTTTTGCACAGTTCTCTGAAATCCGGGATAGAATAGCAATTCCATCCAAATAATTTTTTCGGTTCTTACAAATTAGACACTTCCACTCTAAAATTAGTTCGATTCAGATTAGCAGACCTTTGACTTCTTTTGAATCTATTTGTTGGGGTCGACCCTCCACTAGGGGTCTTATTTCTACTATTTATTCCTTATTAAGGGAGGAAGTAAGTCCCAATCGGGACTCTCATGAATTGGCGTGGGAACAAGATTTGGGGCACTCCATAGATGCTGAGAATTGGACGGAATTTTGGGACAATGCCACCGCCAGTTCTATTTGCATCAAAATTAAGGAAAATACTTACAAATTGTTATATCGTTGGTATTATGTGCCATCGCGGCTACAAGTAATGTTCCCCGACACTTCGGATAGGTGCTGGAGGGGTTGTAGTAGCGTGGGTACTTTTTTGCACATCTGATGGACTTGCCCCAAACTAGTCAGTATATGGCAGGAGGTTGTCGATCTCCTCTTGCGCCTCTTTGAGACCACGATTCCCTCTGATCCTCAGCATTTTCTACTTCCCTTATATTTGCCCTCCTTATCCCGATATCAGAACAAGTTATTCCGACACATAGTCTCAGCTATGACCTGCCAAATTGCAGCGGATTGGAAAAACCCGGACCCTTCTTCTATGCAGGCAATAATATCACGTATCTGGTATGTCTACAAGATGGAATACATGACTGCTTTAACAAGCAATACCTCGAAAGCATTTGATAAAACATGGTCCCCTTGGCTGACATACCAAAACATTTCCTCTCCATTCAACATTTAATTTTTATTTTTTCTGTCTACTATATTTAGATTGAGTGTTTTCTTTCTTAGAATCTACCCACCCTTCTCTCCTGTTATTTTCCTCTTTTTTCTCTTATTCTCTTTTTTTACTCTTAGACGGTTTGCCACACCGTTGCAGCAAGATATTTTTCTTGCTTCTATATCCTTTATTTCTTATACTGAGAAAATAAAAATCGCTATTTTATTGTTCTGAAATGTGACAGTCTTTATTCTAAAAGCATAATTTGTTCTGTAATTTATTTTTGAATGTTTGACTGTAATTTTTATTGCTCAATAAAAAGAGTTTAAAAAAAAAATAAGAAATTGTTAACCTGGAAAGTTGTCTTTTTAACTACTATTACTTCAGCAAAAAGGGCTAGTAAACTACAAGCATTATGGGCAGAAGAGCCCTATTTAAATATATTACCAGACAAACTTCTAAAGAGCTAAGAACAAACTCAAGTTTTCTGCCAAAAGTAATATCAACATTTCACTTAAATTAAGAAATTATTTGGGATTGGTATGATTTACTGCCGGACACATCCCGACGCCGGAAGACCGGCACCAGTGAAGAACACCACAAGAGCTGCTAAGGTAAGTAAGTACTCACTAACCTAACCCCCCCTTAGGGTTGCCTAACCCTAACCTCCCCCCCAAGTGCCTAACCCTAACCCCCTTTCCCCATAGCCTAAATCTAAGTCTCCCAGGGGGAGGGTGCCCAACACTAACCTCCCCCTGGGGGTGCCTCACCCTAAAACCCCCTTCCCCTAGTCTAACCTTAACCCTCCTGATTGGGTGCCTAACCCTAAGTCCCCCCGGGAGCCCCTAACCTAACCCTCCACCCCCCCCTGCGGCTGTCTGCGCCGGCTTACCTACGAAAGGGATGCCGGGCGTCGGGCTCCCGAGGTAGGTAAAATGACAGGCATTGAGATTTCGATGCCTGTCATTAGACCCTTGCCGGAATTAGACAGTCGGGATGATGACGGTCGGCATTTAGACCGTCGGCATCCCGACTGCATATCAATTATATTATTTTGCCTTCATTTTTTCCACAACCGAAGGATAAGAAGGAGGAAAGATGGAATAAGCTGGACTTTTTGCCAGTTTCAGACGAAACAGGCAATAGCAAATTGGATCAAACAACTAATCACGTTTGTCTATGAGGAGAATGGTCGTGAAGTCCCAGATAATCTGAAAGCAGACTCAGCCAGGGCAATGGCGACTTTATGTGCTAGGAAGGCTCAAGCGTCTGACAGACATTTGTGCAGCAGCTACTTGGTCGTCAGTTCATACTTTTTCTAAGCATTATGCTTTAGATGTTTCAGATGCACATTTTGGAAGCCAGGTCCTTAAAGGGGCATTGTCATAACTAAATATTATTAAGCATGAGAATTTCTATTGGACTGTTTTATTATCCCTCCCTATATATTATGCTTTGGTATATCCCACGCGTAATGGCTGCCATGAAGTGGGAAGAAGAAAACAACAAGTGATGTTACCTGATCATTTTGTTTCTTCGAGATACTTCATGGCAGCCTATAATATACCCCCCTAAGTGTGTTTTCTCCCCAGATACAGAATGTCAGGAGAAGACTACGGAGGAAGGGGAGGAGTGACTCTATACACCCTTAGGGGGCGGTCCCAAGGGGGAAAAAACTTTCTGCCTAACAATAGGAGGATGGGATGTAAACCCACGTGTAATGGCCGCCATGAAATATCTTGAAGAAACAAAATCATCAGGTAAAATAATTTGCTGTTATTCCCCCTTCCTCATCTATACAGATGATCCATACTGTTTAGCTACACTTTCCTTGTTTCTGTCTCTGGTGTAACACATTATAACGAGGTGACATAATTTACATTTGTTTTGTATAATGAAGAATGAGAAGAGAATGACTGTTCAACTATTGCTTAAAAAAATAAATACAGGAACCCACAGTTATTTCTTTAATGTAAAATATTTTATATTTAAAAAAAAAAAAAACTAAAATGCGTCAGGTGCCTGAGAGCAGGTCATCCTCTTCTGGTGCTTTAGAAGGTAAGACCTCTGCGAAAATTCTTTCTCGCACCCATTACATAAAAATGACCGGTCCACCCTGTGGATCGCCTGATGTCGCATAACGTGAGACTGGCTGGTGAAACCTTTCCCACACTGGGGGCAGATAAAGGGCTTCTCTCCTGTATGAGTTCTCTTGTGACAATTGAGACTGGAGGTTTGCGCGAAACACTTTCCGCATTCCGTACAGGCGTAGGGTTTTTCTCCTGTGTGAATCCTGAAGTGTTTCACCAGGCAGCCGTTGTACAGGAAGCTCTTCCGACAGACGGGACAAATGTGCTGCTTCTCTTCAGGCCTAGTTGTCATAGCATCATCGCTAAACGTGACATCGATCACATTCATCCCTCTATACAAGACATCGCTAATAGGCTCATCGCCAAATGAGACATCGGTAACAGGTTTCCCACTAAATGACACATCGATGAAAGGTATCTCGTTAAATGAAAATGAGACATCGCTGACAGGCTTCTCGCTAAATGACACATCAATCATAGGTCTTTTGCCAAATGAGACATCACTAACAGGTCTTTCGCCAAATGAGACCGCCAACAGTTCTCTCGTTAAATGAGACATCGCCACAGGTCTCTCTGTAAAGGAGAAATCACCAACAGGTCTCTCGGTAAAGGAGACATCGCCAACAGGTCTCCTCCATGAGAGTTAATAGGTGTTCCTCTAGAGCGGACTTATCCCCAAACAGCGCCCCACATTCCAGGCAAACCGGCGTCTTCTGCTCATGAACTTTATGGTGATCAAAATACTCAGACACACTGTCACACGTTTCCGGGCACACAGGGCACATAAACTGTACGTCTACGTTGTGCGTTCTTTCATTATCTACAGACTCCTTCAGGAGCACATTAGGGTGAGCGCCCTGCACAGGGGCGTTTTCTTCCACGCGCTCTAAGACATGGGGGAATCCGCCGCAGTAACAACATTTTCAGTTATACAATCTGGAGACAGAAAAAGAAATGCAATTTATTTCAATGCAAAACTAAGAAGTATTAGGTTGTGACAGATGGACGACGGCTTTCCTGGGATGTCAGATGGCACCGCATCCACAGACAATGATTAAACAGTTACTCACAGAGGGCTCTATTTATTATCATTATTTTTACTAAAATAAAATGAAAAAGGGTGTTTTCACACCCTTTTCACATTATTTTAGTTTCACCTAAAGTTACTAAAGGGCAATTGGAGTAGAATTTGTAAAATTCTACTACAACCCCTAAGTATCACTTATTTTTAGTAAGCAGATCGCATTTCCCATAATTGTAATGGGAAATGCGATCTGTGTGCAATTTGCTAAAAATAAATTGTGAAAAAAATACCAGGGGAGGCCCTGTGATAATAACAGCACCTGGAGGTGGCTTTACCCAGGGTCTCCCCTGGTTACCAGACTCCTGGCCTGCTCTAACATGCGGAGCAGCGCCTGGGACCGGCCCCAGTATTCAGCTGTGTTGTCTAAACAGGCCACACGCTGATACACTGCAAAAAAAAAGGGACCGGAGTTCAGGGCTCCGGTGATGACCTTCCTCCGGTCAGCTGGTCTCCCATACTTGACTGCGGCCCGGTCATCAGGTGACCGGGTCCCAGTGCAATATGGGATGTCAGCTGACCGGAGGCATGGAGGACATCACCGGAGCCCGGATCATGCAGGTAAGTGCAATTAAGGGTGGGAGGGAGAGTCATGGGGGGGTTTCCGCAATCGCAGGGGGCAAGGCTTTGCGCTGGGGGCAGGGCTTAGCACTGGGGGGGTAGCAGCAGCGGCCGGTCGGTGCATGTGCGGGCACTTGTCACAGTATTTTTTCGAAAATACCATGATAAGGCTGCGGAGGGGATTCGCAGGGACAGATCTTTATCACAAGCTCTGTCCTTGCAAGGGATTTGTAGTAAATCCCTGTGATTGGTAATATCACACTACAATCTGCATTGCCAATGCAGATTGTAGTAAATAGAGCCCTATGAGCCTGGTTCTGCATTGGTCACAGCAGAGTCCATATCTCGTCTTTTGCCGGACTCACATTTGCAACTTTATGCAAATGCCACTAAAAGCCCTTCCCTGGTGCATATCCATGTATCTGAATATGCAGGAATGAGACGCCTACTTTAAGCAACCATATACGCTGATATACCACTTGGTGCATCTTTAGACACACTGTCAGAACTTGCACCAGTCCTATGGCAGATGCAGATGTTCCCTCTGAATATATCTTCCAACAGATGGGTCCACATACATCTAGCCTCCTTGCGTGTTAAACAGCCCTTTTAGTGGCGCCATATCGTGGCGTGACTCGGTAGCGGCCTAGCGTCTTTATGTGCAATTTTTTTACCTTCAAATGCATCTTATTCGCACAGTGATGAGACTATATAGCACAAGCAGCTTCTGCTGATTAAAATGATATGCAGCATGACTATGTTCTTTGTGTGACTGCGGGTGTATCTGCATGCGATATGCTACGTTACAGTGTTACAGCCGCTGACATTGTAACATAGGATTTCACATGCAGATACACCCGCACTCGCTCACAGAACATACGCATGCTGCATATCATTTTAATCAGCAGAAGCTGCTTGTGCTAACTAGTCGTATGTTCCTACGTGGGTGTTTCTGCGTCTCTGTACGTATCCACTATAAGCGGCACACTTGCGTCACTTCCATAACATGCCCATAAGGCAGCTCATCTCTGGGCATGGGCTAAGCAAACTCCGTCACCGCGCAGGAAACGCCAACTACATTTTAAAAATATCTTTGATACCTTGTATCGCTTGTGCGCCTCAATCCATGGAATGTGGACGGAAGCACAAAAGAACAAAAAAAGCTTCACTGCGCCCGACTCAGAATCAGGAACCCTATACGCTGCCATATCCAACCACCCACATGGCCTAACAAGCAACAATATATGTAACAGCTGTAATGCCTAACGACGACACTTACTGTCACATAACTCATTTCTATATCGTTCAACATAAATAAATAGATATGTTAAAAAGCATTTTCTAAATGATCAAATAACCTCACAAACCGGAATAGTTTCTCTATGTGTAGAAATAACAAATATATACTACATCTGGCATGATGGAGTTATAGAGCCTAAACATAATTCAAAAATGGGAATGTAAAGATCACTGATAATCAGTCTGAGCGGCGTGACATGAGGTAAGATTGTCGGACAACGACGCCAGTTTCCCTCACCGTCTCCATATGTATCTGCTTTCCTTTCCTGTACCCAATGCTGAAAGTGTCATTGTGTCTTACATCCTGAGCCTCATCTGTGGAAGGACAAATAATTAGTCATGTCTTCCATTATCACATTGTAATCTAAATAATAAATGACTTATTCTCACTCTCCTCATGTCTGCTTTACAGCACAATCCTCTGTGCCAACAACCAGTGGCATCACAAGGGGGGTGCAGGCCGCCGAGGGGTGACACAGCTTCCCCTCCCCACACCAGGTGACACCTAGGGGAGGAACGTCACTGCCAACAACATAACTAACTCCCAATTCCCTTACTCTAAATATAAGGGACTCTCCCCCCCTATGTGGAGTGTTTCTGTCTGGCCCACCCCTATACACTAATCTCTCACGAGCAGGGCCCCCGTTCCTCATGTGCTCCTATCCTTCCCTTACTTATACCACTCCCGTGGCACTGAGCCTTTGGGTGAGGCCACTGCAGCTTCTGTGGGTCTGATGACTGCACGTGCAGCAATGGGAATATAGCTTGTGTCCCATCTTATACAATGTTTTATACTGTAAGTCTTCTGCACTTCATTTTTTATATCTGCACTGTATCTACTAACATACTGTGTGTGTGCATGTGGTAGGGAATATAGAGTGTAAGCACTGTATCTGCTAACATACTGTGTGTGTGCATGTGGTAGGGAATATAGGGTGTAAGAACTGCATCTGCTAACATACTGTGTGTGTGCATGTGGTAGGGAATATAGGGTGTAAGAACTGCATCTGCTAACATACTGTGTGTGTGCATGTGGTAGGGATTATAGAGTGTAAGCACTGTATCTGCTAACATACTGTGTGTGCGCGCATGTGGTAGGGAATATAGAGTGTAAGCGCTGTATCTGCTAACATACTGTGTGTGTGTGTGCATGTGGTAGGGATTATAGAGTGTAAGCGCTGTATCTGATAACATACTGTGTGTGTGTGCATGTGGTAGGGAATATAGAGTAAGCGCTGCATCTGCTAACATACTGTGTGTGTGAGCATGTGGTAGGGAATATAGAGTGTAAGTGCTGCATCTGCTAACATACTGTGTGTGTGTGCATGTGGTAGGGAATATAGTGTAAGCGCTGTATCTGATAACATACTGTGTGTGTGCATGTGGTAGGGAATATAGAGTGTAAGCACTGTATCTGCTAACATACTGTGTGTGTGTGCATGTGGTAGGGAATATAGAGTGTAAGCGCTGCATCTGCTAACATTCTGTGTGTGTGCATGTGGTAGGGAATATAGAGTGTAAGCACTGCATCTGCTAACATACTGTGTGTGTGTGCATGTGGTAGGGAATATAGAGTGTAAGCACTGCATCTGCTAACATACTGTGTGTGTGTGTGTGCATGTGGTAGGGAATATAGAGTGTAAGCATTGTATCTGCTAACATACTGTGTGTGCGCGCATGTGGTAGGGAATATAGAGTGTAAGCGCTGCATCTGCTATCATACTGTGTGTGTGTGCATGTGGTAGGGAATATAGTGTAAGCGCTGTATCTGATAACATACTGTGTGTGTGTGCATGTGGTAGGGAATATAGAGTGTAAGCGCTGCATCTGCTAACATACTGTGTGTGTGTGCATGTGGTAGGGATTATAGAGTATAAGCACTGCATCTGCTAACATACTGTGTGTGTGCATGTGGTAGGGATTATAGAGTGTAAGCACTGCATCTGATAACATACTGTGTGTGTGCATGTGGTAGGGAATATAGAGTGTAAGCACTGCATCTGCTAACATACTGTGTGTGTGCATGTGGTAGGGATTATAGAGTGTAAGCACTGTATCTGCTAACATACTGTGTGTGTGCATGTGGTAAGGAGTATAGAGTGTAAGCGCTGTATCTGCTAACATACTGTGTGTGTGTGCATGTGGTAGGGATTATAGAGTGTAAGCGCTGTATCTGATAACATACTGTGTGTGTGTGCATGTGGTAGGGAATATAGAGTGTAAGCGCTGTATCTGCTAACATACTGTGTGTGTGAGCATGTGGTAGGGAATATAGAGTAAGCGCTGCATCTGCTAACATACTGTGTGTGTGAGCATGTGGTAGGGAATATAGAGTGTAAGTGCTGCATCTGCTAACATACTGTGTGTGTGTGCATGTGGTAGGGAATATAGTGTAAGCGCTGTATCTGATAACATACTGTGTGTGTGCATGTGGTAGGGAGTATAGAGTGTAAGCACTGTATCTGCTAACATACTGTGTGTGTGTGCATGTGGTAGGGAATATAGAGTGTAAGCGCTGCATCTGCTAACATACTGTGTGTGTGCTTGTGGTAGGGAATATAGAGTGTAAGCGCTGCATCTGCTAACATACTGTGTGTGTGTGCATGTGGTAGGGAATATAGAGTGTAAGCACTGCATCTGCTAACATACTGTGTGTGTGTGCATGTGGTAGGGAATATAGAGTGTAAGCACTGCATCTGCTAACATACTGTGTGTGTGTGTGTGTGTGCATGTGGTAGGGAATATAGAGTGTAAGCACTGTATCTGCTATCATACTGTGTGTGTGTGCATGTGGTAGGGAATATAGTGTAAGCGCTGTATCTGATAACATACTGTGTGTGCGCGCATGTGGTAGGGAATATAGAGTGTAAGCGCTGCATCTGCTATCATACTGTGTGTGTGTGCATGTGGTAGGGAATATAGTGTAAGCGCTGTATCTGATAACATACTGTGTGTGAGCATGTGGTAGGGAATATAGAGTGTAAGCGCTGCATCTGCTAACATACTGTGTGTGTGTGCATGTGGTAGGGAATATAGAGTGTAAGCGCTGTATCTGCTAATATACTGTGTGTGTGTGTGCATGTGGTAGGGAATATAGAGTGTAAGCACTGCATCTGCTAACATACTGTGTGTGTGTGCATGTGGTAGGGAATATAGAGTGTAAGCACTGCATCTGCTAACATACTGTGTGTGTGTGCATGTGGTAGGGAATATAGAGTGTAAGCACTGCATCTGCTAACATACTGTGTGTGTGCATGTGGTAGGGAATATAGAGTGTAAGCACTGCATCTGCTAACATACTGTGTGTGTGTGTGCATGTGGTAGGGAATATAGAGTGTAAGCGCTGTATCTGCTAACATACTGTGTGTGTGTGCATGTGGTAGGGAATATTGGCCCTCATTCAGAGCCACTCGCAAGTGGGCGTACGCACGTTCGCCGTACGTAAAAAAATATTTAAATTCAAGCACTCGCTCTTTTTTTCCTACGCAGCTAAAAATCCGCCCCAAACTCAGGCGACCCCTCCTCTGACTAACGAGCGTGCCAAATAGCGAGCGTACATCCCCGAAATGGCTTGAAGGGAACGCACGCACAAGTACAAACCGGAAGTGGGACTGTCAGATTCCGATTACCTGCTCGTTTTTTCGGCCTACCTCCCTCAATCGTATCATGCCAATCAATGTATCAATTAGCTTAATTTATTTATTTTTTTCAACACAATGCAATAAACTTTAATCTTGTCCGTGTTTGTATTTGCTTGCAGAATACGTACGGCTGAAACCTTCGCTTTTATTGTTCCAAAGACATGTTAGCCACAATTAAACAATTGTTCTATTTGTTTGTCTCCCCACAATTTTTCTGTGGTTCATTTCTTTATTTAAATTAGCTTACGCATGTCACTGCATCAAGCCAATCATAACTCTCAAGAGATTTGTGGCCCTGTCGAACACATGACTCATACACTAACCAATAGAATTTGTCCTGTTAATTTCCCAAATACATTAGCCAATCAAATTTTTTTGTGGTGCTTTATTAAAAATATTTTGTAAAAAAAACACCATTGCCATCATGAGATCCGCCGCATTCACCAGGCGCGAACTGCTGGTGCTGACGGAGGTGATGGACAGGAGGATCACCAGTCAGCCTCCACCCATCTCCAACAGGCGCAAGCGTTCCGCATATGCGGAGGTACGTCGACGCCTGCGCTCCTTCGGCTCACGCCGACATATTGGCCAGCTGGAGCGCAGGTGGTCGGACCTGCACCGGCGGACGCCCCGCTTGCTGGCATGCTTTCGCATGCAGATTGTGGAAAGTAAGTGTTCTGGACTGTGGTTTTCAAGTTTATCTTGTGGGCCCTAACTGCGTGTGCATGTTTTCATGTCTGTCCTATTGAGTCATTGTAGTCATATCTGCATGTGCATGTTTTCATGTCTGTCCTATTGAGTCATTGTAGTCATATCTGCATGTGCATGTTTTCATGTCTGTCCTATTGAGTCATTGTAGTCATATCTGCATGTGCATGTTTTCATGTCTGTCCTATTGAGTCATTGTAGTCATATCTGCATGTGCATGTTTTCATGTCTGTCCTATATTTTTTTTTTTTCCTTTGGTTTCCTGTTGAAACTAACAACAATTTTTTGGTCATTTTTTAGGGGCACAGCAAACACTACGGCGGCATCGCCACACAAGACCCGGCCCCTCTCTCCAACCCCCAATTCCTCTATTCCCCCCTCCTCCCCAGACCCTGTGGCTGAAATTTCTGCCCTACTTCCCCTCCAGCCCAATTCCCCCTCTCCTCCATCCGTCCCTCCTCCAAATACCCCCTCCCAGGATGGCGAAAACACCTTGCCCCTCGGGTTGGGGAATGTAGCCACCTCCGAGGTGGTCCAGGGAGTGGCTTCTGGCTCTCTCGTTTTGGAGAACGGTATGTTTTTAAAGTTTATTTTGGACACCACAAACTGTTTGTATGTGATCATGTGTCGTCCCCATTTTTTTTTTTTTTTTTTCGCCTTAGGGTATTTTTGGGGGTTGTCTTTACCTGTTCCTGCTGATGTCACCATACACATATCACACCTGTGTGCCTTTTTTTAGGGCCCTTGTATTTTTGGCATACGACATTTTGGGGTTCTGGGTTTTATCCGTGTAATGTATTTTTGGCCCACAAGCTTGTAAGTTTGTGTTTGCTTGTTTTTTGACAATGTTGCTTCATTATCGATTTATTAATCCCCAAACTTTTGTCACCCACAGAGGAACAGAGGCGTCGGGAACAGATTGAGAATTGTGTGGGCCGTATGCGGGAGCAGGTCACCGGGCTAATGCAGGCCCTTGACCATCTGTTGGTCCTCCTTCAGAATTAATTTTTTTTTTTTTTTTTTTTTTAAATTGTTTCTTAATAAATATGTTTAAAATCAAGCTCTGTCTCATGCGTTTGGAGTAAATCCAAGATTCTTTACACTGACATAAGTAGACTCTTCAAGCAAGGTTTGCCCCAGAAACTCACTACAGATTGTGTGTTGTATTTTGAATGCAAACAGGCACAAGAAACACCTCCCAGTACCAATGTCATTTTCCTTTTTTGTGGTGGTCAACATGATAGTTTACACCATTTTTCAGGTTCCTATTTGGTGGCCACTTACTTCTAACGTGCCCAAAAAGGAAACAAATTACACTCTCCAAATATTTATTCACAAAAGAAATCAAAATACAAAGTGGTCACTCACAAACAAAACACACAGTGATAATCAGAAAAACTCCACATACCAAAAACACTAAACAAACACACAACAAATCAAGAACTGGTTGACGAAGGTCCATGCCCACATGATTTCACAAATATGGCGTTGCAATATTGGTGTCAGAATATATTCCCGAAGTTTCCACAGAAAGGTTTTTGAAGGGTAGCAGGAAGTAGTCATCGTGGGAGTGCCAAAGATTATGCAAACAGAAGATGGTGCAAGAATTAATATAAAAAAAGATGAACGTTAAAAAACCGTAACACATTGGGTATACACACTGTTGTTTGATCAATAATTACCTAAAATATCGGGCCACCACATCATCGCGTATGGCCCCCCCACATACTGACCTCCGACCAACCTCGGGGGGGCCATCCTCAGGTAAGGCATCCTCTGGCTGCATTGGAACACCACTCCTTATGGCGATGTTGTGAAAGATCCCACACAGGACCACAATTTTCGAAACCATATCCGGCAAATACATGAGCTCGCCACCAGAGCGGTGGAGGCATCTGAATCGGCCTTTTAAGAGGCCGATACAGCGCTCCACCACTTGCCTGGTGGCTGTAAGTGCGGTATTAAACTCACTTTGTGGACCTGGTGTGGGAGCCAAGTAAGGAGTGAGCAGCCAGGGCATGCAAGGGTATCCACTGTCTCCTGTGAAAAAGAATAGACAACATCAGGATCACTGTGTATCAAGCTTAACATTGTTATGTACTAAAGGTCTACACTTACCCAGAAGCCACGCATCACCAGCTTGTAGGTTGTTTAATTTGTGCCATATCCCTGATTGCCGGATGACGAAGGAGTCATGTGCACTTCCTGGTAATTTTGCATTCAGGGACAGGATCTGGAGGGAGGCATCACATACCACCATTACATTCAGGGAGTGATAGTGTTTCCTGTTTCGAAATATGGCCTCCAGCCGTGCTGGAGGCTGAAGTGGTATGTGAGTACCATCCACAACCCCTATGATGTGTGGGAAGCCAGCTATTTGGTAAAAATTGGCCTTGGCCACACTAAGGGCACCCATATCCAAAGGCATTTGAATAAAATGATGGAGGTGCTTGAAAAGTGCCTCCATCACTGCCCTCAGAATCCGGGAAAAGGAGGATTGTGAGATGCCTGCCACTATTCCCACCGTTGTTTGAAACGATCCTGAGGCACAGAAATGTAACACCGCCATAAATTGCGTAAGTGGTGGTATTGCTGTAGGACTGTCAATTTGCCGCTCCAGATCACTCTCTATTAATGAGAGAGTGTCTATGATGATTTTGGGAGGAAGACGGTAGCGTCTTAAAACCTCATCATCGGGCATTCCAAAAAGGGTGACACGTGTTCGAAATATCTGGGGCCTTGCACGCCTACGATGCCTACGCCTGGGACGAGATTGAGGTTGGTCGGCTTCCGGGAGCATGGCCAGAACAATCCGCCCTAGATCAACCTGAAATGGCAAGATTGTAATGTAAGGCTTTGGACCCACCCCAAAAGAAAATTCAAAACAACTTAGCTTGATGATACCATCCATTGCTGCTTACATGCCGGGGTATTGTCATGATACGTCCAAACTGAAATTAATCACAAAAATTATTTGAAAAATTTCACTCTGTGCATTTTTGTTTCTAAATTTTGTGATAGACCAAACTTAAAATATGCGAAACACACATTTGGCAAAAGAGCAAAACGACATTGCACACAGTACATCAAAATGGGTTGAAATGTTTGCCCAAAAAGCGAAAGGGCAACCTCAAAAAAATAAGAATTATTAATAAGCATTTAAAAATGCGCAAATTAGTTCGCAAATACAAGTCACAATAGTAAGTAGTAAAAATGCGCAAATTAGTTCGCAAATACAAGTCACAATAGTAAGTAGTAAAAATGCGCAAATTAGTTCGCAAATACAAGTCACAATAGTAAGTAGTAAAAATGCGCGAATTAGTTCGCAAATACAAGTCACAATAGTAAGTAGTAAAAATGCGCAAATTAGTTCGCAAATACAAGTCACAATAGTAAGTAGTAAAAATGCGCAAATTAGTTCGCAAATACAAGTCACAATAGTAAGTAGTAAAAATGCGCTAATTAGTTCGCAAATACAAGTCACTATACAAACTGTGAAAAATGCGCTAATTAGTTCACAAATACAAGATAAAAAATGGACTTACCAAGAGCAAATATATAAGAGTCCAAATCAAAAGGTCTTTGGGTCTGAAATTAATCAAAAGCTAAAATATATGAAATTATTGATCCAAAATTTACAAAAATGAAGAAACACAATGAAACAACAATTGATCAAAAGTTAGACTTCACAAAACTTACCAAATCAAGAAACGAGGTAAAAAAAATAAAAAACAAAAAAGAACGGAAAATAAAAACGCAAATCTACCAAACAAAATAATCTCCAACCGCCAACTCCTTTATACGCAAACAATAAACTCCAGCCAAGGTATCCTCCAACAATCCAAAAACGCCACCTCAACTCGAGACACACCAAGCCATACATAGTGTTTCGTTTCCCGCACAAATTAAGGAGGGATCATAGGAACACACAATCAATGATTTGGCCGCAAAATAAGGACGCATGTATAAATACGTCACGAAAACACATTAAAATTCTGGGGTATTTCTGGATTGGACCTCAGACATGGCGACAGACCAGGGAAACAATGCCCAAGAGTCAGGTGGTAAGTCTTTCATGCATTTTGTATCAATGATTTATTTGAAACATAAGATTGGGCAAGTTGTGATTTTGAGAAATCTGAATATTTACACAAATAGGTGAGGAGGATGACATGGAAGAGGCTGCCGGGCCCAGTATTCCGGCCAAAGCTGCCAAAAAAAAAAAGCAGCCACATTTCACAAGAAAGGAGATGGAGGTTTTGATACAGAAGTGTGTGGACATCCTGCCACAGGCAGACAGGAATATGAGTCTAAGCCAGAAGGGGAGAATGTGGGAAGAGGTAGCCAGTGCTGTCAATAGGGTGGGTGATTATGTCCGTCTAGCCCGGGATGTCAAACGGCGGTAAGTAAACACTTTCCCCCCCTAAAAACAAACACCATTTTAAACAAAAGGATAATGGCTTCCATTTTTTCCCACAGATGGGGCGACTTCAAATATCGCCTAAAGCAAAAACTCGCGGACAGGGCTAGGCATGCAAGGGGGACAGGTGGGGGTCCCACCCCTGTGTCATTGGAGTTGACCGATTTAGAAGAGCTGGCACAGGGGTGTGTGCAGCCTGTGGAGGTGTTTGGCGTGTCCAACATGGATACGGACATGCCAGACTTTGCGGCTCCTCATGTTGTCCCAGGTAAATCTTTGGATGTTATCAACTATGAAATGTTATTGTGCCAATATGTAGATTCTAATGTGAGGCTTTTCTCTTTTTTCCTAACAGAGACACAGGCGGATGAGTCTGTTCCAGAGGGGAGCCTTGGCCGCCGAATTTCTGCTGGCTCGGCAGGGGAGGAACCAGTACATCCGGCTGAGGACCCTGCAGAAGCCAGTCCAGGGCAATCCCCCTCGCAGGCAGTGTCCCTCCTCACAGAACTCAATTTCAAATCGGATTTCCATACGGAGATTCTGCAGAGGATGGACGCCAGTCTGCTACGGGTGGCTGAGGCCCTGGAGCAAAATGCTGCGGCCAACGTGACCATTGGTCAGGCCCTGGCGGAAAATACCAGGGCCAACATCCGCATCGCCAATGCCCTGGAGCAGCTCGTTCACCAGCACATGGTGGAGCCGACCTCCCTTCCTGCCGGAACATCAGGATCCTCCACCTCTGGCACAACATCAGCCAATCCTCCAAATGTGCCTAGCCCTGTGCCTAGTCCAGAGGCCACAACATCTGCCTCTGGACAGGCCAGCCCGATGACATCCCGGACCCGGTCTGGCGCCCTCCCTCCCCCATCCAAACGGGTGAAAAAACGATGACAGCAATGGTGACTTTTCCCACAATCCTTCTGTGCTTGGCTCATATTTCTTTCTGGTCAAAACTTCCCTCTCCTTTCTTGTGAAATGTTTTTAAATTTTTTTGGTATGTTTATGTCAACAGTTATGTTGGGCCAATTTGTTTGATTTTGGGACATATCTTTGGCAAAAAAAGATGATCCAAAATTTTTAATTTTTTTAAATTTTGATGGAGCAATAAATTGAAACAAAAAATGTGACATTGGATTGTGAAATTATTGTACAAATGGGTTAAATTTAATCCTGGACCAAAAGGCAAAAACTGGGAAAAATAAAAAAAATAAAAAAATGGGCACTTTAAGGAACGTTTAAAAAATCATATAACGAGGCAAATTCAAGAGGCAAAAATAAAATGGTGCGAAAATTAAAACATGATGACATTATTGTTACAATAGGCCCTAACCACCAAATTGAGGGCAAAATAAACCCTCACAAATGTACGCAAATTGATTGTGTCATCCTGACATTAGCAGCTCTGATTTCCACCTGCGTACGGTTTTGTGCTATCCCAAAAAACTGATTCCAAAACACATACCAAGCCGGTTTTCAATCCAACACTAATTGCTTTTCAGCCCTCCCGCGATTAATCGCAACAACATCGTGGAGTCCCGGGACGGAGGAGAAGGCCATCGCCAATGTGGTCGAGTAATCCAGACCCTAAGCTGTGCGAGCATTTTGAAGGGAAAGAGGATCATCCAGTGACGTATGAGTCGGTCCGAACACATTTTACGCTCGCATTTGCTAATGTATGTACGCCCCAAAAACGCCTCGCCACGCCTGCGTTTTTCCATCTCCACCCCCGTCAACACCCAAAAACGCCCTGTTCTGTCAATCACATTTGACAGGTCACTTCCTGTACGCTATTTGACGAACGAGACCAAAAAAGCTCGCAATCTGCTGTACGCACATGCGCACTGTTACACCGACGCATGCGCGGTTAGTCAACATCGGAACGCAACGAGCGTACTGCTGTTTGCGAGTGGCTCTGAATGAGGGCCATAGAGTGTAAGCACTGCATCTGCTAACATACTGTGTGTGTGCATGTGGTAGGGAATATAGAGTGTAAGCGCTGCATCTGCTAACATACTGTGTGTGTGAGCATGTGGTAGGGAATATAGAGTGTAAGCGCTGCATCTGCTAACATACTGTGTGTGTGAGCATGTGGTAGGGAATATAGAGTGTAAGCGCTGCATCTGCTAACATACTGTGTGTGTGTGTGCATGTGGTAGGGAATATAGAGTGTAAGCGCTGCATCTGCTAACATACTGTGTGTGCGCGCATGTGGTAGGGAATATAGAGTGTAAGCGCTGCATCTGCTAACATACTGTGTGTGCGCGCATGTGGTAGGGAATATAGAGTGTAAGCGCTGCATCTGCTAACATACTGTGTGTGTGCATGTGGTAGGGACTATAGAGTGTAAGCACTGTATCTGCTAACTCGCTGTGTGTGTGTGCATGTGGTAGGGAATATAGAGTGTAAGCGCTGCGTGCATGTGGTAGGGAATATAGAGTGTAAGCGCTGCATCTGCTAACATACTGTGTGTGTGCATGTGGTAGGGAATATAGAGTGTAAGCACTGTTTCTACTTCAGGGTCCACAGGGTTGACCTTGGGGTATAGGTTGGGAACCAAATCCGGGCACCACGCAGTTAAAGCTTTTAGCTCCCAGGATGCACTTGGGTCCACTCTCCCTATAACCCCACCCCCAAGCCAGAGGCACCTCAGTTTAAGTTGGTGCCCGGCCGGAATCGGGTCACCGTTTAGTGCAGTGGGGAGCTGATTAGCAGCCCCTAAGCTTTATTTTTTCTAAAGGACAGAGTTTTTTTATTTTTCCTTTGGATTCTTCAGAGCGGCAGCATCAGACTGTCCATAGGACGTCTAAGCTGCTGCTCCGTCACCCCGCTGGCGCTGAGACGCCAGTACAGATCTGGGGATCTCAGCGGGACCCCAGAGTCTGTACTAGCCGGACTCTGCGGGAGCCCAGGACTGCTGCCGGATCCACGGGGAGCAGGTAAGGCGCGGGTCACCGCTTGCGGTGATCCGCGCATTTGAAATGCAGTCCTGTGCCTCCGGTCTCTGGGGACAGACCGGAGGCGCCGGCAGTGGCGGCGGGCCCCCCATACCCCGTGTGTCCACTAGACCACCAGGGACTTAGTGTTCGGTGCAGGGAGCCGGCGTCCCGGGGGTTAATAGCCGGCCAGGGGAGACAGCCTTCCCTGTCACAGTGGCTCCTCCCCTCAGCTCAGCGCGCCTTTCAGTATCTATAGTCCGGCATCGCTGAGCTGCTTCCTCCGCGGGCCACGCTTCTTCTGAGGTCTCCAGCATCCATTTTCTCTGTGGTGCAGCAGAAATCTCTGGAGATGGCAGTTGGTCCAGTCCCCCTGCGTACCTCACCATTAGGTCAGTGTACACAGCGCTGTAGCCTTCCCAGACACTGAATCTGGGTAAGTTGCATGCAGTGTAATAGTGCAGTATATTATATGACATGTTTATGTATATATGTGTATATCTGCATTGTATGTGACTTATGCTAGTGCTAACTGTCTGTACTTAATTCTCTCACCTGTCAGTGTATATCTATCCCTTTCCTTATCTGCCCTAATACAGCTGTACTTGGGGTGGTTCTGAGACCTCACATTTATATACTTGTTAATATTTGTGAGGTTTGTCACATACTGTTGCGTGCTGCACGTTGCCATATTTTGAGTGGAACTGTGTGTTGCATACGCTGAAAATGGGCTCCTGCGGCTAATTTTGGCATCAGTCAGGACCAGTATAGAGCTGCTTGATATTTCCGCCAAGATTGGTCAGATATGTCTGACCAGGAGAGAGAGCGTTATACTGCACCCATTTTTACTATCCTGCAAGCCATGTGCTGCAGGTGTTAGTGCGGAGGATTTAACTCTTAAAGGGTTCTGTATGTGGCGTCATCGGGTGCCGGCCCCTTTCACGACCCCCTTGGGCGGTTTGTTTTCTCGGGATCCTCTTAATTGCGGATCGCTGGGCGGGCCCCATTGTTGTACCTCACTTGGGGTTACTTCACCATACTGCCCTTTTTCATCTCAGGGTATCTCGCAGTTTCTTGCACTCTTCCCCTGTGACACAGACTACCGCTCCCTACAGGGGTTTTTCGAGTATATGAATTCCCCCTGGTGCCACAATAGTCTGTCATGCCCCTTGCAGGGATTACCACAACAGCCACCCTGGGTGGATGTCGTTTTTCTATGAAACGCAAATTGGCGTGGTTGACGCCCTGTGGTTACTTCCCACTTGGCTCTACCGTGAACTGGATACTGTTTTGGGCTCTTTCCCTCTTACACGGGGGGAAGCCTATCTCAAGTATTATTATCCCTGTTTTAGGGCTGGTAGCAGGTCCATTCTGGTTAGAGTGAATGTTGACCTGCACCTGTATCATACACCCTCAGTATTACGTGCCTTCTGGGTCCCTGTTGCTGACTAGCGGGTGGATCGCATGTTGCCAGATATGAGGTATTACAACAGTGTTTGGTCTCCTGTCCCAAATTCCCTGAGGGTCATCATGAGCCCCTCCTGGGGTGGATGGGCATGTTACTCGTCGGATTACAGACGTTACTACGCATCCCATTCCTGCGTGGTCAGATTCTTCTGATCCGTAGGTGGTAACTCTGCCTGAAATCAGTATACTCGCTTTCAGGGGTTGTTACCCATCCTACCATGGCTATAGCATGGTTGGTTAATACTATTGCATACTGAGCTGATGCATTTGTAATGTTTTTTCCCCTCCAACACGTCTGGGGTTCAAATGTATTTGGTCGCTCACGTAATATATGCAGTTGTCATAGGTGGAAATGCCTATATTGGATACCAGTCTCCTAACTTTCAGAGTTCCGGCTGCGACGGTATCCTCCGTAATACCCTATGGCTGCGCTCTGGGAATGCAGAGGTGCAGATACCATCTATAGGGTAGATCTTGTTGGGTCCTGACCTTGACAGTGGCAGTACAAATTTCCCACTGTCAGCTATGCTCACTACGGGGCCTCAGACTAAGTCTGTTAAGTCTTTTTGTCCTCTGGGTCAGCCTAAAGGTCTGTTTCTTCATAGACTGTCGGCCTTTACAAGGGCTGACATATCCAGTTCCGAGCAGGCCTGGACTGCCAGCCGATCCTGCTTCTGAACCTACGGATATATCGTCAGCCTGACAAGACAGGCCTACCACTGGGAGATGGCGATTTCTCAGTTTGCCCGGTACTAGTGTCTAGTTGCCGTGGCTACGTGGGTAGGAGGGTCCGCCCTCTCTTTGCTCAGGCGGCCTATTTCCATGTGATGGTATGCAGGCCCTTATTCGGACCCGAACAGGGCCTTACGAATCCAGAAAGCTATACAGTTGTTGCGGTAAGCGGAGCTAATTGGGCCATCCCCACTTTCTCAGCGAGGGACTGGTTGTTCTGCTTTCTTTCTGGTGCGGTGGCTGAATGGTCCTCTTTGGCCTATTCTCTGTCTCAATTCCCTGAACCAGTTCCTAAAGCTACCTGGGCTCAGGAGGCAATCCCTATGCTCCATCATACTATGTTTGGAACCTGGGGACTTTATGGTATCACTGGATATACAGGACGCGTGCCTACGGGTACTTACAGAGACCTTGCCTTAGCATGGACTGAGGTTTGCTGTATCACAGCACTTACGGTTTTTCGGGCTCTGCCTGTTGGGACTGTTCTCAGCCCCACGGGGGTTTACCAGCGTTTTGGATTTTCTGACAGTTCTTCTGTTCAGCATATCCCAATGCTCCTGTACCTGGATGGCCTCCTGCTCTTAGCAGGATCACCGGGTTACTTTACAGCCGGGTCAGGTTGACTGTGGCTTCTTCAGGGTGCAGACGTTTAATCAATGGGGAAAAAGTCCTCCCTGCATCCCTCTCTGGGTATTCTTCACCTAGGAGCCCTGCTGGATTCTCAGAATCTGAGAATTCTTCTGGCGTAAGATGGCATCTCCACTCTTCCATTAGGAGTACATGGATGTCTGCGCAGTCGACATATGTCTTTACACTCTGGGATGCATGGTCCACTATTCAGTGTCTGCCTTTGGAAGGGTGGAATGGGCTTAGTTCCATTCCAGGCCTTTCCATAATTGGCTTATCTCCAGATGGAACAAGTTTTTTTTCTGTCTGATCACTATTCAAACGATGATGCTCTCCCTGGAGGCAAGTCGGTCCCTTTTCGGGTGACTATGACCATCTCGTCCAGGGTATTCTTTGCTAAGGACAGTGTCTGGTTCGCATCCATTTCAGTGCAGTTGGATGTCTGTCGATTCCACCCTGTCAATTAACTTGTTGGAACTTTAGCCTGTCTTGGGCCTTCACTCTGGCATAGCCCTTGTTTCCCGGTGAACCTGAAAAAGTTCAGTCCGACAGGGTCAGAACAGTGGCTTCCTTTTTAGCAATACTGTTCATTGGGTGACAATGTCAGGTATGTCATATATTCGGACATTGTCTGAGGGTCTCCTCCCGACCATCTCGACAGTGTTCATTTCAGGTGCTATCCATTGGGAAGCGGGAGTCCTCAGCCGTCACGACGTGCATCCCGGGGACTAGTCTCTTCCTCAAGAGAGGTTTCATCTCCTGGTGAGCATGGGGGGGGCCCTCCTGAGGTGACACTCATGGCCTTCTGACTCTATCACACTATGGTGTTACAGTCCAACTCTTGGGATTCTGAAGCAACCTTCAGTGACTCTTTGTCGGTGAAGTGGTTCTTCCAATTTGCGTACCTAAGTTCTCCAGTCTCCATTCTTCCTCGAGGGAAGTGTTTCAATCGAGACAGAGATGATTTCCTGCTGGTGGCTCCTAATTGCCCCAGATGTCAGGGGTACTTGGTTTTTCGGAGTCTCTCCATCGATACTCCATTCCTGATGCTTCACTGCCCAGACCTGTTGTCTCAGGGTCCTGGGGTTTGCCTTGGACCTGGGTCGTTTGTCTTTGACTGTGTCCCTACAGTGGTCTTACGGCTTCCCTGGCTTTGTCATCGTTGGAATGATTAGAGCACATGGATCAGATTTTGCTGGGACTACCCCAAACTGTGGCAGCCATAATTCTTATGGTATTATACCTGTCGATACGATCCTCTGGTGTCCAGGATTTCCAGATATTCTGGCATTCCTTCCGGCTGGCTTGGGTTGCACCCTCGGCCTGGCCTTCCTGACAGTGCAGATCTCTACACTGTCAGTATGATTAAGATATGGAATTGCTCCACTCTGGTATCCAGTTCATCAGGAGTGTTTTTCTGGATTATGCTTCCATTTATCCTCCCTAGGGGCTCCTTGGGAGTTAGTAGTGGTTCTTCGTTGACTCCGGGGAAAGTTAATGGAACCGCTGGTTGTGACAGCCATTACATGGTATATTGCTTTTGTTTTCTCTATTTCTCTTAGGGAGTTTATATCACCCAGGTGAGTGTCGGAATTGGGAGCGTTCTCATGCGGCTCCCTCTTCTGGAGGGCATCTTGTCAGGGTGTGAGTTGCTCTCACCCTGTGTTTCTTCTTAGTGATTTTTAGGTTCCATATTATTCTGGAACTTATGGTGAGGCCATTCAGTCCCCAGTCCTCTCGGCTGGTGTGGCCTCATTGACTGTGGTCCGGCCTCTGTGGATTTATGTGATCCGTTCAAGTTCCTGACGGAAATCAGACTCCTTATTGGTGGTCTGAGATTTCTGGTTTTAACAGGAAAGGATGGCCGGCCTATGGCCAAATGTTGGCTGGACGGCCTCGTATGTCTTCTTCAGGGGCCTACCCATGGGTAGGCCTTTCTGTTGTTGATGCTTGTTTTTTCTCGGGCCATGTAACCCTCGTGGGTGGCTCGCTGTGGTGCCTTGGCTGTTTTGCCTTGCTAGATGGCCACGTGGTCTTCTGTCCACACCTTTTTAAGGTTCTAGGCATTGGTTTTCTTTGCCTCTGCGGATGCTTCCTTTTTGGCGGTGGATTCTCCTCTCAGCACAGGAGCGTCCCCTCCCTTGGTTGAACTGCTTTGGGACATCCCCAAGGTCAACCCTGTGGACCCCCTATGGACCCTGAAGTAGAAAACAAGAGATACGGTAAGAACTTACCTTTGTTATCTCTGTTTCTATGAAGTCCATAGGGTCCACAGGGCGCCCGCCCTGACGCACCTGGCTTCAAATGGGCTGTGTGGCTGGTCACCGGTTTTCTGTCTCCCATTTCTGTGAGTATGGTTATCGAGTGTTCCAGTTTTCTCTCTCTTTTTCTCTCCTCCTCCGGCCTTTGGCTACTTACAAACTGAGGTGCCTCTGGCTTGGGGGTGGGGTTATAGGGAGAGTGGACCCAAGTGCAACCTGGGAGCTAAAAGCTTTAACTGCGTGGTGCCCAGATTTGGTTCCCAACCTATACCCCAAGGTCAACCCTGTGGACCCTATGGACTTCGTAGAAACAGAGATAACAAAGGTAAGTTCTTACCATATCTCTTGTCATCCGCTAACATACTGTGTGTGTGCATGTGGTAGGGAATATAGAGTGTAAGCACTGCATCTGCTAACATACTGTGTTTGTGTGCATGTGCTAACATGCTGTGTGTGTGTGCATGTGGTAGGGAGTATAGAGTGTAAGCACTGCCTCTGCTAACATACTGTGTGCATGTGGTAGGGAATATAGAGTATAAGCGCTGCATCTGATAACATACTGTGTTTGTGTGCATGTGGTAGGGAATATAGAGTATAAGCACTGCATCTACTAACATACTGTGTGCATGTGGTAGGGAATATAGAGTGTAAGCACTGCATCTGCTAACATACTGTGTGTGTGTGCATGTGGTAGGGAATATAGAGTGTAAGCACTGCATCTGCTAACATACTGTGTGTGTGTGCATGTGCTAACATGCTGTGTGTGTGCATGTGGTAGGGAGTATAGAGTGTAAGCACTGCATCTGCTAACATACTGTGTGTGTGTGCATGTGGTAGGGAATATAGAGTGTAAGCACTGCATCTGCTAACATACTGTGTGTGTGCATGTGGTAGGGAATATAGAGTGTAAGCACTGCATCTGCTAACATACTGTGTGTGAGCATGTGGTAGGGAATATAAAGTGTAAGCACTGCATCTGCTAACATACTGTGTGTGTGTGCATGTGGTAGGGAATATAGAGTGTAAGCACTACATCTTCTAACATACTGTGTGTGTGTGCATGTGGTAGGGAATATAGAGTGTAAGCACTGTATCTGCTAACATACTGTGTGTGTGTGCATGTGCTAACTTGCTGTGTGTGTGTGTGCATGTGGTAGGGAATATAGAGTGTAAGCACTGTATCTGCTAATATACTGTGTGTGTGTGCATGTGCTAACATGCTGTGTGTGTGCATGTGGTAGGGAATATAGAGTGTAAGCACTGCATCTGCTAACATGCTGTGTGTGTGTGCATGTGGTAGGGAGTAGGGGTGAGCGGGTTCGGATTTCTGACTTTTCCTGCCTGACTCGGATCTGAAATCGAGGCAAAACGTCATCATCCCGCCTTCCGGGTCTCGCGGGTTTTGGATCCTATATAAAGGTACCCGCGTCGGCGCCATTTTCTCACTCGGCTGTGGACAGTGAAGAGGGAGGGTGGGAGTAAGGGCTGGCTGGGCTGTGTAGTGTAGTGTAGTGCAATGTAGTGTTGTGCTGTGCTGTGCTGTGCTGCTGTTGTCCATATGGGCTGTGTCCACTACTTCAAAGTCCATAGGGGCTGGCTGGACTGTGTTGTGCAGTCAGTTGTCCATAGGGGCTGTGTCCACTCCAATGTCCTGTGCAGTGTCCCAGTCCTAAAGGGGTGCTGTAGTGTTGTCCAGGGGGTGCTCCCCCCGAGTGCAAAAAAAAATTTCTGTGTTTGTGAATTGTGTGCACTGTGGCTGCACGTGCATCAACAAAGGAGCAGCGCCAAGCATGTGCCTGTGTCCCATAAGTAAAGGGCCGGCTGGCTCATTTCTTAAAGGGCGGTGTAACCCACAAAGTGCACTACTCTCCAGCAAAAATAAAATAGGGAAAGATCAAGAACCACTTCCTCCTAGTGCTGTTGCTGCTGCTGGGAGTTGTTCATCATCCCAGAGAGGAAGTAGGAACACCACTAATTTTACTAAACAATTGACCCTCCAACAGTCCCTAGCGAGGAGGATGAAGTACGACAGCAGTCATCCTGAAGCAAAACGTATAACTGAGGCCTTGACTGCTATGTTGGTGCTAGACATGCGTCCGGTATCCGCCATTAGTGCAATGGGATTTAGACAATTGATGGAGGTAGTGTGTCCCCGGTTCCAAATCCCATCTAGATTCCACCTGCATCCTCAAAGCAGCAGCGACAAGCGTGCGTCTGTCTGTTAAAGGGTGGTGTAACCCTCAAAGTGCGCTCCACAAACAATAAAAAAAATTCTTCTATTTTTCTGTCTTTGTGAAATGTGTGGGCTGTAGCCGCACCTGCATCCTTAAAGCAGCAGTGACAAGCGTGCGTCTGTCTGTTAAAGGATTACATCGGTGACAGCATCCAAGTAGGCATGTCAGACAGTCCGTACATGTACTGGCAGGAAAAAGAGGCAATTTGGAGGCCCCTGTACAAACTGGCTCTATTTTACCTGAGTTGCCCCCCCTCCAGTGTGCACTCCGAAACAGTGTTTAGTGCAGCCGGGAACCTTGTCAGCAAAAGGCGTAGGAGGTTGCTTCCACAAAATGTGGAGAAGATGATGTTCATAAAAATGAATTATCAACTCTTCCAGGGAGACCAGCTTCCAGAACGTACAGAGGGACCTGTGGTGGTGGATTCCAGCGGGGACGATTTAATACTCTGTGAGGATGAGGATGTACACAACACTGAAGAGGGTGAGGAATCGGTGGATGAGGAGGATGAGGATGACATCTTGCCTCCGTAGAGCCAGTTTGTGCAGGGACAGATTAATTGCCAGTTTGTTTTGTGGGGGACCAAACGAACCAATAATTTCAGCCACAGTCGTGTGGCAGATCTTGGCACTGAAATGATTGGTTTGTTAAAGTGTGCATGTCCTGTTTATACAACATAAGGGTGGGTGGGAGGGCCAAAGGACAATTACATCTTGCACCTCTTTTTTTCTTTGCATTATGTTCTGTTTGGGGCCTAGTTTTTCAAACTGCCATCCTGTCTACCACTGCAGTGTCACTCCTAGATGGGCCACGTGTTTGTGCTGCCCACTCGTGTCGCTTAGCATAGTCATCCAGCTACCTCGGTGCAACCTTTTGGACATAAAAACAGTATTGTAAGGTGTTCAGAATAGACTGGAAATGAGTGGAAATTAAGGTTGAGGTTAATAATAGCATAGGAGCAGAAAAACCCACAAATTCTGTGATTTTAGCTGTTTTTATGCTTTTTTAAAAAAAAAATACAGATCCAAAACACAAAACCCAGAACCCAAAACACGGAAGGGTGGTTTTGGCAAAACCAATCCAGATCCAAAACACGAAGAAAGATCCAGATCCAAAACACGAAAAGTGGCCGGTGCACACCCCTAATAGGGAGTATAGAGTGTAAACACTGCATCTGCTAACATACTGTGTGTGTGTGTGTGTGTGTGTGTGTGTGTGTGTGTGTGTGTGTGTGTGTGTGTGTGTGTGTGTGTGTGTGTGTGTGTGTGTGTGTGTGTGTGGTAGGGAATATAGAGTGTAAGCACTGCATCTGCTAACATACTGTGTGTGTGTGCATGTGGTAGGGAATATAGAGTGTAAGCACTGCATCTGCTAACATACTGTGTGTGTGTGCATGTGGTAGGGAATATAGAGTGTAAGCACTGCATCTGCTAACATACTGTGTGTGTGTGCATGTGGTAGGGAATATAGTGTGTAAGCACTGCATCTGCTAACATACTGTGTGTGTGTGCATGTGGTAGGGAATATAGAGTGTAAGCACTGTATCTGATAATATGCTGTGTGTGTGTGCATGTGGCAGGGAATATAGAGTGTGAGCTCCACTGAAGCAGGAACTGATGTGACTGGCAAAATATTCTCTGTAAATTGCTGCAGAATATGTGCACGCTATATAAAAGTTTTCTTATATACTGTATATATCCAAACACAAGCACGATGGGGCTGAGTCTGAGAGAACCAGACTGTCCCTGCTCCTTGTCCTCCCATGCCGGCAGGCTCCAGCTATTTGAAATATGCTTCAATTGTTTAGATGTGCTCTACGCTTTCTGTAATATAATGCTCTTTCTGCATTTTTTTTATTATGTATTAATAAGGTAGCAGGGGAAGGGGGCTGCCTATTTTGTCAGTCCCGGGCCCCACAATTTCTGATGGTAGCCCTGCTGTTTAGGACCGAGTTTGGGAACCTCTGGTCTATAGTAACTTCTCTTCCAGCTAGAGCCTGGGATTTGTGAAGGAAGCACTGACACCTAGAGGCAGATGGAGGCACCTGCATCCTCATAGACAACCTGACACAATGTAAATAGTAAATACTGTATTTAAAGTAGGGATGTGCAGGCTCGGTTCTACTCGGTTCCGTTCGTTTTTTTTTCCAGAATCTTATTGGGTTTCAGCTGTCACGAGTTTTGGATAGCCAATAAGATTCGGTAAAAAAAAACGAACGGAACCGAGTAGAACCGAGCCTGCACATCCCTAATTTAAAGCCACACTTTGAATGTCACTACAACCACACACACCATTGAAGGACAATAACTTCATAGTGATTTAAGATTATAAGGTAAGATTGTATTTCTTACACTCACCTATAGAAATGTCATCGTCCACATACTGCTCTTCATATTTCACAAATAACTCTTTTCCACTTTCAATCTTTGGTACAGTCTCTGACTCCACGGAGATACAATCTATGTCAATCAAATTACACTTTACAAACACAACAGAATAAACAACAATGACCATTCCTATCCAGCAAAATTCAGGGTAAAGCATTGGTGGAGTTGAATAAAGTTGGCAGCGATGCTGTGTGATGGTAACAAGCCGGCCTCAGCAAGATGGAGGACAGCAGCCCTGGGGATCATCGCAGAGGGACAGGGAAGTCACACCCCAGACTATGCCTCCTTATAGAACTCCTCCCAAACATATAGCATACATGCCGACATTCAGTTCCCTCCTTCCGGGAGGGGGGGCGTGGCCGGGCGATGATGCCGTTTTAGGGGCGGAGCCACACGATCGCGTCATCATGGCTCCACCCCCTCTTCACAATGCCAAAAAATATTGGCATTGAGAAGCAGGGGGCAGAGCCACGATGACGCGATTCAGCGCAAATCGCGTCATCGAGCTCCCCGCTGCAGGGGTTTCTTGTAGTAGTTGGGGGGGGGGGTCAGGCGGCAGCCGGGAGGCTTGTCTGCCTTTCCGGGGGGTCGGGAGCGGCACCCGATATTCGGGAGGTTCCTGACCAAATCGGGAGGGTAGGCAAGCCTGACATATAGGGGTCAATTCAACTAGGAGCAATGCAAAATAGCCTGTACCAATGTGATACACAATGCGGCACAATAGACAGGACACAGAAACTCATACATACAGTAGCTGAATTTATGCTATTTAATACACACTACTATTAGGGCTGCGTACTAACACACACAATGTAGGGGCAATGTAATGTGTGGTTGTCTGCATTTAAATGCCATAGCAACGTCATATATCCCCTACATCGTTGCTAATTGAATTAGCCCCAGGGGCGGTTTGGCCATTGATTTTACCGGGAGTTTTCCCGGTGGGCCGGATTGTTTTGGGGCCACTGAAATCATTTATTTGTGTGTGTTTTGTTTTTAAAATACGTGATGCATCCGATCCAGAGCTGTTCGGGAGCCGGCCCTGGTAGCTGAAGCCGGCCCGACATTGATTTGTCAGTGGTGACTGACTACCTCCTCCCCAGGAATCGGCCACCTATGGCTGGGCTTCATGGTCCAGACGAGCCCGCCCCTTCCTGTTCCCTCTTCTGTACTAGACATAGTAGCCGTAGATGGGTTGCGCAGGCTCTCCTTATTGCTTAACATCATCTGTTCCAGGAGCAGCTACCCTCAGCTCCATAGAGAAAACTCAATTACAGCAGGAGCCAATCAGGCAGCCGTACCCAGGGGCAGCGCCGCCCGCAGCTGCACTGCTGCATATACATGGCACAGCTGCGGGAGGCACAGAAATGGATGATCATGTAATGTTCCCCATCCCCGGCAGCTCGTTTGCCTTGCGCCTGCACTGCTGAAGTAATCAGCAGGCGCAGGCTGGCATGAAGTTGGGGCCGGGTTGCAGGGAATGAAGACCCAGCGCAATAACGTTTTTTTTTTTGGGCTCAGCACGCATGACGTCATGACGTCTGAGTGCTGCCATAGAAGAAATGGAGAACAGACTAGAGGAGGAGCCGCGCGATGAGGAGCTCAGCAGAGGCTAGGGTAGGAGAAGTAAGTGTGGCTGCTGGAGACACAGGTAGGGTAGGGAGCTGAGAGATGCCATGGTGAGGGAGGGAGACTAGAGAGACACAAGGTGAAAGCAATAGATATACACAGGGAGGGAGTCATGGGGGTGCCATGGAGATACACAGGGGGAGAGTCATGGAGGTGCCATGGAGATACACAGGGGGGTACCATGGAGATACACAGGGGGGGTACCATTGAGATACATATGGCGTGGGGGGAACTATGACAATGGAGATACACAGAGTGGTGGGGGGAGCTGAGACCATAGAAATACACAGGGGGTGGGGGGAGCTGAGACTCTGGAGATACACAGGGGAGTGGGGGGAGCTGAGACCATGGAGATACACAGGGGGGAAGCTGAGTCCACGGAGATACACTGGGGGAGGGAGACTGTCCATGGAGATACACAGGGGGTGGGGGGAGCTGAGACCATGTAGATACACCGAGGAGGGGAGCTGAGGACATGGAGAGACACCGAGGGTATGGGGAGCTGAGGAAAGCCATGGAGAGACACAAGGAGTGGAGGGAGCTGAGGGAATCCGTGTGAGACACAGGGTGGGAGCTAATACCTATGGAGAGTCACGGGAGTGGGGGAGCTGAGGATGCTTGAGAGACAACGTGGGAAGCTGAGGCAGCTGGAGAGACTAGGTGGGATTAGATAGCCAGAAAGATGTGGGGGTGAGGTGCTGGAGATATTCCACAACTTTTAACATTAGCAGCAAATGGCTGGGGCACAATAATCTTCATTAAAACACCAGTTCTATAAAAACACATATTATATCTCTGTTGTATGATGATGACATTGGTTATATTCCTATCAAAACAGATGTCTTCCGGACCATTTGATTGCCTATATGAATAGTGAATATGGAATGCAGTTACCATCTGCCCAGGGATGATCAATTTCTTCAGAGGTTCCCCATTGCTGAGAATATACGATATAAGTAAGAAAAGTCTCAAGCTGACCGTTCTGTTACTAGGAGAGAGGAGGTGGTGTACAAGGCCCCAAGATTCTGTTGCCGTCCCTTCATAGACACCACATTGAAGGGAACAGGGGGGTGCTTTGAGGTGTAGGAATCACAGCAGGGTCATGCAGTTCAAGATGGTTCGCCTAACAGGTACAGATGTTTAAAATACTCTTTATAAAAGCTCTGTATATGGAAAAAGAGTATCCACTTGTAACGGGACAAGTGGACACAAGGGTTCATTGCTGGGATCTTGGTAATTGCCCTATTCACCAACTGCAAGGACGTTCAGAGGGACTTTTGGGGAACATCTTTCCGGAGCACCTCATTATCATTCTGACATGGTATAAGGTGGGCAGAGGTGGCAGAGCAGGGATTAAGGGCTGAGGTACTGGTGCAGTGCTGAGCTGGTGGCAGAGCAGGGTATAAGAGCAGAGCTGGGCTGCTGGCAGGCCAGTGTATAAGGTCAGAGTTGGCAGAGCTTGGCTGGAGGCAGAGGTGACAGAAGAGCAGGGTCTAAGGACAGAGATGGCAGAGCAGAGCTGGTCTAGAGGTAGGGCAGGGTATAAGAGCAGAGGTGGCAGAGCTGGGCTGGAAGCAGAGCAGGATATAAAGGCATAGGTGGCAGGTGAGGCTACAAGGGCAGAGGTGGCAGAGCTGGGCTGGAGGCAGAGCAGTGGTAGCTGAGCTAGAGGCAGAGCAGGGTATTAGGGCAGAGACAGCAGAGCTGGGCTAGAGGCAGAGCGGGGTATTAGGGCAAAGGTAGCAGAGCTGGGCTGAAGGCAGAACAGCAAGAGGTAGCAGAGCTGGGCTGGAGGCAGAGCAGGGTATAGGGGTAAAGGTAGCAGAGCTGGGCTGGTGGCAGAGCAGGGTATAGGGGAAGAGGTATCAGAGCTGGGCTGAGGCAGAGCAGGGTATGGGGAAGAGGTAGCAGAGCTGGGCTGGAGGCAGAGCAGGGTTATAGGGGAAGAGGTAGCAGAGCTGGGCTGGAAGCAGAGCAGGGTATAGGGGAAGAGGTAGCAGAGCTGGGCTGGAGGCAGAGCAGGGTATAGGGGAAGACATAACAGCTGGGCTGGAGGCAGAGCAGGGTATAGGGGAAGACATAACAGAGCTGGGCTGGAGGCAGAGCAGGGTATAGGGGAAGAGGTAGCAGAGCTGGGCTGAGGCAGAGCAGTGTATAGGGGAAGAGGTAGCAGAGCTGAGCAGGGTATAGGGGAAGAGGTAGCAGAGCTGAGCAGGGTATAGGGGAAGAGGTAGCAGAGCTGGGTTAGAGGCAGAGCAGGGTATAGGGGAAGAGGTCTTAGGGCATAGGTGGCAGGTGAGGCTATAAGGGCAGAGCTGAGCTAGAGGCAGAGCAGGGTATTAGGGCAAAGGTAGCAGAGCTGGGCTGGAGGCAAAACAGGGTATACTGGAAGATGTAGCAGAGCTGGGCTGGAGGCAGAGCAGGGTATAGGGGAAGAGGTAGCAGAGCTGGGCTGGAGGCAGAGCAGGGTATTGGGGAAAAGGTAGCAGAGCTGGGCTGGAGGCAGAGCAGGGTATAGGGGAAAAGGTAGTAGAGCTGGGCTGGAAGCAGAGCAGGGTATGGGGGAAGAGGTAGCAGAGCTGGGCTGGAGGCAGAGCAGGGTATAGGGGAAGAGGTAGCAGAGCTGGGCTGGAGGCAGAGCAGGGTATAGGGGAAGAGGTAGCAGAGCTGGGCTGGAGGCAGAGCAGGGTATAGGAGAAGAGGTAGCAGAGCTGGGCCGGAGGCAGAGCATGATATACAGGATCCATTACTGCATTAGAATCCCAGGGACATCGTATTGTCACAGCTGTTATGGGAGGCATTGAGTGGGGCCAGGCACACATGGAATCTCCCTTCCTTCTGCCTACTCTCAGGACTCAAGAGGAGGAGCAGCTCTCTCTTCTCATCTTTCAACTTCATCTGTCAACTTGTCCAGAGTGTAGCCAGGATTTTTCCCCATTCTGGGTGCATTTTCTCTTCTGAGGTGAACCCCACTTCCACAATCATTGGCCAGACACAAGTGGGAGTGGTTTCAGCGAGAGGAACTGATAATTAGTAACAACCCTTCTGTATTACCTGGCAAGTTGTCCCATGCCAATAAAATGGTAGTTTATAGAAATTTGAGTGAAGCGCAATTAGCTGTAATATCTGCAGCAGGTGGGTTAATACCCCAAACAAGTAAAAACACAAATACTTGATAAACGTCAAGAATGCACAGGGATTGTGTATAAACCCTTTTCCAGCGCTAATTACAGCGAGATATAAATAAAATTACCCAAATCAATGGGATAAAATAAATATAGCAGAGTAATGGTAAAAAATATTACCGCATTTATTTCAACACTCAATTGAAAACAAATATTAAAAACATAAATTTAATAGTACAGAAAAAACATATAAACTGGATAAGTCCTGTAGACATGCCATCATTGGCAGGTGGTGTGTGTGACAGGATGTAATTATAGCCCAGGTCCGGACAAAGGCTATATTTCAACAGCACACCACAAGCATCAAAGCCTTTACAGAGGTAAATCAGGGGTCCAGTTGCAGCAGTACGGCGTCTGTGCAATGCATTTTGGAATGAATCGTCCTTTTTCAAGCGCAGATGCCATGCTGTAATATTAACACACTATTTAAGGCAAAAAAAAGACCCTCCCTATTTTCTATCAGCCAATCCTAGAACGGCAATCTTCTGCCGGGACCGAAAGTCGGATGCCGGAAATGGCGTCTTGCGTGTCATAGAAGATGGAGCCAGGTGTCTTCAATGTGTTTCGCCGGAAGCGCCGGAAGTTGTTTAACGGAAGTGACGTCTGCGTGTCACAGGAGGCGCCGGAAGTTGTTCAGTGTCACAAGTGCTGAAAAGGGTGTCATATATGCGGGTCAATGGAAACAGCCAGGAGTCACATGTGCGTGTCATAGTTGAATCTGGAGATCCGTTAGACGGAAGGAGTTGTTATTAAAACGTTGTAGACATAATTTTCATACCACCTTCCTTTTGTACTAATGTGGTACTTTGAATTCCCACACAGTCTTATCCTACCTTTCAGGAAGGTGGATAAATAATAAAATGATGTTATATCTTCCGGTTTCCAAGAACATAAAAAGACATAAAAAAAAAAAAAAAAAAATTGGTTAAAACACAATAATAAAAGTTTAGTCTAAAAACCACTTAAGTTCAAATTCTGCATTAAGACCTTTTGGAGATAATGTATCCAAATTAAAAATCCAATACATTTCTCTTTTTGCTAACCTAATTTCACTGTCCTTACATTTCCAATTTTCCTTCACTTGTTCAATGCCTAAAAATGTTTTAATAAATAATTCAGATTTATTATGGACATTTTTGAAATGTTCGGACAGGGGATGACTTAAGAGACCTTTTCTGATATTATACACATGCTCGGATAGTCTAGTTTTTAGGTTCCTCTTAGTCTGCCCTACATAAATTAACCCACATGTGCATTCTAGTATATAGATGATATTTCTAGAATGGCATGTGATAAAATTCCCTATTTGGTAATTTTTCCCATTATGTAGGAAAGATGTAGTCTATTTTAGGGGATTCCCTTTAGTTTTACTTTTGCACATGAGACAGGAACCACATCTGTGAAATCCTTTTGTTCTCCCACTTACTGGTTTAACTTCATTTAGACTACTACTTACTAATTTATTCTTAAGGGTATCTGCCCTTCTGTAGATGAAAGATGGTTTAGTGGGTAGATGATGTTTTAAAATTGGATCTTCTAATAAGATTCTCCAATTTTTAGAAAAAGTGGTTCCATGCACCAGCCTGTGGGCTTCTATAGCAAGTAACAGGTCTCTAGCATCACTCTCGGGGAATCCTATATTGAGTTATTTTCATGCAAAGTTGCTGCAGAACTTAGTGCACCCTCCTACAGGTCACTCACGCTGTGCCCTGCCAGCCAGGCTGTGCACCCCATCACACCCTTTGTATAACTAATTATTTATTGCTGCTTACAATTACATACTGATCACTGGTATGGTGCTCTTTGTTCCTGTATAGCTTCTTAGGTCATGTACTCTATTGTGAATTTTTATACAGTACATATTTTACTGTTCAACTACTTCAGCATTCATTTGACCTCTGGAAAGAGTTGACCCATGTTGTTCTGATTAAAATCACTTAGATGCCTGTCACATACTGTAGGTCACTAAAAGACCAGTCTGTAAAGGTTCTGCCTCTG
Organism: Taudactylus pleione; assembly: GCA_031769625.1. Lineage (NCBI taxonomy): Eukaryota > Metazoa > Chordata > Amphibia > Anura > Myobatrachidae > Taudactylus > Taudactylus pleione. Next base: position 3,846,751 of record JAUIMM010000399.1, on the reverse strand, counting down.
GGTACATTGTTTACCTGCAGCAGGTGCAAAGAGCATTGCATGGAGGCAGCAGAGGGTGCACTGAGATTAGTCACCTGGTTATTATAACTAAACAGCAACAAATACCATTTTCAGACAAAGGAGCAGCCTGGGGAATATGTACAGTAGTATACACGGTTGCAATGGGTTAAACATCAGCATTTTCTTGATTCTTTACAATCTATATTGACATGCAGGGCCAAATGTAATAGGGCGAGAGTTTAGAAAATGTGAGAGTTTAGCAGTAAACTCTCGCACTTTTTAAGCTCAGGCAATGTAATAGGGTCTGAGAGTATGCAAACTCACATGTTTTTAGACTCCTAAAACTCTCACGATTTAAAAACTCTCATCCAGATGTTTTCCCATTTTGAAGATAAAACTCGACCAATATGAGAGCTTACTACTAAACTCTCACATTTTCTAAACTCCCACATTATTACATTTGACCCGCAAAGTTTGTTCCTACAGACTTCAAAGGGACATGGCTCTTGTACAGGGACCACGATACACATTTATGTTATAGCTGTGTGACCAGGGTTTTACTAATGAGTCTGTTTTATATGCTTTATATGTTTTAAAGTCAGGGAATATTTTAAAGTCAATACCCTGGAGTCAGAACAAAATGGCGCACAGCATACAATCTGACCTCAGCTTCTGGCTGGACAGTCCTGCTATTCAGGTACTGTCCCGCCATCCACCCATGGCGGAGGGAAGATGGGAGAAATCATGGCACCTCTTCACTGTGTAGGGAGCGCCTGGGGGCAGCCCGGCATCTCCGGGGAGTGATATAAAGGAGGCGTGCCATAAGACCACTGCCCCTTTACGAATAGACCATGCCCCTTTTTCAGGTGCGCGCATGTTTGGCATGCGGTTGTCCCGACCACTGAATCACCAACGTTGGGAGGTTTAGCCTTCACTACTAATTGTATGCTAATCCTGCCTACTTTTATGTTAGCCCCACCTACTGTATTTGGTCCCGCCTACATGAGGCCACTTCAAAAAATATTTCCAGGGCCACTTTAACTTCCCAATCTGCCCCTGATTAGCCCCATTAAATTTGGGCAAGTTGCCCTTTAATGTCTCAGTTTCCGGTCATTTCCTTGAGCTAAGATTAAAGATCCAACCCTCCTGTCCATGTTTTATAGGCATATTAGGTTATACAGCCCAATCTGTATTTGCCAGAATCATTAGTAAAAGTTTAAATTCCCCAAAATGTTCTCAGTTCATCTTTAGTCTCTGTATAGGAGCCAAAATACAGGTTATATACTCTCCTTACTCGTGTTAGTATATCCCACATTGAAAGAGAACACAATTAGGGAGGTCTTATATTAAGGATAGTGCGGTTTTTGTTTGTATCCAGCAAATTATCTTATATTCTCCCTATTTTCTCTTTATCTAGGAAACGCGCTCTTCCATGTCTGAGCTTAATAATGCTCTATACATCAAGTACCACAAGGTAGAAGGCTGCAGTCATCAGGTGGTGACATCCTCAGCCCCAGAGTCAGAGTGCTGTGCCTTACCTAAGTTTCATTGTCATCAGCATCATGAGCATTGCTGTCATCATCATCAAGATTGTCGTCATCATGAGCTTTGTCATCTTCATAATGAGCATTGTTGTCATCATTATGAGCATCATTGCCGTCATCATCAAGATTGTCGTCATCATGAGCTTTGTCATCTTCATAATGAGCATTGTTGTCATCATCATCATGAGCATTGTTGTCATTATCATCATGAGCATTGACGTAATCATCATCATGAGCATTTTTGTCATCATCATCATGAGCGTTATCATCATCATCTTGAGTAATTGTTGTCAACACCATTACCATTAGTGCCACAATAATAAGGATCATCACCACCATCCTTCTCCTCGGGCACCAGTCCTGTCGCTGTTGTATCATTTTCGTGTTTAGCAGCTGTCAGCTCAGGCTCCAAATACATACAGTTTGCAGACAACATGCAACAGTATTCCGATGTCTCACTGTTCATCATTAAACACTTCCACCCAATAAAGACACTTTATTACTGTATAAGTGTAGCCAGGCTTCTGAGAATTCCATCATCTTCATAATGAGCATTGTTGTCATTATCATCATGAGCATTGTTGTCATCATCATCATGAGCATTGTTGTCATCATCATCATGAGCATTGTTGTCATCATCATCATGAGCATTGTTGTCATCATCATCATAAGCATTGTTGTCATCATCATAAGCATTGTTGTCATCATCATCATAAGCAATGTTGTCATCATCATCATAAGCAATGTTGTCATCTTCATCATGAGCAATGTTGTCATCTTCATCATGAGCATTGTTGTCATCATCAACATGAGCAATGTTGTCATCATCATCATTGTCGTCATCATCATGAGCATTGTCGTCGTCATCAGCATTGTCATCATCATGAGCATTGTTGTCATTATCATGAGCACTGTTGTCATCATCATCATGAGCATTGTTGTCATCATCATCATGAGCATTGTTGTCATCATCATCATGAGCATTGTTGTCATCATATTCATGAGCATTGTCGTCATCATCATGAGCATTGTCATCATCATCATGAGCATTGTTATCATCATGAGAATTGTTATCATCATCATGAGCATTGTTGTCATCATCATGAGCATTGTTGTCATCATCATAAGCAATGTTGTCATCATCATAAGCAATGTTGTCATCATCATGAGCAATGTTGTCATCATCATGAGCAATGTTGTCATCATCATGAGCAATGTTGTCATCATCATGAGCAATGTTGTCATCTTCATCATGAGCATTGTTGTCATCATCAACATGAGCATTGTTATCATCATCAACATGAGCATTGTTATCATCAACATGAGCATTGTTGTCATCATCATCATAAGCATTGTTGTCATCATCATAAGCATTGTTGTCATCATCATCATAAGCAATGTTGTCATCTTCATCATGAGCATTGTTGTCATCATCATCATGAGCACTGTTATCATCATGAGCACTGTTGTCATCATCATGAGCATTGTTGTCATCATATTCATGAGCATTGTCGTCATCATGAGCATTGTCATCATCATCATCATGAGCATTGTTGTCATCATCATGAGCATTGTTATCATCATCATGAGCATTGTTGTCATCATCATGAGCATTGTTATCATCATCATGAGCATTGTTGTCATCATCATGAGCATTGTTGTCATCATCATCATGAGCATTGTCATCATCATCATCATGAGCATTGTCATCATCATCATGAGCATTGTCATCATCATCATGAGCATTGTTGTCATCATCATGAGCAATGTCGTCGTCATCAGTATTGTCATCATCATGAGCATTGTTGTCATTATCATGAGCACTGTTGTCATCATCATCATGAGCACTGTTGTCTTCATCATGAGCACTGTTGTCATCATCATCATGAGCACTGTTGTCATCATCATGAGCATTGTTGTCATTATCATCATGAGCATTGTTGTCATCATATTCATGAGCATTGTTGTCATCATCATCATCATCATGAGCATTGTTGTCATCATCATCATGAGCATTATTATCATCATCAACATGAGCATTGTTATCATCATCAACATGAGCAATGTTGTCATCATCATCATGAGCAATGTTGTCATCATCATCATGAGCACTGTTGTCATCATCATCATGAGCACTGTTATCATCATGAGCACTGTTGTCATCATCATCATGAGCACTGTTGTCATCATCATGAGCATTGTTGTCATTATCATCATGTGCATTGTTGTCATTACCATCAAGACCATTGTTGTCATTGTCATCATGAGCATTGTTGTCATTATCATCATGAGCATTGTTGTCATTTTCATGAGCATTGCCATCGTCATCATCAGGATTGTCGTCATCATGAGCATTGTCATCTTCATCATGAGAATTGTTGTCATTACCATCATGAGCATTGCCATAGTCATCATCATCATGAGAATTGTTGTCATCATCATGAGCATTGTTGTCATCATCATCATGAGCATTGTTGTCATCATCATCATGAGCATTGTTGTCATTATCATGAGCATTGTCATCATCATGAGCATTGCCATCATCAGAATTGTCGTCATCATGAGCATTGTCATCTTCAACATGAGAATTGTTGTCATCATCATCATGAGCATTGTCGTTATCATCATCATTATGAGCATTGTTGTCATTACCATCAAGAGCATTGTTGTCATTGTCATCATGAGCATTGTTGTCATTATCATCATGAGCATTGTTGTCATTATCATCATGAGCACTGTTGTCATCATCATCATCATGTGCATTGTTGTCATTACCATCAAGACCATTGTTGTCATTGTCATCATGAGCATTGTTGTCATTATCATCATGAGCATTGTTGTCATTTTCATGAGCATTGTTGTTATCATGAGCACTGCCATCGTCATCATCAGGATTGTCGTCATCATGAGCATTGTCATCTTCATCATGAGAATTGTTGTCATTACCATCATGAGCATTGCCATAGTCATCATCATCATGAGCATTGTTGTCATCATCATCATGAGCATTGTTGTCATTATCATCATGTGCACTGTTATCATCATGAGCATTGTCATTATCATGAGCATTGTTGTCATCATACTCGAGCATTGTTGTCATTATCATCATGAGCATTGTTGTCATTATCATGAGCATTGTTGTCATTATCATCATGAGCATTGTTGTCATTATCATCATGAGCATTGTTGTCATTATCATCATGAGCACTGTTATCATCATCATCATGAGCATTGTTGTCATCATCTTCATGAGCATTGTTGTCATTATCATCATGAGCATTGTTGTCATTTTCATGAGCATTGATGTAATTATTATGAGCATTGCCATCGTCATCATCAGGATTGTCGTCTTCATGAGCATTGTCATCTTCATCATGAGAGTTGTTATCATCATCATGAGCATTGTCATTATCATCATGAGCATTGTTGTCATCATGCTCGAGCATTGTTGTCATTATCATCATGAGCATTGTTGTCATCATCATCATGAGCATTGTTGTCATCATATTTGAGCATTGTTGTCATTATCATCATGAGCATTGTTGTCATCATCATGAGCATTGCCATTGTCAGCATCAGCATTGTCGTCATCATGAGCATTGTCATCTTCATCATGAGCATTGTTGTCATCATGAGAATTGTCATCATCTTCATCATGAGCATTGTTGTCATCATCATCATGAGCATTGTTGTCATCATCATCATGAGAATTGTCATCATCATGAGCATTGTTGTCATCATCATCATCATGAGCATTGTTCTCATCATGAGAATTGTCATCTTCATCATGAGCATTGTTGTCATCTTCATCATGAGCATTGTTGTCATCATCATCATGAGAATTGTCATCTTCATCATGAGCATTGTTGTCATCATCATCATGAGCATTGTCGTCATCTTCATCATGAGCATTGTTATTATCATCATCATGAGCATTGTTGTCATTATCATCATGAGCATTGTTGTCATCATCATCTTGAGTAATTGTTGTCATCACCATTACCATTAGCACCACCATAATAAGGATCATCACCACCATCCTCCTCCTTGGGCACAGATTCTGTCGCTGTTGTATCATTTCCGTGTTCATCGGGTTTCAGCTGAGGCTCCACATACACAGAGTCTGCAGACAACACATAACAGAATTCTGATTTCTCACTGTTCATCATTAAACACTTCCACCCAATAGAGGCACTTATTACTGTATATGTAGCCAGGCTTCTGAGAATTCCAGTTTTATAATTTGAGAATGGTTTCTGCACCCAGCATGTAACTGCCCATGAACCGCCCGATGCACCAGTATACCCACAAGGACCACACACCACACCACAGCCGGATTTGCTGAAACCCAGCCTCTGACACGTAGACATAATAATCCGACAAAAGCCGAGGTCCACAGACAGCGCCCACCTAACAGTGTTATGTCATGGTGTAAGTGGTCAGAACGCCATGACAGTGCCATATAGATAATGCAAAGGAACCTCACACATTGTAAACAAGTCTTAAAGTGCCTCTGACATGTATACACAGTGGTGACAGACATACAGCACTGCAGAGCCGGTAATGGTCAGCTGTGGGCTTTGGTTATTAGGTGATTACTATGGTTATTAGGCGATTGTAGCTATTTTGGATAGTGGGTGGGGCTGGGAAAATAAATGTACACCGAGAAGCCCTTTTACATAAAGTGAACTTGCACTGAGATGTACATTGCATCCATTACACACCTAATATCTGCACAGTGGGCCTGATTCAGAACCGGTCGCTATGAGCGTACGCTCGCTCAAGGCGTATGCAAGTATTTGAAAGTGATGAGGCAGGGAGCAATCGCTCCACCAGACATAAGCACGCCCATTTTACCTGTACGAGCGTTCACTTTGTGTTTACAGACTCCCCTTAGCGAATGCAGAGATGCCCACTGGTCAGAAAAGTATCTACAGATCTTACTGATATCATGGAGCCAAAAGCAAATGTTCTGTAACACAAATACCCATCAGCAGGTGAACGGAGCTGTAGTAAAACAGGTCACTCGCAGAGGTGATGTTACAGAGAAATTATGTTGGAGTTACATTTTGTTTCCTATTTAGGATGACAGATAACATCTGGAATGACAACACTGTCCGTCCATTGGGCTCTGTAGTGTGGGAGGGTTCTACAATAACCAGGAAGAAGGACGGTGATAAATGTTCCACGTGAAATGACCCCGAGAGCAGAATAAGTGTAAAGTCAGGATCCATTAGTGGCACTAGCTATGCTCCTAACAATTCTGGCGATTAGCTCTTATTAGTCTATTAGTACAGGGACACGGGTCACCTCATACTGCCCACTGCTCACCCCGCCCCGATCTCTTACTGGTTCTATATAGTAGCCACCCATCAATCTTGCAAATGGAATCCATAAAATCTCCGGTACTGGATCACAACATAAAATCGTAGTGGGTACTAAAACTGGATTTTTGTTCTTACCTGTAAAATCCTTTTCTCTGAATCCATATGGGGGACACTAAAGATCTTGGGTATAGGTGGAGCTGGAGGAGCCTGGGCACCAAAGAGCTAAGTTTGAAGCAGCAGCATGGTCTCCTCCTCCCCTATACCCCACCCCCTGCCTCATGTATCCAGATAATACTAACAAAAGCCCAAGGACAGGGAGAGTAGGAAAGAACCAGTCACACAGAACCAGTCACAAAAGGGTAGAACCCTTTGACCGTATAGGTGCCAGAACCAATGCCTAGCCAGCCAGGGGCGTAAGAGCGGGCGACCCCATGGATTCAGAGAAAACAATTTTACAGGTAAGAACAAAAATCCAGGTTTCTCTTTCATGCCATGGGGGACACTGGAGACCTTGGGACATCCCAAAGCTGTCCCCATAAGGGAGGGAATGCTCCTGTGCTGCAAAGGGGACCCATCACCAATACTAGTATCTCTAGAGGTGGAGGAGTCCAATCTGCATAACGAATGCGTAGAGTACCACGCAGGGGTTGTTCCATTTAGGAACCCTGCCAAGCCACCCAAGAACCACCCACTGCCCTAGTGGAAATCACTCCAACCAAGTCCGGGGTCAGCTTGGCCAAAAAAAGGGGAGGCCAGATGAACCAAGAGAGATGCATCTGCCCCATGGAAATCCCGAAGCTAAAAAGGGGGACCCGTTGTACTTATAGCAAAAAGAAGAATACGGGCCCAGTGACCCAATTTTCAAAAGAGGGGGTACCACGATTTTCACAGTGATATAAAATGAGGAAATAATAAAGATGGTGCAGAGAATTGCCGAGTCCTAATGGAATAAATGTGATCCAGCCCTCAATTGAGGAAACCCATCAGGCTGGAGAGTGATAGCGGGAGGGAACCATCGGGTGTCCTGGGGGCCAGCAGTGGTTCACATGAGCTAAGGCTCAAAAGGATGAAAGTGAAACAGACCCTAACACCAGAAACAAACTATAAGGGGCAATTGGAATTGGTATGTAATGCCGGCAGCTGTTTAGCTGCCGGATCAAATAAAGCCAACGGTAGCCCGACGGATCGAAATCCCGACTGCAGCAGGAAAGTATCCTAACCCTCTTCTTTCCCTACCCTAACCTCCCTCCTTAGTGCCTAGCCTCTCCCCGTTAGTGCCTATACCTAACCCCCCTCCCCGTACCCTAAACCTAACCCTCTCGGGGGTGTACCTAACCCTGAACCCCTCTAGTGGTGCCTAACCCCTCCTTCCCCTACCCTAGCCCTCCAAGGGGAGTGCCTATCCCCAAGACTCCTCGGGGATCCCTAATCCTAACTCTCCCTCCCCCGCGACTAGCGTTCGGTATAACTGATGTTGGGATTCTGTAGTGGGGCTAATGATAGGATTTCAACGCCTCTCTTTAGTCCCGTGTTGGGATGTCAGTGTCTGGATATTGATGGGCAGGATAGCGTCCGCCGTTATCCTGACTGCAACCCGGGGCAATTGGGTGGTAGTGAGGAGCAATAGACTTAATCTGAAGCAATCCATTGAGGAAAACCTGAGCAGCCTGCCTAATAGTAACCTTGTTATAGAACAGAGAGGAAACACAGAGACCTAAATGCAATAGAACAGCCAGAAGGCTGCCAGACTCAGATTATGTACTGAGCACCTGCTTAGATAGGTGCACATTACCCAAGAATAGGCTCTCAGTGACATATAGAAGTAATGCAAGATAAACACCGTACAGGACAAAGGTGGGACTGGTTTGCTGGAATGTACCTTAGGTAAAAAGGAAAAATAGCTAGAGAATATTCATTCAGGTTTTGGCAAATAGTTGGAAACCTGTGCAAGCATGGGGGGAATATACAAACTCCACACAGAAGGGGCCATAATGGGAATTGAACCCGTGACTTCAGTAAAGTAAGGCAGCAATGCCAACCGCTACACCATCCGTGCTGCCTGTGCCCCTGAAGCTATAGGGTAAGAAGCTCTGAAGTGCGCTACAGGGCAATGTTTATTAGTCAGAGCAGTCAGATGAACGATTTGAACGATGCGCGTTTCCAATGGTCAGATAACGATATCTGACATCTGATGTGTTTGCAGTCAGACTTGGATGATTCCATTCATTTTAATGCAGTTAAAAATCGTTCAAACCGTTCAAATCGTTGGTAAAATCGTTCATATCATTCAAATCGTTCATCTAACAGATCTGACAAATCTGACCGTGTGTATGCTCCATTAGTCTCTCATTATTAATGTTGTAGATCAACATAGGTAAAAAAAAGTTCATCTAATAAGATGTGACCTTGGGCAAGGCAGCTAAGGTAGTGAAAATGCACCCATATATAACAGTATGAGCCTTGTAATATAAGCATGTATGCTAATCTGAGTATGTATATGTCCTGTAATATAAGCATGTATGGTAATCTGAGTATGTATGCGTCCTGTAGTATAAGCATGTATGGTAATCTGAGTATGTATGCGTCCTGTAGTATAAGCATGTATGGTAATCTGAGTATGTATGCATCCTGTAGTATAAGCATGTATGGTAATCTAAGTATGTATGCGTCCTGTAGTATAAGCATGTATGCTGATCTGAGTATGCATGCGTCCTGTAGTATAAGCATGTATGCTGATCTGAGTATGCATGCATCCTGTAGTATAAACATGTATGCTGATCTGAGTATGCATGCGTCCTGTAGTATAAGTATGTATGGTAATCTGAGTATGTATGCGTCCTGTAGTATAAGCATGTATGGTAATCTGAGTATGTATGTGTCCTGTAGTATAAGTATGTATGGTAATCTGAGTATGTATGCGTCCTGTAGTATAAGCATGTATGGTAATCTGAGTATGCATGCGTCCTGTAGTATAAGCATGTATGCTAATCTGAGTATGTATGTGTCCTGTAGTATAAGCATGTATGGTAATCTGAGTATGCATGAGTCCTGTAGTATAAGCATGTATGCTAATCTGAGTATGCATGCGTCCTGTAGTATAAGCATATATGGTAATCTGAGTATACATGCGTCCTGTAGTATAAGCATGTATGCTTATCTGAGTATGCATGTGTCCTGTAGTATAAGCATGTATGGTAATCTGAGTATGTATGTGTCCTGTAGTATAAGCATGTATGGTAATCTGAGTATGCATGTGTCCTGTAGTATAAACATGTATGGTAATCTGAGTATGTATGTGTCCTGTAGTATAAGCATGTATGGTAATCTGAGTATGCATGAGTCCTGTAGTATAAGCATGTATGCTAATCTGAGTATGTATGCGTCCTGTAGTATAAGCATGTATGGTAATCTGAGTATGTATGTGTCCTGTAGTATAAGCATGTATGGTAATCTGAGTATGTATGTGTCCTGTAGTATAAGCATGTATGGTAATCTGAGTATGTATGTGTCCTGTAGTATAAGCATGTATGCTAATCTGAGTATGCATGTATCCTGTAGTATGAGTCAGCAGTAGGAATATCAATGAAAAGTAGTTAACGTAAGCGTCTCCTGGAGTGTAGATTGCAGGAACCCAGACATAGCAACTGACAGACATCCCGAATTACCAAAAGACACCCATGAAAATGGAGTACCTGAGACATACCCTGGATAAGTGTACGGACCTCCCTCAGGGATACCTGGAAATAATAAGAACCTTATCCAGAGATATCTGGTAGGGTAACTGCCCACACAAATACTGTGTGAAAGTCAGCTATGCAGTGTATGTATAAAACACAAAGCTTGTATATATACAAGCTGTATTATGCCCTGCAAGGGGTGTTTCTCAGTGACCAGTAACAGCAGGTACAGACACACAAGTAACGTAACCTACTCACAGACACACCGACCTCTCAATGCAGAAAAATGTGGGCTAAATAAGCTCAACAAACCAGCCTAACCAGCAGGAAGGAGCAATGAGATAAGTGGGAGCAGCCTATCAGAGGAGGCAGGAGCCCAGGTTCTCTCTCCAATGCTGGTGCAGGCAATGTTATAAAATGGCTGCTCAGGATCTAGGATGGGGAGGAGAGAAGGGAGGATCTGCTTGGGGCTTACTGGCTGCATAGGGAAAAGCGAACCCCTAGGGGTGGGGGAGGGGTAAAAAGGGAAGCTCCAGCCTCCCCCATCTGGCATAACTCTCAGGGAACATGGCCGCCACTGCTATGAAGCAGCCCCTGCTCCATATAGAAATCCCTGGTGGTCTAGTGGTGAGCGTGGTTAGACCGGGAGCCCCCATTGCCAGCATCCATAGAGGTGCCAGAGGTCTCCTGCTCTGGTGGTGAAAGCCGCGAACCCACAGCTCCCAGCATACCTGCTTACCTTGCTTCCTCCGATGAGCACTGGCTGCGGCTTGTGGCTCCTGATGTGTGTCTCGTCCCTGTGCCCCCCTAGTGGAGGAAAAAGAAATTAGTATTTTTTTACATATGCAGTAGAATGGTCCCTGCTTTGTATTAGAATAGTTCCTGCATTGTTTTTCGGTCACTAGAGTGTTCCCTGTATTGTGTATCAGTCACTTGAGTGTTCCCTGTATTGTGTATCGGTCACTAGAGTGTTCCCTGTATTGTGTATCGGTCACTAGAGTGTTCCCTGTATTGTGTATCGGTCACTAGAATAGTGTCAGTTTAGTAAAATGAGGCTGGTGTATGATGTATTTATTTATAGTCCGTTGTCATAACAATTTTTCACTTATTTCAATAACTATTTAAACCACACCCAGATTAAGCAAACAGCACCCAGATTAGGCAAACCGCACCCAGATTAGGCAAACCGCACCCACATTAGGCAAACCGCACCCACATTAGGCAAACCGCACCTACATTAGGCAAACCGCACCTACATTAGGCAAACCGCACCCATAGACCATTATTCCCGATGCATGCACTGGTAGAAAAGCCTGGACACTTGCTTGCATCTGCCTCCCAGGCTGAAAGTTGCCAGCCAGCCCCTGGTTATATGGACTAGAAGTGCTCCAGTCTAATAATACTGTTTTTTAATACTATAACTGTGTGATTATAGCGCCTGGGGCTGGGTGACCGTCACCTCTCTGTCAGGGAAGAAAAAGGAAACACACCTGTTGCGATTGATGGAACCTACCTGAGCCACTGGACACTGAAGAGGGAGTTACACTACAAAGCCCAGGCTGGCCAGGCACATAGGTATTGATTCTGCCATCCGGCCATGGCGGTCTCCCTAATACATTCTGCATAATGCAAGCCTCTGCCTGCTTATGCTGAACATCTGTGTGTCTGCATGTGGAAAACAGGGCCGCCCACTGTATTTCTGTCCATAGTCATCATCATTAGTATCAGGACTTACACCCACCCCATGCTGGGTGCAAATGCTACGTCTAACACAGGCCCCCCCACCTGCGTCTGCATGCTGTCTGCAAGCGCGGAGGTCAGTCTACATGACAATGACACTTCCACTAGAAGGACGGCTCTGTGCTATAGTATGGCCAACACGAGTGACCGCACATAAGGGCTGAAGTTAAAAAAAAAAAAAAAAAATGACCTTGTGTGTCAACTGTTTGAACCTGGTGACCTTTTAAACCTTGTCGACCTTCTATACTATTGACATATTGTACCTGTCGACCTTTTGTCCCTAGTGACCTATTGCATGGTAACCATCTGGTGTAGACCTTTTGTCCCTGTCCTCCTATACATTGTTGATGTGTTATACCTTATCTCCCCTGCTGATGTTACTGCCGGGGATTCCGGAGCTGGTAGGGAGATCTCCTGCATCTCCTTGTTGTTACAATTTTGTATCCTCTAACGCGGGCACAGGTATCATCTGCTGGTGTTATGGCAGCTGGTTCACATCCGCTGCTTGTAGATGGCATAATATCCTCTGCTGGTGTTATGGCAGGTGGTTCACATCCGCTGCTTGTAGATGGCATTATATCCTCTGCCAGTGACTCTGCAATCAGAATGAGACACAACATTGTTACTGATACGTGTATGTGGACGTTCTCTGCATCCTACAATGCCCCGATTGCCTAAGGTTGTTGTAACAAGAAAAGGGCCACACATACATTATATTTACATGGCCATGGGACAATTATTACCTAGAAAAAAATATGAATTTCAGCAAAACTTATGGAGGTTGTCAGTAAAATGATGCAGGTCCAGCCCTGACATGCATGGTTTATATTATAACATGCAATAGGCGAGTACATTTAAAGTGAAATATATGTGCCCACGGTGAGTGGTGTGACTGTAGGAAGCTAAAGCTTATTAGATCAATTTTAGAGCAACTTGATCATGAACCAATTAAACATATTTTCCAAAATCACCCGATACATCCTGGAAACTCAATATTAGGGAGTCCCCTGTACAGCTGGGAGAGCCGGTCACTCTCCCGCATCCTACTAACTTCTATGTGACCAATCTAACCTCCCAGCTACAGAGTTGTATAGATACTTCCAGCTCAGACATTGGGGGGTAAATTTACTAAAGTGAGAGTTTGTAGAAGTGGAGATGTTGCCCATAGCAACCAATCAGATTCTAGTTATTATCTTCTAGAACAGGGGCGGGGAACCTTTTTTCTGCCGAGGGCCATTTTGATATATATAACCTTATTCGCGGGCCGATGCAGGCAACGCTCCCCTTCGCGTGACATCACACGGGGGCACATGTGATGTTACGCGTATTTGCTGGTGTTTACAGCAATGCCCAGAGCATCCTGAGGATGCTCCAGGGAGCTGTAAGAGCAGCGGTGTGACTGTCTGAAGGATGCTCTAGGCGGTACTGCTGCATAGGTTCTGGCTGCAGGGTGCCATTGTAGGCACCCTGCTAGCCAGATGAGGCTAGCAGAAAAAAGCTCTGAGGGCCAGACCAAATGATTATGAGGGCCTATACGGCCCCTGGGCCTGAGGTTCCCCATCCCTGTTCTAGAAGGTGCTAGTTAAATGTTAAGTAGAATCTGATTGGTTGCTGTGGGCAACATCTCCACTTCTATGAACACTCACTTTAGTAAATATACCCCTGGGTGTCTGACACGATGAGGACAGATTGCTTCATTCCACTTGCCTTAGGCACAATATTATCTAATGTAAATGACTGGTAGGGCAGCACAGGGGAAACAAGTCATTCACACCCACTGCATGTAACAGTAGAAGACATCAGCCACGTGTACAAATGTTCCTTTATCCAAACATTATGGTGGGAAGTGATCACTGTGGTTAGCAGGGTTCTAAATAACTGGGGCACCTTCCCCAGATTTGTCGTCTGTGCATTTCTACCCACCTTATGCTCATACAGTTAGTGGTACATATTGTGGGGTCTATGTACTAAGCAGTGATAAGTGCTAGCCAATCAGCTCCCAACTGTAATTTTGCAAACACAGCCTGTGAGATGACAGTTGGGAGCTGATTGCCTGGCACTTATCACAGACATCACTTTTCACTCTGTCTCTTATCACTGCTTAGTACATAGACCCCACAGAGTGAAAAGTGATAAGTAAGTGAGAAGGTGCCAGCCAATCAGCTCCCAACTGCCATCTCACAGGCTGTGTTTGAAAAATGACAGTTGGGAGCTGACTGGCTGGCACCTCATCACTTTTCACTCTGTCTCTAATCACTGCTTAGTACATAGACCCCTAAGTCACATACTGACAGCCCAAGTAATACATGCTATATATAGAAAAGTTTAATAAATGTATCTTGCCATAATATAAAATAATTGTTACTTAGGGGCCTATTCATCAACACTAAAATAACGTTTTTAAGGACATTTTCCTTAAATAACGTTATTTTAGTATTCATGAAGAGACTTAGCACAGGAGATAACACTGATATCTCCTTGCTAAGTTCCCCTGCGTTCATTTCCACACTCCCCATACATTAGTATGGGGATATGGACATTATTGTATTCATCAAAATCCGAAAATTATGTATTTTTGGAATTTGATGGAGTTTATTCGCCACTGTGAGGTGGTGAATAGCAGGTAACACTTACCTGTGTCAGTGTGGGCAGGTCCCCCGCAGTCTTCCACCGGCGCTCTGGTCTCTCCTCCAGATCCATCTGCTATGCTGTCATGTGTTCTTCCAGCAGAACACAATAAAGTTTAGAAAAAAAAAAGAAACATTTATTTTTTTTCTAAACAGTACTGTGCTCTGCTGGGAGACCACATGACAGCATAGCAGACGGAGCCAGAGGCTGCTGCGCGGACAGGTAAGTGCTGGACACGGGGGGAGGAGAGCGGAGGGGGGACACAAACTTACCGCATCTGTAGGCAGTGCTGCGCATGCGCTGGTTTTACAGATGTAACAGCGCATGCGCAGCACTGCTTCCAGCTGTGATAAGTTAGTGTATAGAGGGATAACTATCTATTTCCTGAAAAGCTATCATCGCAAAAATTACAGCTTTTCGGAATAGATAGTTATAGGGAGGAGGACTGATGAAATCCTCCGGTAATTGTCTAAACAGACTGCAAGCTGATCTTTGCTATAAAAAAAAAAAAAAAATTACTTACTTACTTGACTCCATGGACCGGTGGTCGGGGCTCCGATGATGTTCTCCCTCCAGTCAGCTGGTCTCCCATGCTGCACTGTGGCCTGGTCATCAGGTGATCTGGTCACAGTGCAGTATGGGATAGCAGCTGACCGGAGGCATGGAAGACATCACCGAAGCACGGATGACTGCAGGTAAGTGCTATTAAGGGAGGGGGGTCACGGGGGGGGTTGTGGGGTGGTTCCGCGATCACAGGGGGTGGGGCTTAGTGTCAGGGGTGGGGCAGCAGCGATGGTCGGTCGGCGCACGTGTGGGGCACTGGTCACGGTATTTTTTTGCGAAAATACTGTGACTAGAGTTCGGAGGGGATTCGCAGGGACAGAGCTTTCTTGCAAGCTCTGTCCCTGCAAGGGATTTGTAGTAAATCCCTGTGATATTGCCTGAATTCGCAATGCAAATTCAGTCGGTAATATCACACTACAATCTGCATTACAAATGCTGATTGTAGTAAATAGAGCCCAGAGTGAAAAGTGATAAGGTGCCAGCCAATCCGCTCCTAACTGCCATCTCACAGGCTGTGTTTGAAAAATGACAGTTGGGAGCTGATTGGCTGGTACCTTATCACTTTTCACTCTGTCTCCTAACACTGCTTAGTAACTAGACCCCTAAGACACCATACTAGCCACACATAATGGGCTTGTGTTACACAGATAATGTATATTACAGTAAGTAGCCTGGGGCAGTACTCACCTTCCTCATCCTCAGGTCTCTCCAGGATAGATGTACAGTCAGCACATGCCCAGGTACACTCGACCGATGTCAGGGCAGAGCAGGTGAGGTGGGTTCCGGATGCTCCACAGCACTGGCAGCGGATTATGCACCAATCACTGAAAGGGGAAACACATAGGATAAATCTCTTCCCTAAAGCTGGAGCTATAAACCTGAGTAAGGGAGCGTCGTGTTTCTGGAAGAGATGGAGAACCTCAGGTACCAAAGGTTTTATTGTATATTAGGGATGATCAAACAATGTGGCAGCTTATAAGACATAAACACTGTGTAATATGTAGGGGAGTTTTATATATATTTCAAAAACAAAAACTCCTCAAATACAAAGGGTGGAATTCAATTGATTCTTTCCCCATTCGCACCCGACGGAGCTATTCTATTGTTGCTCCTGTTGGGTGCGATCAGCTTCTAGCGCTCAATTTCAGCTCGCAGCCCCAGAGGGGTGCGAGCTAAAACGTCGATAAGTGTCCTGTTTGGGCGCCCAAACGGCACTTTTCGCGATCGCGCCCAGCACTTTGGTCGGGGTTAGCCGATTTACGTGGCTAAACCCGACCACTTTGGGTGCGATCAGCGTGAAAAGCTGGCACAATTGAATAGCGGCCCACGATCTCATGTCACTTTAGATGGGAGATCCGGACTGCGTAATCAATTGAATTCCGCACAAAGGCGTTATATACAGTACTACAGGGCACCAGACATATAGCGAGATAATGGAAAAGAACCCTAGACTGCACACCCTGAATATATATAATGGGAGGTGCTACTTGGTGAGACTATTATTGCAGACACAAAAAAACTAATTACAAGTGCACTACTCCAAATTATTATATATAATACATTATTCTATATATATATTAGTTATTTGGAGTTGTGCACTTGTAATTTATATAGCGAGGTAAGTCACTGCGTTAAGGATAGGCAGGGTCACTGCCCCGGCACGTCACCATAATCGTGTCCATCTGATCGGCACCAGAGTGATAACTATGCGCAAAGGATGATACATCGCCCGACTTCCCTCATTCTCCCTACAATCTGGGCATGGGTGGAGGATAAAAAGCACAAAATATATATATATATATATATATATATATAGTGTGGAGTGGAGAGAGAGAGAGAGAGAGAGCAAATTACACCAAATCATTATTAGCAATATTGGGGGAGAGGGGGGGTGTAAAATGTCTGGTTACGGCTATAAGATCGGCGTTAGGTTCAGTAATGTAGAAATGTTTAATTGAATCCAGTTTACCCTCCAATCTCACTGTGGGTTCTTCCTCTGTCACACAGGCAGGGTTCCACATCACACCTCTGGTGCACTTGCAGTAGCTCTCTGTATGCGTTGTCCTCACGCTCCCACGCTGCATCTCTGTAAGGTTAATGTGATATAATGTCACTGACGTACACTGAGGTCTTTATTCTGTCTCACATGGTTCTTTCTACACCTTGCCAGACATGTGACAATATAACCAGGCAGCAATGGGCACCTACATGCACCACTACTGACCAGCACAGATGGCAGAGAGTAAATGACATTTGGACACTGTACCAGGTCCCTGATCCTCCACAAGTAAATCTGTCTCCATGTGTCCCAGGCATCACATCTACAAATCTGGCCGGGGAACCTGGGCCTGGCATTGGGTGTACAGCACCGTGACAAATGCCATGACCTATATAAGAGATAGAAGACAAAACTCTCCCAGCCATATTACATAGATGTTGGAGCGGCTGACTCTGTGATTGCACACCTGGCTGGCTATCAGTTATAGCTGTAGGAAGAAGCTATAACACTTTCTACAATGAAAGGAGAGTGTGTGAGCTGGGGCACAGGGTGTAACAGCTGCCATAGAGAGGTCACCTCTGTAGTTACTGTGAGGAATTATAGGGTCAGTGTTTGGCAAATTGGACAAGATGGCTGAGTTTAGCATCTCGCTAAGCGTCACTGGAGTCTGTTAGAACAGTTGGAACATGACCGCAGTCTTAGGCCTGATTCACAGGGAGACGCAAGAGGGATCAATGTTATGTCATCGGTCACAGCAGAACTAATAAGTTATATCAATTCTGCAGGTGCCATTTTCTTAAATGAAATGCCAAATGCTCAGATCCGCTGTATGCATCCTAAAATGCAGCATCGGATCAAAATCAGGAACATTGCATGGACCATCATACATCTGAGAAACACCATTGCTCAGAATGTACAGCAGAACTAAGCTGCCTAGGCCAGCGAACAGGGGCATATTAAGATAGGAGGGGGCCTGTGTGCAGTCTCCATCTGGTGCCCCCCTCCTCTCCACCCAGCGGCCGGCAGTGCCGTGAGCGCAGCAGTAGACTCTTGGCCCTAGTCTGAGCCAGAGTTTACTGCACATGCGCAGGTCACCAGCAAAATGGCGCAGCAGCCATTTTCCCAGTGATTTTCCTACTGTGAGTGTTACCTACACTGTGATGTTACTGCGAGTAACAACCTAGTTTGACCGGAGCGGCAACGCCATCGCCGCAGATGCACAATGTGGCACTGACACATGCACATAACAGAAACCATAGTCATTTGTCACCAAATCAGTACAGCGCCCACCTCTGACTCCCCCCCCATAGACCCATAGTGGCATCTACAGACTGAATTTTCCATTTGCTTAATAATGAACTGATGAATCTCATTACATTAGTATTGGGCACATGTTGCTTATAGCATTACATTAGTATTGTGCACATGTTGCTTATAGCATTACATTAGTATTGGGCACATGTTGCTTATAGCATTACATTAGTATTGGGCACATGTTGCTTATAGCATTACATTAGTATTGGGCACATGTTGCTTATAGCATTACATTAGTATTGGGCACATGTTGCTTATAGCATTACATTAGTATTGGGCACATGTTGCTTATAGCATTACGTTAGTATTGGGCACATGTTGCTTATAGCGTTACGTTAGTATTGGGCACATGTTGCTTATAGCGTTACATTAGTATCGGGCACATGTTGCTTATAGCATTACATTAGTATTGGGCACATGTTGCTTATAGCATTATGTTAGTATTGGGCACATGTTGCTTATAGCATTACGTTAGTATTGGGCACATGTTGCTTATAGCATTACATTAGTATTGGGCACATGTTGCTTATAGCATTACATTAGTATTGTGCACATGTTGCTTATAGCATTACATTAGTATTGGGCACATGTTGCTTATAGCATTACATTAGTATTGGGCACATGTTGCTTATAGCATTACATTAGTATTGGGCACATGTTGCTTATAGCATTACATTAGTATTGGGCACATGTTGCTTATAGCATTACATTAGTATTGGGCACATGTTGCTTATAGCATTACATTAGTATTGGGCACATGTTGCTTATAGCATTACATTAGTATTGGGCACATGTTGCTTATAGCATTACATTAGTATTGGGCACATGTTGCTTATAGCATTACATTAGTATGAAATACAAGGCAAAGAGACCCAGAAGTGAGCGGTCACTTCCCCGTGTAAGCTATGTACATGTATTGGCACCAGCGACGTCTCTATAATGGGTGCAGAGGACACACAGCGCACTCCTTGCAGCCATCTCAGTTACTTATGTACAGTCCATCCCGCTACCGCCCTACAACATTACTATAATCTTCAGAAAAGTGACGCTGGCACCAAGTTTCCAACGTGATAACCAGATAAGTGTAGTTGGCACATTTCCAAGTATAATGCCAGATTACTGACATATATTATCAGGGGGGTGAGTGGCTCACAGAAATCTGCACGTGGTCTCCTCCAGTCTTATTATGCCCCTGGTCAGCCCATACGTTTAGTGATGCGCCCAGTGAGGGATGAGGGAGAGGGTGGTGCCGGATTGTACAGTATGTATAAGGTAAATAAAACTGTTATATAATATACCTGTGAGGAATGTAGATGCCCATCCGTACCATCTCCTTCTGGAAGCGCTCCATATTCTGGCATATGGGACACTTTAGGTAATACTTTCCTGCGCTTAGTGCCTGCATCTGTAATAAATGTACAGTAAGAAGTTCAAATTAATATATATATATATATATATATATATATATATACACACACACACATACACACACACACGTGTCCTGCCCTATGCACTGGTGGTGTCTTGAAAAAGACCGCGTTTTTGCAGTGGAAACATCGACCTCCTTTATTATTGCACCAATGCTGTGACAAGTAAAGTACAGTAGGTGTTTTAACACTATGAAGAGAAGTCCTGGTGAGTGACCTCTGCTTTTGTGCAACTACTTTGGATGTGGATTTGGTGTTCATTGAGCACCTATGAGGCGTCATCCCAGGCAAAGCTGCCTGACTGATATATACAGCGTGTGCTGGCTGTCATTTGTGTGTATATATATATATATATATATATATATACATATACATACACACATATACAGTCACGTGCATAAATATTGGGACATTGACAGAATTTTCATTTTTTGGCCTCTATTCACCACCACAATAGATTTGAAATGAAACAAACAAGATGTGCTTTAACTGCAGACTTTCAGATTTAATTTGAGGGTAATTACATCCAAATCAGGTGAACGGTGTAGGAATTACAACGGTTTCTATATGTGCCTCCCACTTTTTAAGGGGCCAAAAGTAATGGGACAAATTAAACAATCCTAAATCAAACTTTCACTTTTTAATACTTTGTTGCAAATCCTTTGCAGGGAATTACAGCCTGAAGTCTGGAACGCATAGACATCACCAGACGCTGGGTTTCATCCCTGGTGATGCTCTGTCAGGCCTCTACTGCACATGTCTTCAGTTCCTGCTTGTTCTTGGGGCATTTTCCCTTCAGTTTTGTTTTCATCTTGTGAAATGCATGCTCAATCGGATTCAGGTCAGGGGATTGACTTGGCCATTGCATAACATTCCACTTTTTAGCCTTAAAAAAACTCTTTGGTTGCTTTTGCAGTATGCTTCGGGTCATTGTCCATCTGCACTGTGAAGCACCGTCCAATGAGTTCTGAAGCATTTGACTGAATATGAGCATATAATATTGCCCGAAACACTTCAGAATTCATTCTGCTGCTTTTGTCAGCAGTCACATCATCAATAAATACAAGGGAACCAGTTCCATTGGCAGCCATACATGCCCACGCCATGACACTACCACCACCATGCTTCATGAGGTGGTATGTTTTGGATCATCAGCAGTTCCTTTCCTTCTCCATACTCTTCTCTTTCCATCACTCTGGTACAAGTATACATACAGTCAGGTGCATAAATATTGGGACATTGACAGAATTTTCATATTTTGGCCTCTATTCACCACCACAATAGATTTGAAATGAAACAAACAAGATGTGCTTTAACTGCAGACTTTCAGATTTAATTTGAGGGTAATTACATCCAAATCAGGTGAATGGTGTAGGAATTACAACGGTTTATATATGTGCCTCCCACTTTTTAAGGGGCCAAAAGTAATGGGACAAATTAAACAATCCTAAATCAAACTTTCACTTTTTAATACTTTGTTGCAAATCCTTTGCAGGGAATTACAGCCTGAAGTCTGGAACGCATAGACATCACCAGACGCTGGGTTTCATCCCTGGTGATGCTCTGCCAGGCCTTTACTGCAAATGTCTTCAGTTCCTGCTTGTTCTTGGGGCATTTTCCCTTCATCAAGTTAAATGCATGCTCAATCGGATTCAGGTCAGGGGATTGACTCGGCCATTGCATAACATTCCACTTTTTAGCCTTAAAAAACTCTTTGGTTGCCTTTGCAGTATGCTTCGTGTCATTGTCCAGCTGCACTGTGAAGCGCTGTCCAATGAGTTCTGAAGCATTTGACTGAATATGAGCATATAATATTGCCCGAAACACTTCAGAATTCATTCTGCTGCTTTTGTCAGCAGTCACATCATCAATAAATACAAGGGAACCAGTTCCATTGGCAGCCATACATGCCCATGCCATGACACTACCACCACCATGCTTCACTGATGAGGTGGTATGTTTTGGATCATGAGCAGTTCCTTTCCTTCTCCATACTCTTCTCTTTCCATCACTCTGGTACAAGTTGATCTTTGTCTCATCTGTCAATAGGATGTTGTTCCAGAACTGTAATGGCTTTTTTAGATGTTGTTTGGCAAACTCTAATCTGGTCTTCCTGTTTTTGTGGCTCACCAATGGTTTGCATCTTGTGGTGAACCCTCTATATTCACTCTTGTGAAGTCTTCTCTTGATTGTTGACTTTGACACATATACATCTACCTCCTGGAGAGTGTTCTTGATTTGGCCAACTGTTGTGAAGGGGTTTTTCTTCACTAGGGAAATAATTCTTTTGTCATCCACCACAGTTGTTTTCCGTGGTCTTCTGGGTCTTTTGGTGTTGCTGAGCTCTCCGATGCGTTCTTTCTTTTTAAGAATGTTCCAAACAGTTGATTTGGCCACACCTAATGTTTTTAATATCTCTCTGATGGGTTTGTTTTGATTTTTCAGCCTAATGATGGCTTGCTTCACTGATAGTGACAGCTCTTTGGATCTCATATTGAGAGTTGACAGCAAGTAATTCCAAATGCAAATGTCACACCTAGAATCAACTCCAGACATTTTACCTGCTTAATTGATAATGAAATAATGAGGGAATAGCCCACACCTGTCCATGAAATCGCTTTTGAGTTGATAGTCCCATTACTTTTAGCCCCTTAAAAAGTGGTAGGCACATATTGAAACTGTTGTAATTCCTACACCGTTCACCCGATTTGGATGTAATTACCCTCAAATTAAATCTGAAAGTCTGCAGTTAAAGCACATCTTGTTTGTTTCATTTCAAAACTATTGTGGTGGTAAATAGAGGCCAAAATCTGAAAATTCTGTCAATGTCCCAATATTTATGGACCTGCCTGTATGTGTATATATATATATATATATATATATATATATATATATATATATATATATTTATTAGGGATGTGCAGGCTCAGATAGCTTCAAGTTTGCACGCTGAGTTCGGATTTTTCCCTCCAAAAAAATGGATCTCAGAAAGAGGCAAAACGTCATCTTGCATGGACAAACATCATCAATCCTGGACTTGTCAAAACTCGAACCTCTCCGAGCCTGCACATCCCATATATATATATATATATATATATATATATATATATATATATATATTAATATTACATACTTACAGCCATAGAGCAAAAGTCCTGCACAAGAAATGACTGAGTGAGGATAAGACACCAGCCTAATGTCAGGCAGCATCATCATGTGTCATAAAACATCATATATAGTATAAAGAGCGGACACAGTTATCAGCTTCTGCATTAGATCACCCATACAATGCAGAGCGATATATGTACTGTCCCATCTGTCCTCCCCCTTACCCCTAAGCCCCTGCGAGCGATTGGTGTACAACGACAGCACTTCATTCTTTTTCTCCCAATCCCTCCTAGGTCCTCTCCAATCAGACTTTGGGTCCCTTCATTCCCCCCACAATCACTGGTGACCTCCTCATGGCCAGTTCACTATTCTTATATCCCATGACCTCAGGGCAGCATTTGATATTGGTGACAACCCCCCATTCTCCTCTAATCCCTCCACTCCATGGGGCTCCTCCTGGCTCACCTCCTGCTTATCTCATCGCACCTTTTGGGGCAATTTATCAAGATTATTTTGGCCAAGACGCTGTCTCCGATAAGAGTCTGTCCCGGAGAGGAGTAAGTAGTAACTTGAGAACTTACCTGCACGCAGGTCCTGTGGAGCCAGGTATGTTTGCAGCAGGGGCTTTTAATCACCTCATAAGATGGAGGTGGTGTCAGATCTTCCAGGCAGATGGTGCATGCACTGGGGTCTTCCTGTGGCCGAGCCTTCTGAAAGGGCCGATGCTTTGTGCAAAATGATCTATATGGGAACAATGTAAGAGTACAAATTGTGAGTACTTCAAAGGAAACATCAATAGAGCCTCTGTAACCGCATGTTCTCCCATAGAGCTACCTCCTGCCGTCACCCCATGTGTGACCTCTTCTACATTTACAGCATAAACAATCCACCTAAAAGCAGAGTTTTGTTACCACCCCTTTCACCAATGCTCAATGCCCGGGCTCTATCATCTATATATTTCGTTTTCATCCCCACGTCCACATTCCCCAATAATACAGTATGATATCACGTACATTGCACATGGCATTTCTCACACTTAATGCGCTTTAGCTATAACTAATGGGATGTAGCTAATACCTAGAAGTAAATGGATTACTCACGGAAACTGCTCGGCATACTGGGAGATGAAGCCCTTCTCCTGGCCACATGGGAAGTGCACGTTCTCTGTGCAGCCCTTCCTGCTGCAGTGGATGGATGCTCCTGTTTCCTTACACACTGTGCAGGTCTGCAAACATTATAAATGACAAATGACAATAGTGAGTAAGAGAAGAACAATGGGTGTAAGGAGGTTCCCCACTATAAATAACGGGATGTAGTTTATTTCCCAGCTGTCGGGAAGCCAGCGTTCAGAATGCCAGTGCTGGAATCCAGACACCATTTAGAATCCCGGCACCAGCATCCCAACCGCCGGCATCCCGATGGTAAGTAAGTATTGGGGTTACGGGGAGGGTGTTAGGGGTTAGAATTAGGGACTAGGGGAGGGCTAGGGTTAGCTTGCAGGGGTGGATTAGGTTTAAGCTGTGGGGGGGGAGAGAGTTTTAGGCTGTAAGGGGAAGGGTGAGGTTTAGGCTGCGGGGAGGGAGGGACAGGTTTAGGCTGCGGGGAGGGAGGGACAGGTTTAGGCTGTGGGGAGGGAGGGACAGGTTTAGGCTGTGGGGAGGGAGGGACAGGTTTAGGCTGCAGGGAGGGAGGGACAGGTTTAGGCTGCGGGGAGGGAGGGACAGGTTTAGGCTGTGGGGAGGGAGGGACAGGTTTAGGCTGTGGAGAGGGTGGGACAGGTTTAGGCTGCGGGGAGGGAGGGACAGGTTTAGACTGTGGGGAGGGTGAGACAGGTTTAGGCTGCGGGGAGGAAGGAATAGGTTTAGGCTGTGGGGAGGAAGGAACAGGTCTAGGCTGCGGGGAGGGAGGGACAGGTTTAGGCTGCGGGGAGGGAGAGACAGGTTTAGGCTGTGGGGAGGGAGTGATAGGTTTAGGCTGTGGGGAGGGAGAGACAGGTTTAGGCTGCAGGGAGGGAGGAATAGGTTTAGGCTGCGGGGAGGGAGGGACAGGCTTAGGCTGCGGGGAGGGAGGGACAGGCTTAGGCTGCGGGGAGGGAGGGACAGGGACAGGTTTAGGCTGCGGGGAGGGAGGGACAGGTTTAGGCTGCGGGGAGGAAGGGACAGGTTTAGGCTGCGGGGAGGGAGGGACAGGTTTAGGTTGTGGGGAGGGAGGAACAGGTTTAGGCTGCGGGGAGGGAGGGACAGGTTTTGGCTGCGGGGAGGGAGGGATAGGTTTATGGGGAGGGGGAGGGTTTAGGATACTTACCTGCAGGTATCGGTATCCTAACCCTGTCGGGATGCCTGCATCGGGATTCTGACCACCAGGATCCTGAGCACTGGCATCCCTTGCCCAACCCTAAATAACCCCTGTACTAATAATAAAATCATCACTGTAATTAACACGTATAGCCAGGTCCTCTGCTAACCACCTTCTGTGCTGCTCCATAGCAGAAGAGATAGGAAACAGCAGCTCTAAAGCCAGGTACACACTGATAGATATATCACCTGCTCGCTTAAACGGGTGATATATCTATAGTGCATCGCCGGGTGTGTACATGTCTACAGGAGACGTCATTCACAGCCATATCCAATCTGCTGTGCAGCATAGCTGATGGCCGATATATCTGAAAGATACATCGGCCATCTACTGGTGTGTACGGGCAATCTGCCTATCACCCATACACATGCAGATGGACGCAGCGGTGATTGACAGCTCAACTGGGTGGGCGATTTAAATGCCCACCCATTTGAGCTGTCAAGCCCAGCACATCGGGCAGATGAATTGGTAAGTATACACTTACCAATCGCCAGATAGGTGGGCCGAACGGCCGACTTGTCGACCTAGTGTGTACCCAGCTTCATGCTGGGTACACACTAGATGATGTGTGTACTCAGCGACAGCACATTCGATTGCACAATATATTGGGCGGTCTGTACACACTGCACGATCTGGTGTACGACCGCTCGATTTATCATTCCCCCCCCCCACATCCAGATGCATGGTGTCAGCTGCCAAATCTTCTGATCTGCCATGCATGTACAGATCAGACACATGTGTACGCACAATAGTACATACACATTGGACAATGTGGACGATATGTCCTTCCGCTTCACCTCAGAACAACAAATCGTCCAATATATCGCCTAGTGTGTACCCAGCTTAAGGCTTCTCGTTGTAGCTGCTGCATCCTATCAGCCCCAAAGGTGACAGACAGAGGTTCTGGCTATATGTGAGGTCAGGACCCTGCTATATTGTGTAAGAGGTTTGGCCTCAGGGAAGGGCTTGCCAACAAAGTAGTCGTATTGACAATGGAGGGGATTTAGAGGCTATGTTTCTGGGAATGCCGGCCAACCATGGCCTCGCACCCGCACCGCCCCTTAAATGCCTCTGTCTGTCAATCAGGCAGAGGCACAGAAGGGTCCTGCACGCGTGCAGATTCCTGATAATCATGAATCACTTGCGTGCACTGCTGTACCAGCCCCAGTAACAACACACTACTCAGTGTAACCATTACCTGCATGTTATAATGAGCCTGAGTCACATGCTGCTCCGTATGCGGCTGCATTTAGCAATATTAGCAGCCTGCACATGCACCGTAGTGAGCGTACACATCTTTACGTATCTCCAGGTGGCTCTGAATCAGACAGATCTCGCCCATGTCACTCCATACATCAATCTAGTGATTCTGGGTGACAGCTGGGTGACAGGAAAGAGAATGGTCTCATGGGAGCGTCGTGGACGTGTAGCCAGAGGTGAGGCCTATTCTCAGCCATGTGTGTGCCGAGGGGACGCCGGTGTCAGACGGATCTCTTGCACCCAGCATGGTGTAAGTGCTGATACTAGTGATAGTGGCTGCGGGCAGTGGGTGGCTCGATGCGGCGCAGAGCATACACAGGAAGTGCGCAGTTACATTAGCGTTCCGGAGCTGTGTACAACTCAGGATCAGGCACAATATGTGTAATCTGGTTCTCCTGTGACATGAAAAGAGAATGTTTCCTGGGCGCCGGTCACACAACATGAGGAAGTATCACCATGATCAGCCCCCTCACCATCTCTGCTGCCCGTCTCGCTGCCTTCCGCACGTCCGGGAAGAGGAAGCCGTAGAATCCATTGTTGTCTCTGCCTCTTTGTGGCATACCGGTGGTTAGCAGCTGGATCAGAGAGAGAGGGGAGATGTACTTATGGGTATAATCACTGAGCTAACACCTGTACTGCATTCCCAATAACAATGTGATACACTTGTGTCTGTAGCGTATATTCCCGTGTTATTACTGGGAGTACATTGTTACACTGTTTCCTGCATTTACCATTAACTGTGCAGATATCTACATATCCTTAGGGGAAGACTCCAAAAAAATATTCACTATGTCTAAAATTAAAACTGGAGGAAATATATATATACAGTGTGGTACTGGGGCATAAAGGGCTCACCAGGGGAATACAGTGATAGGGGCCTATCCAACAGAGGGGGTGTGGTCATCCAAGAGGGGGTGTGGTCATCCAATAGAGGAGTGTGGTCATCCAGCAGAGGGGGTGTGGTCATCCAGCAGAGGGGGTGTGGTCATCCAGCAGAGGAGTGTGGTCATCCAATAGAGGGGGTGTGGTCATCCAGCAGAGGGGGTGTGGTCATCCAATAGAGGGGGTGTGGACAGCTGCCACATTTGCTTGTCTGACCATTAGGCAAATCTTGATGTAGTTTCTACCGAAGCGAATCATGAACTGATGTCTATCAGGGGTCCTGGACCACAAGGTAACTGACCCTCTAATAGAGTAACAATGTACAATTCAGTGCACAGTCTGGAGCATGACACCTAGAGGAGGTGGTGGGGCTTTCAGACAGTGGGGCCCACCGGGGATTTCCTCTATACTCCTGTGGGCCAGTCCCACCCTGTGTGTGTGTGTGTGTGTGTGTGTGTGTGTGTGTGTGTGTGTGTGTGTGTGTGTATATATATATATATATATATATATATATATATATATATATATATATATATATATATTAGAGATGAGCGGTTCGGATTCTGTGGAATCCGAACCGCTCCGAACATTGGGGATCCGAGTCCACCCGAACCCTGTTCGGGTGTTCACCGCCTGACTCGGATCCCCGTTCGGGGCCGAACGGCGGCCGCCTGATGTCGGATTCTCACTAGAGAATCCGACATCAGGTCTCCTCGCGTGTAGGGCAGAGCGCAGTGATAGCGCTCTGCCCTACACAGACACAGACACACAGCCGCCAGTGGCAGCTGTGTGTTTGTTACAGCAGCCAATGAGAGTCACACAGACTCTCATTGGCTGCTGCACGGAGGGAGCCGGCTGGAGCTCACACATGAGCTCCGTCTTCCGGCTCCCTCCTCAGCGTGTGACAGAGCGGACGGCGCGGGAGCGGGGATACAGGTAAGTTTTATTTTTTTTATTATTTTACTTGTCAAAGGTCCGGGGGTGCTACTGGGGGGGTGGGGGTCTGCACTACTGGGGGGGTCTGCTACTGGGGGGGAGCTATACTACTGGGGGGGCCATACTACAGAGGGGCCTGCTACTGGGGGGGGCTATACTACTGGGGGGGTCTGCACTACTGGGGGGGGTCTGCTACTGGGCAGGGCTATACTACTGGGGGGGCCATACTACAGAGGGGCCTGCTACTGGGGGGGGCTATACTACTGGGGGGGTCTGCTTCTGGGGGGCTATACTACTGGGGGGGGGTCTGCTACTGGGGGAGGCAATACTACTGGGGGGGCCATACTACAGAGGGGCCTGCTACTGGGGGGGGCTATACTACTGGGGGGGGGTCTGCTACTGGGGGGGCCATACTACTGGGGGGGATCTGCACTATTGGGGGGCCATACTACAGAGGGGCCTGCTACTGGGGGGGGCTATACTACTGGGGGGGTCTGCACTACTGGGGGGGGTCTGCTACTGGGCAGGGCTATACTACTGGGGGGGCCATACTACAGAGGGGCCTGCTACTGGGGGGGGCTATACTACTGGGGGGGGTCTGCTACTGGGGGGGCCATACTACTGAGGGGCCTGCTACTGGGGGGGGCCATACTACTGGGGGGGCCTACTACAGGGGGGGCCATACTACAGGGGGGGCCCATACTACAGGGGGGGCTACTACTGGAGCAGCCTACTACTGGGGGGGCCTGCTACTGGGGCAGCCTACTACTGGGGGAGCCATACTACTGGGGGGGCATACTACTGGGTGGCATGCTAATGGGGGGCATACTACTGGGGGGGCCTGCTAATGGGGGACATACTACTGGGGGGGCCTGCTAATGGGGGGCATACTACTGGGGAGCATTCAACTGGGGGCACTGCATAGTGGACGGTACTACTAAGGGGACTGCATAGGGGGCACCACTGCTGGGGGACATTGTGTAAGGGACACCGCTACTGTGGGCATTGTGTAAAAGGGTCACTACTGTGGGCATTGTGTAAAAGGGGCACTACTGTGTGTCGTAACATAAATAAGAGACACTACTTTATGGTGTAATGTGAATCAGGCCCTATGTGCGGTGTAATGCTAATAAGATTGTGCACTGTGACTCCTAGGGCCGTAGCCCACTTTGTAAACAAGTACTGTGACTCTGCTGGCCGTACCCCACTGGGTGGGTGCACTACTTTTCATTTCTGCCACTGCTGTGTGGCAATGTGTCATAGATGTGCTTTATACTGTGGTGTCTGTGTCGTTGTGCCGCTGCTTTGTCGCTTAGTAACCAGTCAGCTCACTGCAACCTTTGGCCAATAATGTTGAAAACAATATTATAAGCTGTGATATGGTCTAAATTGACTGGAAATTAATGTTATTGAGGTTAATAATACTCTAGGAAGAAAAAAAAAGACCAATTTATGTGATTTTAGCTTTTTTTGTCAATTTTTGTAAAAAAATCCAAATCCAAATCCAAAGCCAGTCACCGCAGTTTGGCAAATCCAAATCCAAATCCAAAGCCGGACGACGAATTAGAACCAAATCCAAATCCGGCAAAAATGGTCCGGCGCACATCCCTAATATATATATATATATATTAGAGATGAGCGGTTCGGATTCTGTGGAATCCGAACCGCTCCGAACATTGGGGATCCGAGTCCACCCGAACCCTGTTCGGGTGTTCACCGCCTGACTCGGATCCCCGTTCGGGGCCGAACGGCGGCCGCCTGATGTCGGATTCTCACTAGAGAATCCGACATCAGGTCTCCTCGCGTGTAGGGCAGAG
Source organism: Taudactylus pleione (assembly GCA_031769625.1). Lineage (NCBI taxonomy): Eukaryota > Metazoa > Chordata > Amphibia > Anura > Myobatrachidae > Taudactylus > Taudactylus pleione. The sequence continues at coordinate 3,816,173 of JAUIMM010000399.1, read as the reverse complement.
CGCAGTGATAGCGCTCTGCCCTACACAGACACAGACACACAGCCGCCAGCGGCAGCTGTGTGTTTGTTACAGCAGCCAATGAGAGTCACACAGACTCTCATTGGCTGCTGCACGGAGGGAGCCGGCTGGAGCTCACACATGAGCTCCGTCTTCCGGCTCCCTCCTCAGCGTGTGACAGAGCGGACGGCGCGGGAGCGGGGAATCAGGTAAGTTTTATTATTTTTATTTTTTTACTTGTCAAAGGTCCGGGGGCGCTACTGGGGGGGTCTGCACTACTGGGGGGGTCTGCACTACTGGGGGGGCTATACTACTGGGGGGGCTATACTACTGGGGGGGCCATACTACAGAGGGGCCTGCTACTGGGGGGGGCTATACTACTGGGGGGGGTCTGCACTACTGGGGGGGGTCTGCTACTGGGGGGGGCAATACTACTGGGGGGGCCATACTACAGAGGGGCCTGCTACTGGGGTGGCTATACTACTGGGGGGGTCTGCTACTGGGGGGGGCCATACTACTGGGGGGGATCTGCACTATTGGGGGGCCATACTACAGAGGGGCCTGCTACTGGGGGGGGCTATACTACTGGGGGGGTCTGCACTACTGGGGGGGTCTGCACTACTGGGGGGGTCTGCTACTAGGCGGGGCTATACTACTGGGGGGGCTATACTACAGAGGGGCCTGCTACTGGGGGGGCTATACTACTGGGGGGGTCTGCTACTGGGGGGGCCATACTACTGAGGGGCCTGCTACTGGGGGGGCTTACTACTACTGGGGGGGCTGCTACTGGGGCAGCCTACTACAGGGGGGGCCATACTACAGGGGGGGCCCATACTACAGGGGGGCTACTACTGGGGCAGCCTACTACTGGGGGGGCCTGCTACTGGGGGGGCCTGCTACTGGGGCAGCCTACTACTGGGGGAGCCATACTACTGGGGGGGCATACTACTGGGTGGCATGCTAATGGGGGGCATACTACTGGGGGGGGATGCTAATGGGGGGCATACTACTGGGGGGGGCCTGCTAATGGGGGGCCTGCTAATGGGGTACTACTGGGGGGCATTCTACTGGGGGCACTGCATAGTGGACCCTACTACTAAGGGGACTGCATAGGGGGCACCACTGCTGGGGGACATTGTGTAAGGGACACCGCTACTGTGGGCATTGTGTAAAAGGGTCACTACTGTGGGCATTGTGTAAAAGGGGCACTACTGTGTGTCGTAACATAAATAAGAGACACTACTTTATGGTGTAATGTGAATCAGGCCCTATGTGCGGTGTAATGCTAATAAGATTGTGCACTGTGACTCCTAGGGCCGTAGCCCACTTTGTAAACAAGTACTGTGACTCTGCTGGCCGTACCCCACTGGGTGGGTGCACTACTTTTCATTTCTGCCACTGCTGTGTGGCAATGTGTCATAGATGTGCTTTATACTGTGGTGTCGTTGTGCCGCTGCTTTGTCGCTTAGTAACCAGTCAGCTCACTGCAACCTTTGGCCAATAATGTTGAAAACAATATTATAAGCTGTGATATGGTCTAAACTGACTGGAAATTAATGTTATTGAGGTTAATAATACTCTAGGAAGAAAAAAAAGACCAATTTATGTGATTTTAGCTTTTTTTGTCATTTTTTGTAAAAAAATCCAAATCCAAATCCAAATCCAAAGCCAGTCACCGCAGTTTGGCAAATCCAAATCCAAATCCGGACGACGAATTAGAACCAAATCCAAATCCGGCAAAAATGGTCCGGCGCACATCCCTAATATATATATATATATATATATATATATATACACACTGATGTTCATCAATCATTTATTTGCATACATACCAGGCAGTAGTGGTGGACGGTCAGCTTCTCTTTGCTATTAGTTAGCAACTCTCCAAATTTGGCCACGTCATCCTCTGCACGGCGGCAGAAAATGCATTCTGTGGAAGTAAGACAAGAGGTTACCTGTAAGATGTGCTATTATGTGTGTGTCACCTCCAGCAATACATGTTTAACATGAGTGTAATGAACCCTGCAGTAATGTGTCTCCAAGTGGTAGGGAATATAGATATATAAATAACTGTTCATAAATAAGTAATAATAATGTAGTGCCAGAGAGATATAAATCATACAAAATACAACTTACACCTACAATACAGCACAAGTACATACAAGGTTGGTGAAGGACGGCAGCTGTGAGACAGAGGGTAGACGGTGGCGCCAATTAGAGCTCATAGACTAGAGGGAGAGCATAATGCTAAGATAATAGGGGCTGGTGGGACTGTAGCTGGCAGAGCATACAGAGGGATGGAGCATAGGTTATATAACAGGACGGGGGATGTGATGGGGGTCATGGTGCGGAATTGGGGGAGGTGTGGGGGCGTGATCGTAGAATAGCCTCATGGTGGCCCTGTCCCCACTACACAATGACGAGATTACCAGGATTGTGAAGCAGGGGGCAAGGCCATCATGATGCGATTCAGCGCAAATCGCTTTATCTGCCCCTCTGCTGCAGGGGTGTGTTTGGGGGTCCGAGGGAATGTGGCCGCCCGGGAGACTAGACCAATTTTCCAGGCGGCCGGGAGCGCAACACGATTTTTGGGAGCCTCCTGGATGTTCTGGGAGAGTAGGCATGCATGATATAATCACCGGTAATCACCATCACTTACAGATATTCCAGCATAATATGCCCAATATTGTTATCACTGGGGAGGGTAAAGGTATCTCCAATGTCTGATTGTTCCTGTTTACAGCCCCCAAGAATATATCATTTATATAACATTGTATTATGGGACTAGTTCTGACATGGTTCCCCCTCCCCAACAATAGCAGCATTTGGGATACTGTATCATTGCTGGAATATCACACAGACATGGCAGCTCCTAGTAACTAGATAGTGGCTGAGACCTGCCCCGAGCACTGTGGTACAATACAGAGCAATCATTTTACTACAATGTAAGGCTGTGCAGGAGAACTACCCCCAATCCATAAAGAGCATTATTATTATTAATGACCCACTGTTTAATTACTAGGAGGCAGCTCCCAGGACACCAGCACTGTGTGTAATTACAGTTATATTACTGAAGGTGTAATAAGACTTCTCCTGGCTCCTCTCTTACCGGGAGCGGCGTCCAGCGATGAGCTTGGAGCCGGATCCTTATTCGTCTTTCGCTTTCTTTTCCTAAAGAGATACAAAAACAAAATTATGCCATAAAAGTGCAAATCATAATAACCCTCCTTTATGTATGTGTCCTATACAGTGTATTCTGAGAGCTGGCGCTTTAGTGGAAGTGGGTCGCAAGGTGCCGAAATACCAGAGGACCAGAAACAGCCACACTAGACCCTCAATGTCCAAACAAACCATAACTACATGTAGGACTTCCACCCAAGGGCTTCACAGCAACTACATGGCAAGAGGTAAAGATTGTGCACACATATACTGTATAGGGGTTACGTGTAACTGTGCAATAATTCAGTCAGATTGCTTTCATTAAGGGTCATTTACAAACTGCAAGAAGTTGGACACTTCTCTATGTGCAAAAGTGATTCAACAGGCCACAGTCCCTGGGACTGCCCTCAGACAATTGACTCTGCACCTATGTGGGTATACAGCAGCAGCAGATACACTAGAAATTATAATTGTGCATGATGGAAAGATCACATCACTTCCACACCCAACCGACACTAGAACCACCGCATTTACCTGTTTTTGCTCCTAGAATACTGCTCGGCTCCATCTCACTTACAGTATGTCTTAAATAAAATCATGAGAGTGAGGGGACATCAGGACTGTGCCTATTACAGTTGTCACATTTGTGTATGTAAATGTTACATTGGCAGAAGTGTACTATCTGAGGCTATCTGGGCCTGCAAATGCATGCACTGCCTTATAACGCCCTGTGTATTTCCAGGTGTGTGATGTGGGACTTTACTTTCATACATGAGCCTGTCCTTCTGCACCAGGTGCATCAAACCAAAGTATTATTTAGTGGGAATTGTATTTGTATATTTTTGCTTTGCATGCAAATACGTAATCTTCACTGAGTACTTGTGCAATATGACAGCTCATATGTGTCACCCAATGGTGAAATATATATAACAAATGTAACTTTGACAAGGAAGATGGTCCCCCCTCAGCTCTGGGCCGTATAGCAGCTGCACCCCTTGCACCTATGGTAATTACAGCAATGTTAGGTAGTATATGAGAGACATATTGTAGATGAAAGACCCCAGACCATGAGTGTCAACCTTCTTCTGCTGTCACACCATTATGCAGAGGACGGTGGATGAGAGAGCAGGGAGACTGGTGTGGCATGAGAAACGTACAGTAGTCAGTAGTAGTACATCATGAGAACCTGGAAGAGGATGTGGTCTGTATAACAGAGTGACAGTAGAAGCAGGTTGACCCTCATGGTCTGGGGTCTTTCATGTACATACCCTCTCCTACATATTACCTGGAGGTACTCCCTACAGATAAGCCTTTTTACATTTGGTAATAGCCCAGTCATAATGGGGACTTGTTAACCTATCATATACCAAACACATATACCCAACCTGTGACTCAAATATTGTGGCAAATTTAATTTATATGGATTAGCCTTGATCCTGTGTGTAAATACCTGGATGCTGTGCCTAATTACTATCCTAAGCCAGGTTCTGCCAGTACAAATCATATTTCTATGCCTGTAAATTCAATCACACTGCAAAGACCTGTTTGGGAGATTCCCAGTATTGTATTTGTATGATGCTGCAGCTGCTAATGACATTCTACAGTCTGTGCATCCAACACGATTATGATGGCAGAGATTTATATGTGACTAAGTGATTATTACCAAACTCTGCAGAATGTATAAAGATTATATAAGCAGATAAGTGCCCTTGAGTGTTATTAATATATTTATTTTTAGGATTTCTTTCTGAGATGTAACCATATAGGTTGTACCTCATTGACCATTCTCATATGTAAGTATATATTGGGAGACCAGTAGTCCCCGTGCAGGACTAGCTCTGCCTACAGAGTCTGGTTTGAGTATTATTAAATTGTTGTTTCCTCTGATCAATTTGAATTTAGCGTTATATGTTGATTGGACGGCTAACTGTAATAACTAGGCAACTATGTTACAGATATGTACACATTACTTAGTGCTATTGCATTTCAAAATAATTTAAGTTGTTTTAAATAAGGAAAATAATACAGTCCCCTCTCCCAAAAACAACAACAATTGTAAAAACCAATGCTAAAGTGTCCCGGCTTATTCTCACTTACCTAGGGGAGGCCATGTCGCCTCACATTAAGTAGTACAGCCTCTCAGAAGCTTCTCTAGTTGTACAATTAGAGAAAATTCGTCTTATAATAAAAACGATGCACCTCGCTAAGATTCTGTAACTATAATGTGTCTGCTGCTCTGTGTGAGCCTCACCTGCTGTCCTGTGCTATGATGTCACTGGCCTCTGTGACATCACTGATTTGCATAACCATGGCAGGTCAGGCTTCTGACTCAAGGTCTCCATTATGCACACACAGGGCCTCTATTGGGGGGATATAGCAGTAAGGGGACCGGGGGGGGCTCGCTGTGGCTGGAACCTTAGCCTGTTTCCTATGTTCTAGGCCCCATATATCCCGGTGGCAGCGCTGCGCACATGTACCTGATACCTGGATCACTAGTTCTCGCAAACCAAAGAGAATCATTGTGAGGCACCTGGGAGCTTCTTGTAAAAATAAGCGAAAGTAAAATCAAGTTCATGAATTTCAAGTTATTACCACTTAGTATAGCCCAGGTACACTATAAATGCACATTCACAGCATACTCTGCAATAAGCCTTTGTACAGTACCACACCGAATGTAATGTGTACCTGTAATCATACTTGTATGCATTGTATACTTCCATTAGGCCTGGACAGGGGTGTAGCCAAAATTTTGAGGGCCCCATAGCAACATTTTGAAGGGGCCCCCATCCCAATGCTTCAAGAGAGAGACCTCTCCCCACATCGGTTGTTAATTGTATGCCCCCTAGTAATGAGCTAGTTCAATATATGCCCCATAGTAGTCCCCTAGTTCAATCTATGCCCCATAGTAGTCCCCTAGTTCAATATATGCCCCATTGTAGTGCCAAAATTCAATTACACCTACAATGCCCCCAAATCAACCATTTTACGCCTTCTAATAATTTCACATTGGCCACATTGACACAATGGGGGGATGTTGGGGGACCACTATGGTTGGATATGGGTAGAGGGCACAGTAGGGGGACACTGATGGGGAAGGGTGACACTGTAGGGAATAGAGGATGATTGGTGGACACTATTTGGGGCAGGGTGACTATGGGTGGAGGTTTGGGGGACCACTGTGCCACAATGAGAGGATAGGTAAGGTTACAGTGTGGAGGATGGAGGAGAGCAGAGAGAACACTATAGGGGGACATTGGCCCGTATTCAATTTGGAGCGAAAAGCCGAGATCGGCGAAAAAGTTTTGCTGATGACGTCATTTTGCCAGGCGGAAAATTATCGCCATATTCAATTTCAAAGACTTTCCACCTAGGCGGAAAGTCAATGCAATGTAATATTCAAAAAAGTTTCGCCTATGAATAGCAGGCGGAAAAAAGTGCAGAATTGGGGTTTTGGGGCACAACAATGCGGGAACCCCCATGCAGCCATCAGACAGTCCCCCAATGGTAAACTGCGTCAAAAAATATTTAAAAAGACGTAAGAACACCCCAAAAAATTACTTTAAAGTTGGGGGACAAAGTTAAAAACTAGCGAACTAGACTCCAGGGGGGTCCCCAAGTATGCCCCAGGTATTTTTTCCTTTGCAGGTGCTTGCGGGAGGTGGATTTTAATGTTTTTTAAAACTTCACTTTGCAACTTTAAAATCTGCTGCCCCCCCATTTTCAAGTACCCCAAATTTGCTGGGTTACGTTATTTTCTTCCAAAAAACCTCCTGGATACTATTCTTCACCACTTATACAAAAACGCTAATAAGCAGCTATTGAGCCCGTTTAAAAACACCAAATACCTTCAGCAAGCCAAATCAGGGGGTACCATAGTGAACCCCCATGTCAGAGCATCTTTTGTGGGGGCTCAGACTGATTTCACTAAAGATGACAGGACTTTCCGCTTGTTTCAGTTTCGCCAGGTCCCGTTTTCGCGTCCTTTCAAACTGAATACGGGGATACGCGGGGACGCGTGCGATACTTTTCCACCTGCAAAACAGGCAAAGTGTCCGGGAGACGAAAAAGTATTGCGGGTGCAATTCAAATTGAATACGGGCCATTGTGTGGTGAGGGGTGATAATGAGGGGTGGGGATAGAGGGGGATTGGGGGGACACAGTGGTGAAGGGCTCCATGGTGTAAGAAGACACTGTGGGCGTGGGACCTTAAAGGTAACACTATAGAGGGTTACACTGTGTGACACTATGGGAAGGGCAACAGACTGGTCTGGTGAACACTTTATTTGTAGTCTTCCGGTTCCATCGGTGGGGAAATCGCAACATGCATCTGCAAATTATGGATCATAGAGAGATAGCCATTAAAATGTACTCTGTAATGCAGCCAGTTTAGACTTGTTCTTCAGCGGGAAAATGGACACAAAGAGCTGTTGGAGGCTGGACTGTGATCATACAAACTGACCTATGAACTGTATTGTAACAGAAGAACCAGGAAGAAGAACCAATGGGATTATGCCAACTTGTTCTGTTGTATTGCCTATCTCTGTAAGGGTACATATACGGATGCTCTATTTCCAGTAGTTAGTCTGCTTGTTCTTTCTTCTGATGGAGGCTTCACCTTTGATGCCGGAAATCTAGATCCAGAGCGCCTGCGTATGTATCGACTGTACCTTGTGATTGTATAATTTGTTTGCGCTAATTCACAGTGTGTAACTATCTGCTTTTTGGTGAATAATATATTTTTGTGCTTTGGAAACACAATCAGAGCCTGGAGAGTAATTATTTCTTGTGCGACTTACAACGCTAAATAGCGACATTTAGAGTGTATAGATAGGTAGGAATCGATAGCAGCAAGGAGGCATCACGCCCCCTGTGCATTCCTTTGCTGAGCTGCATTGTTAAATGGGTTCCCGCAGCCAGCCGCTGCAGTTTAGAGGAAGAGGCCAGGAAAGCTCCTTCACCTGACGGAGATCCTGGCTTCAACCTTCCACCGCAACAGCAGTGACATGCCTCCGTTTCGGTAAACAGAGGGCTTCGCCGCCCTCAGATGGCAGCAGACTGTCAATCACTGACAGTCTGCTGCCAGTTGGCGTACTGGCTCGCAGACCCGTTCTGCACATGCGCAGAATGGGTCTGGCGCTTGCACAGATTCCCAAACATTGAGAATCTGTGATCAGCAGTGCACCAACGTGTGACGCTGAATCAGGCCCAGTGATCATTCCGTCGTTCATTAAATCTTTTAAGTGTTTACCGGCAATCACGCGATGTCCAGGGTGAAGGCAAATCGCCCTAAACATCAGCACGATTATTATTATTATTATCGTTTTTTTATATGGCGCCACAAGTGTTCCGCAGCGCCTTACAAGGTACATAACCAAAAAGTGACTTACAGTAAAATACAATACAATGAAGAACAAGGACATGGATAATGTACATTGCTACATAGGTGGCCATAACACCCAATTAAGCAACAAAGCATAGGCACCAAGTGTTAGGTGTCCTTGTGGTGAGTAATAAGTAGATGAACATAAAGTAAGGAGAAGCACAAGAGGGTAGAGGACCCTGCTCGCAAGAGCTTACATTCTCAAGGGGAGGGGCAGACAGATGGGCATGATACACATGGGGAAGACAGGGAGGAGAGAGCATGTAGTAGCAAGTTAGGATGAGAGCTGGAAAGCATTGATGAAGTAGTGGGTCTTGAGAGCCCGTTTGAAGGATTGTAGAGAGGTGGAGAGTCTGGTCGTTTAGGTGTGTACCCACCCTAAGAATTACACACCTGAGATGACATAACGGGTAGATGCAAGATGTATAATGAGGACAAGTGAGGGGGAAAAAAAAGAGGCGGCAGGATCCCAAAGTAAGTATAAAATTGTTTTATTCCAATATAACAGTTTCATTCTTCATATGCTCATAAAGGTGTGCTCAGCATCAGCAGTAAGCAGCGGTGGCTCCTAACTGTTTACTATGGTCAGCAGCCCCCCACCCAATCTCTCTTCGGCTGGTCTCTTTTTAATGTACATGCGTATAACAAGGACAAAATATAAAAAATACACAAAAAAAAGACTAGTGCAAGACCAGAAAGACGTCATGGAGTAGGGGCTGCATCTGCACCAGCCCCAAGAAGCCGAATAAGGCTGCAGTAATAAAATCAGTGCTGCTAATTCACAAAGGGGAGGACAGGGAGATCCCAGGGATATGGTGGATTTCACTGGGAGTGCTACAACCAGGACCGCAGGGCAGGGGGCGCTGTTTGGGCCTGTTTATAATCATTCTCACTTGTAGCTTCCTCTTCTTTTATCCCCAGTATCTCCTGGCCTCTCCTATCTCTGGCCTGGCCCTTCCCCATGAGGCCCCATCTTGTGTCCCTATTTAAAAAATAAGGGGGCGGCAATACTCTCTCTGGCACAGGGCACCAAAAAGTCTAGTTACGGCTCTGGCTGCAACCCTACAGCCCTTGGGTAAAATAAGTCACTGGTTATTATTATTATCCTTTATATGGCACCACATGGGGTCTGCAGTGACTTTCATAGTATAGTACATAATCAGAAACAGTACAAACATATCATGGAAAACGTGAATAAAACTTTCAGTATAAATCATTGCAGAACACGGGAGACAAAACTATATACACATTGCTGCACATGCAGTCATAATACCCTCAACAGCAGCACTGACTGACCCCAAAGGTCTGATGCCATTGGTGGCAATGAGGAGGGGATGATGGTATAAGTGAGAGAAGGAAAAGCACATGAGGGCAGAGGGCCCTGCCCGTAAGAGCTTACAATGTAAAAAACCTCATAAGACCAAGGGCGGCAGTCACCACAGACAGAACATCCTGGGACTTTTAAGACAGGTTCAGTGAACGGCCAGCATTAAGTCAAGTAGAGACTTGACAAAGATGTTTCTGTTCCAACTTGATTGTTCATATAAATAGGAGATCGTGGAATAAATAAATGTAGTCAAATTCTGTAAAAGAACAAATACATTAATGGAGCCTGATAATCATACTGATGGAGAAAGTGTCTTTTTGATATTCTCTGCAAAAGACAACTAGAATTACAATAAGAAATCCATTGATTTATTGCTAATAAAATCAATACACCTTATATACTTATCTTACCTTAACTAATAAAGACATGGAAACGTAACAGCTTGGCTAAAAGGTCACAGCTTTTATTTATAATTGAAAGATTAACCTAACTGAGGTGGCCAGGAGACGCTGCAACTCCGGTTCTAGCCTTCTAACTCTGAAAAATACTCAGGGGACGACTTAAACGTCCCCCCTGCAGGCACACTTACGATGGGAAGGTCTCGCTTCCCTCACGGGCACAGTCCGAGCTATCCGCACATGAAATGCTCGGGTCCCCCCCGCACAGAGAGGACAAACTCGCCATGTAACAGAGGGTAAGTGCCCTCCCAACGTTCTCTTGTGCCACGATAAAGCCACTGAAATGCAGCGTTCTCCCGCCAATGCTGCACCTCCCCTAAGTGGACAAAAGGGGTTAGAACACAAAGAAAAAAGACCAAGGTTTTGGGCGGGGTGGAGGGTTCCAAAATGGAAAAGAGTCTGTCTCTACCCAGAACACCTTTTATATACCACCCTAGCTAACCACTCCCATCAAGCAAAGCATTGGCCAATATCAAAAACAGGTGACACCCTAATTAAACTAAACTACCCAGCAACAAAGCTGTCATGCTTCCAATCAGCAAAAAACCTCGGATTCTTACCTATTCTCAAGCCTATTCAGCTTTCACCTACCATTCTCTGAACCACCTCTCATGTCAGCAGCAGTGATTGGACGGCTACAAAGCCATCCATGCAGCTTAGGAGACACACAGGAGGTGGGCAGCCAAATCAACTGTACCAGACATGGACTGTGCCTAGACCTGTGGCACCTCAGCTGCTGTGGGCTTACACATCCCTGCCACAGTTTTAGCATGCCCTAACAGCAAAGCTGTGGCAAGGCATGCAGAGTATCTCTATCTCTAACTTACTATATTGGTACCAGTGCTCGGTGTCTCCCACTTTCCCCCTTCCAAGTTTTTTGGGGGGCTGCAATGCGGTCAGATTTATCAAAGCATTCCAGGGTTTGGCTCAAATAGGTAACTCCGTTTCGTGATGTCATTATTCTATAGTGGCCTATAGAACGGCCCGGCTCATGATATACAAGTAAAATTATTACTTTTGCGATTATTTCACTTCCTTACAGGGGACTGGGTCATTTCACAGCCCCTGTCCCTTATTTTTAGTACATTCCTACGAATGCTAATTTCTTATATCCGCGAATAATGGCAATAAGAAATTCTAATTAACCTGTCTTAAATACGATGATTAGTAAATATGCCCCTTAGTGATGAATATCCCCAATGCTTTCACATCCCTCCGGTCAACAGTACAAACCAGAAGAAAAAATAAAAACAGTGCAAACTGTCACACGCCATCTAGGCCTGCAAATCCATACATTTACCCATAAAACCAGCTCACCTGTGAAAAAGTAGGCACGTGACATCACAAAAGAACATTCTTTGCACTTTCAATTATTCTAAAGCTGGGTACACACTTGTAAATCTATCGTTGGTTCGGTCAACTAACGATATATCGCGAGTGCAACGACGGGTGTGTGCACCCGAAATGTCTGTGAACGGCCCAATGGTTTGCGTACTACTCTAAATCAGACCCTTGGTACACAACAGTCTGAGGCAAGGACTGAGCAAACCCGGAGAAAGCTCAGGACCAGAGGCCATAAGCACCTAACCCTGGTGTAAAAGGTGCCACACAAACACAAAACTTTAACACCCACACAGACGATAACTATAAATTCTGTACTCACCAGAAATTCTTTTGTGTACAGGTTTAATTTTGTATCATTTTTATCACAAATATAGTTAACGTTAAGATCACAAAAATAGCGTAAAAGAACCCCAAGTGCAAGAACTTTCTGCTGGTTTCAGATTCTATAAAGAGAAAAATATAATGTAAAAAGGACAAGAAAATAAATTAGAGGATGCACTATAAGGACATGTACACGGTACACAGGTGTTAATTTACATGGTTCCAGGTCCATTAAAGCCTGCAAAGTATGTTTTTATGCTGATAGTCCAAAAAATAATTAGGGAAATGGCTTTATAGATGCAGTTTCTGATAACCTTTTCACGTAGCAGCATTTAGAATCATCAAAACTTGGTCTAATATAATGGCAACGGAGGGCTCCAGAGGTACAGTACATGGTACACTAAGCAGGAGGGCTCCAGAGGTACAGTACATGGTACACTAAGCAGGAGGGCTCCAGAGGTACAGTACATGGTACACTAAGCAGAAGGGCACTATGTGGGGACAGCAAACTACACAAATGGCAGCTGGTATCTCCTTCCACCTTATTTGCAGGATGTAGTTAGTAGACTGGCTGATGGGATGCCGCTGGTCAAATACCCGACGATGCAAGCCCAATACGGGACTTAAAATAGGCGTCTTTATCCCGACGCCGGAATACAGACAGGCACCATCCCGAACAAGGTAAGCCGGGGGCGTCTTAGCAGTTTGCCGAGGGGGGAAGTGTTAGATTTATGCAGCATAGTTGGGTTAGGTTTGGGGGGGAGTTAGGGTAAGGTACCCCTAGGGGTGCTAGGGTTAGGCACTACTGGGGGCGGGTTAGGGTTAGGTCTAGGCACGAACGAGGAGGGTTAGGGTGCAGGATGGGGAGGGTTAGTGTTAGGCTACAAGAAGGGAGGGTTAGGGAGGAGAAGGGAGTAGGGTTAGTATACTTACCCGACCCATCGGGATGCCGCTGTCTGTATTTTGAAATGAGGCATCCTGACTGCCGGTATTACATACCCATTCCCCTTATTTGCACTTGCTCATCATACTGTAGCAATACTTTTTGAGACAGTTGAAAAGTGGTCTATAGACCTCATAAAACTCCTAGGAGTAAATTTACTTACGTGAGAGTTTTTAGAAGTGAGTTTTAAAAGTGAAGTTGCCCATAGCAACCAATCAGATTGTAGGTGTTATCTTCTAGAAGGTGCTAGTTAAATGTTAAGTAGAATCTGATTGGTTGCTATGGGCAACATCACTTTTAAAACCTCTCACTTTAGTAAATATACCCCCTAGTCTTTGATTCAATTTTAACACTTGACAATTTTTGGTTTATAAGAACTTTTGGCATTGACCATTCAGAGGAATTGTCCTCATCAGACTATCTGAGCACATGGAGAATTGTGAATCAAACAGAACCATATAGAAACCGATGGGATCCTGATTCTCATTTCAAATCCATGTTGAGGACAAAAGGATGGCAGCTACGACCACAGATGATGCTCTGGTTCTGCTCTTCAAGATGAACAGTTCAAAACCAACTACTCCACCTACATCCAGCACCACCTGTGGAGAGTTATTCAGAGTCTCTACTCCAGGGGCCCAGAAAGTCTCAAAATGTAGTTCTCATCTGCACAGCCCATGTATTATCCAGACCGCCTTAAGGAATACGAGCCCCCATCTACACTTAATGTAAAAGGCCTGGTCTGTTCCCAGTTTGGAGATGGAAGTAAATCCCAACACTATTCTGATACAGAAATGAATAACAGCCAATATTTCTTCAGGAGACCAATTTTGTTGGTTCTCATCTCCCAGAACTCAGATGAAGTCATGACCCTCGTTCTTACCACACATATGACCCCACATGTTAAAAAAAAAGGCTTAACCATCACTACTTTCAAGCCCTCCAGTATAACCTGCATTCCTGAAAGGAGATACATTATTTTGTTGGGAGAATTATTCATTTACCAGGGTATATTAGAGATATTGTTTACCACCCCAGACTAGATCAGGCTCACTTCTTCCATACCTTCAGCGAAACATTATCACACAACAGGAGAGGTAGGATTGTTATTACAGAGGACATTTATATCACAGTGGACAGCCCAAGCACCCACCAAGATCCACTCAACTGGTAGCCTCAAATATATAATGGCCCTGGTAATGGATTCAGTATGAAATACCGGCAGGTTCAAATCCGGACAGCAGAAGCTTGACAGGAGGAGATCCCAACGCCAGCTGGTAAGTACCCTAACCCTCCCCTCTCCCCCCCAACCCGAACCCTCCGTTAGGGTTGCCTAACCCTAAAACTCCTGGGATGGGGCCTAACCCTAAGTCCTCCCGGGGGTGCCTGAACCTAACCCCCCTCCCACACCCTAAACCTAATCCTGCCAGGGGGTGCCTAACCCTAACCTCAGCCCCAAAACCTAACCCCACCAAACTCCCTAAACCAACCCCCCCCCGGCGAGGCTAACGCTAAGGATGCCCCGAACTTACCTCGTTCGGGCTGTCGTTCTTCTGCGTTCCGGTGTCGGTATTAAGATAGGCATTGGTATTTTGACACATATATAAGACCACCATAGGGCTCCTCCTGTCGGGATAAAGACCGTCGGCATTTAGTTCGCCGGTCTATAAACTGAATCCTCTGGTAACTTCTCTCACCCAACTGCTGTTGTTAGACATGCTCTTCCTCAGCACTGAACTAGCTCAGAATATGACTAATGCTTCTATATCAGAGGTTCCCAAACGTGGTCCTCAAAGCTCCCCAACAGTTCAGGTTTTAGAGATATCCATGGTTGAGCACAGGTGGTCAAATCAAATTGAGGTACTAATTAAGTGATTTCTGTCTGCAGCTTCGGCCGACTGTTTTGTTGTTTTCGTAAGACGTGGATGCCTACATGGAGAGGAGGATATGTGAATGGCTACAAGTATTGTAGGTGAGTATGTGTGTGTGATAAAGTTGTACTTTCATGGTGTGTGAGTCTTGTCTTTATTTTAATATTTATTTTGCAGGTGAACTAGAGATACCCTTAGGGGGAATTCAATTAAGAGCGAATAAATTCGCCTGGCTGAATCTGCGTGGCAGCTGCCGCACTTTACGGCAGCAGGATCTCACTCAAAATTGTTTGCTACCCCATAGTGTAGTGAATCGGGCATTCGCCAAAGGGCGCAAGACGGGTTTGCAACAGCAATTCGCACCCTTCGCCTGTAATTGAATTCTCCCCTTTATGCCCCACATGCTAGTAATTTTGGTTCTCAAAGTACCATCATGGGGTGGAGGCTTGCTGGGATCTCTAGCCATACTGTAATAGACAATATTAACAATATTAATCATCTATTTTCTTTACACATTCAACCGAGCATCCACCACCCAGTGGTGCCGGGGATAGCCAAAGACTATCAGACCAGGCCTAGGGTACCCTGAAGATGGTTAACCCCTTAATGGAGGGGGGTCTCCACCTCCCCAGGGATCCCCGGCATGGGCTGACTAGCAGTCAGGTGTTGAATACTTTGGTCAAGGGACCCTATGAAAGGGTCCAATGGCTGTGGCATTACACCCTCGCTAGAAAGAGTCCGTTGCCGATTTAGGAAAATACGGCTGACCACCACTCATTTTGTCCCCCGTATTTACACAACCAGGACTGGCTCACTGAGCCTGGTGCTGGTGGATGAAAATACGGAGGAACCCTTCATCTTTTTCACCTTGTAATTTCACAACCAGGGCCAGCTCAGAAAAGCCTGGTGCTGGTTGTGCATTTAGGTTTTAAAAGTTTTTTTTCACACAGAAGCATGCATGGAACTTAAAGATCTGTGCACATTTCTGTGTAACGGGCACCTACTTATGCTGAAATAGCCAGCATAAGGCAGGACTATTATTTTGGGGATTTTGTGTTCAATTGTGTGATCGATTTTGACATGGGCTTCCAAAACCGAATAAGAAATCACTAGTGAAAATCAAACCACATCAGATTCGATTTAGAAAAGGCTTACAAAAATCGAATTCATGTAAATGTAAGATTTTTACACTGATATCTACATTCAATTTGATTCGATTTCAGGTGATCTAAGTCGAACATAAAATTGAATGCAAAAATCGATTTTTTATATATATACCCCTTACTCTTTAATGACCTATTTAAATAGAAAATAGTGTGGGACGTGTTCTCTCTGAGTTCCGTTTAAAGCCATTACATACGCGGCCCCCAATGACCGAACTGACTCCCAGGCATTTTACTATGTCCCCCTGGTGTCTCTTATAATGGAGGGTTGGGTCTGTGGAGCCAGAGGACACTTTTGCTGCCTTCCGTTAGTTCTGCAGCCACGGTCTCAACTTACCGTTTGCACCGGACGGGCGCTCCTCCCACTCACGGTACAGCGATTATTCAGCCTGCTCCCTGGGGGGACCTGTGACTAATCTGGAGGACCATAGACCCTGCTGTAGACACCGCTACTATAAGGGCCTGCTCTGGTCACTTCCAGAGCCTGCTACACCCGCTCAAGTCAGCACACAGCCCCTGGGACCAGAGCCCTGTGCTGCTCCCAGGGTGGACACCAGCCTCCGTAGTGCCCCCGATCACCACTATACCTGATACCGAGTCCAAGGTAAACTCCCTGTCGGCTGCCACTGCTGCCTCTATAGGATCCCCAGAGCAACCCCTGTCATCAGCACAACCACAGCCTGTGAACTACTCTAGTGACTGTAGTGCCTAATTGGATTACTTGACAGTGCCTCTCACATGGACCCTGTCGCGCCCGCTGCCTCCTGACCTTCTGAAGCCCCACTGCATTCTGTCTGACATGAGGTGTGACAAGGGGGGTACCTCTGATTGTTTTACAGAGTATTTTAATCTTTTTAGGCCCTACATTATAAGCTATTGTGAGGCACCATCTTGGTCCCTCCACAATCTCCCTGACAGATCTACTGCTGCCTCTGGGATGCTCAACCTGCATATCTCTCTATGAGCAACTACTCCATCAGTCAACCACCAGTTGATCAGCCTGCTGCGGATTTGATTTATATATTTGTCCCTGAAGACATCTCTGACCGGCCTCTCTGTACTCCCTGTCAGTGTCTTCTGACTCTCCTTCAGCTGCCTTCTATTTCTGCAAGGAATTTTTTCTATGCTGCTCTGATGATTCTCTGATCGCGGTGAAGTTATACCCTTCTGTGGTGCTTTTTCAGGCCTTCTAACTCAGTACACCATTCCAGGCCATCTCTATCCTAATCCCTCTATAACCGTACTAATAGTTCTGGACACTACCTCCTGGCTCACTATTGCTCCATCCGTCTTGCCCATCATTACTATGAATAGATCTAAAGCAAACACCAGAAAGCGGGTGGGTGGAGATATTGCCCAACATTTCTCCAAAAGCGACAAACCACTCATGCTCACTGAGCCCTCTTCTTCTCTCTCCGATGGACGGCGACGCTTCATCTTCCCCTGCCCTATCCACCAAAGAGGACATCATGGACCCATGATCTCTTATCACAGATCTTAAAGAATCCTTGGAAACTAAATTGGACAAAGCAGTTTCGTCCATCAGATCTAATCTCTCTTCGCTAGCTGCCAGAAGCTCTAAACTACAATCCCATCAAAAAGCACAAAATGAGACCCACAGAGACTTGGATCAAATCATTCAAGGCCTAGCCGACCTCTGCACTAAAAATGAAGATTTAGAGAATCAGGAGTGGAGAAATAATACTCGTATCCGCAATATTCCGGAATCAATATGCCTGGACAGCCTAGTGACCTACCTTCACAAAATGCTTAATCACATACTTTCGGACCTTGGCTGTTACCAACTACCTCTGGAGATAGCCCATTGGGCCCTTAGACCCAAACCTCGAGACGGCGAAGGAATGTTGTTATTCGCTTTCAGAGCTTCAAGGATAAAGAACGAATCCTAACACCAAAATGCGGCAACCTATACATTCTCTATGACAATACCAAACTTCAGTTCTTTCAGGACTTAGCCCTTGTCATGATCCTCAAATGTTGGGAACTTCGGGATCTGACGAGTGCCCTACGAGACCATGGAATTCACTATCGTTGGGGCTTCCCCTTCAAGCTTTTGGTTGACTTCAATGGTAAGTCGGTAGTCATAAGAGATCTCGAAGATGGTAAAGATTTTCTCTCTCACCTAGAAGACTCTAGTCCTCCTCCTTCTACCTCAGTGGATGCTTAACGACTTTCTCTGTTGCAATTCTTTCCCGATCTCCACCTTTCTATTCAGAGAACATTATGAATCTAACACTGTGTGACCTTACAATAGGTAATATCTCCCCCCTCTTATAACGGTGTTTGAACTTTTCTCAAAGTCTCTACTCCATGAATATTTAATATTTTCCTCATTGGTTTTTGAATCTCAATGTGTGCCCCTTTTTGTATTGTATTATTATGTTCAAATTTGGTTATGTTTCCCCTTGACGGATTATGTTTTCAATAGCCTATGCCTCTTCAGGGGTCCCTGGAGCACTCCAGATGTAAACGCCTCGCACAAGGGTTCCATATCAGACGTCTTCATTTGTAACCCATTCCTGGGGTCTTCATGGGGTCATCCAACAAGTGCATCAGGATCGCTCTAAAAATTTGTATTATATTGTGCATGTTGCTGATGTTTCTTCAAAATATTTTTTTTTTTCAATTTGCTAATAGTGATTAATCACTCATCATACTTCCAGTATCGCTTCACATTACGTCAGCCGCACACTTGTGACTACTCACCCAGTGGCACATGGAGTATCTCCTCTAGGCTGCTGTGATCCACATAGCAGAAGTAACCGTCCTCTTCCCCGGCTGATAACTCCACGGTAATGGAGATTTTGGTCTGATAGGTGCCGTCAGGGTTGGGGAGGATCTTATTAACCTCATCTGAGAGAACCACGACGCTCTTATTCCTCATCCACCTCACATTCAAAACTCTGGGGTAAAACCCGTACACCTGACAGTGAAGCTTTGTGATGCCGTCTGACTGCTGACTGGAGACCTTCACCTGTGGGCGAACTGACAAAGAAATTACATATTAAAGGGGGATCATTGTTTATGTAGTTCCTACAGGACTTCAACTAAACCAATAGTGACAGCCACCCTCATCCCTCATATCACGTATAGAATGCACGTCCCCCAACTTTTGAATAGCAAAGGTAATAAGAAGGGTTGTTTATGAAAGTGCAAAAATGCAGATGCACAATGTCTTCTTCTGCTGTGTAGATGGACCTATTTGGCCACATATGGCAGACCTACATGTATATGGACCTGCTACTTTTGGTAATGGAAATGCACCTTTGTGGGAGTGTGCATGGTAAACACATTTCTTCACAGCATACTGACCAACATTTGGGAGGCATGAGGAGGGACTTTCATTGTGCGCCCAAAAAAAGGCACATGACATTGTGCCACGTCCCTGTTGTACGTCATGTTAGAGGTGTGGCCGTGCATTGCACCCTGTTCCTCATCATGCAGCCTCTCCCTCTATAGTGTTTGAGGCCGCATTCATATGGAACAGGTTGGGAATGACCTCCCAACCCTTATTCCACACCGAACACTGAGACCCGCAGGTGGGACAGTGCCTCAATATCGGGATTGATGGGAAGTGTGTATGCTTCAAAGTCCTGTCTGTTATCACTGTTTGGTTTTCAGGACATTTGTACGTTCATGGGAATGACTACTGCTGCAATTCACACAGCGTGTATGGACTGTTATCGGACTGCTCATGCAGTATGCATATGAATGAAGAGCTGATTGATCATCATTTCTTATGGTCCTTAGATTATCAGTTACTAATGAGATTTCTAAAAATATAATTTCACAAAATATTAGTTCATTAAAAATATAAAACGTAAATATATAGATAACATTTAAATAATCTCTATGTATATAGTTTATACAGTAGATTGACAAATATAGCCCCTGATGTCATTTCTGAGGCAAAATGTATATTGTATATAATTATATTGGGAACTGTTGCATATTATATTGAAACGGGGGAGTATTCATGTACATATATGTAATTTATATATGTTAGAGATGTCACTCAACGTTTGATGTGTCAAGACACCCACCTCTCTAGCCTCTGTCAGTGGGAGCTTCTACTGCCGTCGCTAGGGTGTGTGTGCACTGACTCTCCAGCAGGAGTATGCTAAGCAATGCGGGGGGGGGGGCAGATGTGTCAGTGACTCACTCAGAGTCGCGCTGCTACTGCCAGGGCTCGGGGGAGTGCACTGACTCGGGAAAGAGTCAGTTCCGAACCCTGATCTGCACTGCTGGGCTGCGGGGGGCGGAGCTGTCAGCGACTCACTCAGTCACCGGCACCCCTGCTTGCTACAGCTCTGCCGTGCATGTGGCTCAACTCAGTTCTGTGAATCGCTCTGCCCATCCTTAATATATGGTTTAACTGTGTGTATGTATTAGGAAGAAGTTAGTGCAGGAGCACGAGCACACAGGGTCTCGAGGGGCTAGGGAAAGTTCTAGATGTGGCACGTGAAGAGCTATGAGAGCTCTCGCCACTGGCGGGAGAGGAGTTGCCACTGGCGGGAGAGGAGAGGGTTGCGAGGCAAAGGAGGCTAGAGTCAGTCTGCCGTTCCACGCTCCAGTGCTTGTCACTCAGACTTACCGGCGCTGCTTAAAGAGCTATAGTAGTGGTGGCGTCCGGGAGTCTGAGAGGTAGAGGCCAGTATGGGGCAGCCCATGGTGACTGGTGCAAAGCTCAGCGGCTGTGTGGGAGCAGCGATCGAGGACAGCTGCTGTGGTGGGAGAGAGAGACTGCAGAAGAGGAAGCCTGGGGACTGCTAGCTGTTGTCAGCCGAGTTCCCTTTATTTCTGTATGTGTTCCGTATGCTCTTCCTCACTTTTTGTTCTTACTCTGTATCTATGAACAGTTTGTACATTATACACAAAAGGGAATACAAGTGCACAACTCCAAATTAACTGATTATATATAAATACATTTTTGCAATTAATAGAGGTTTTTGGCATAATCTTGGCCAAGGTTATGGGCTTACGCACCACATCCAGGTAACCTCTGTACGGTAAGTCCTTAACATACTAGGGTTCAAATCCAGAGTGCAGGACACCCCCAAACTAGCCCAGATTAGCCACAGCTTTGGTTCATTTTCGGGCGTGGGTCCCCCTGGATTGCTCTGGTTGATCTGCTTCAAGGCACTGCAGTATAACACATTTTTCTTTCAACACTTTTTAACACTTCACTGTCTGTTATTATACATGTATTTCACTTTTTTATTTGTATTCTTTATATGCAGCTGCGGCTGCTTTTAACTATTTCCTTTACACTTCACTTTTCTTATTATAGCGGTGCCTTGGGGTGGCTTAGCTGGGCTAGTTTGGGGGTGTCCTGCACTCTGGATTTGAACCCTAGTATGTTAGGGACCTACCCTACAGAGGTTACCCGGATGTGGTGGGTAGGCCCATAACCTTGGCCAAGATTATGCCAAAAACTTCTATTTACTGCAAAATTTATTTATTTATATATAATCAGTTAATTTGGAGTTGTGCACTTGTATTCCCTTTTGTGTATATATCAATCGTCTCCACAGGTAGCACCTCCAATTATATATATATATATGTATATATATATATATATATATATATATATATATGTTCAGGGTGTGCAGTCTGAGGCCCATTTTCTATATAAATCCAATCAGTTTGTTCATTACCAAATCAGTATTCTGGTTTGAAAACTTCTAAATAGGCTACACATAGTAACTAGAAGGCTAGGATACACTGGACCTCATTCAGACCCGTTCGCAAGCGCTGAGCACTCGCAACCGGGTCGATGTTTTGGTCAACCCCGGAGTGAGAGAGAAACTCTCTCGCCCCAGAGCTCACTACAAAAGGGCCGGCTGTCAATGTTGATCGACAGCTCGGCCTGTTATGTAGGTGGGGCAGGGGGTGGCTACACAAACAGAGGCGTTCCCAAACGAACGCCTGCCGTTTTGTGGGTGGCCTCACTGACATCAGCAGTATTGTCAGTGGGGAGGTTCCTGCTCGATCAGAGCAGGAAGCTCCCTAGGGCTTTGCAGCTGCCGAGACCCAACCTTAGGGTCTCGTTGCAAGCCCTGATGGTCGCGATGGTTTTGACCATCGCGACCATCAACCTGGTCGGTCGCTAAGCTATGGGTGGTAACCCACAGCTTAGCTAGTGACCAGGAGGCCGCACTAAAAAATAGAAGCGGCCACCCTCATTCAGAATGAGCGCTCGCTTCTTGTGAGCGCCTCTGAATGAGGGCCACTGTCCTGAGAGAGTTGCATTTTTTTGGAGGGTGTATGGAAGGTGCTCATTGCCCTGGGCTCCAGCCAGACCTGCGCCCATGAACTCATCAGTTCTAATACAGAATTATAACTAATGGAAATGATTCCACGTTGTCCTCTCACCTGTGTTCAAGCGTTCCTTCACACACTCACACTCCAAGTACTGCTTTAATCACATAATGCACTCCTGTTCCATGTAGGACTTTTGCCTCTTACCCTCGAAAAACCTGCTGTTCCAGTCCTCTGCTAAGGTCTGTGCTTCAGATATTAATGGAACAAATTCAAGTTTAGATGTATCAAGTACAATAAAGTAATCTCCATTCGCTGCAAACTCTTCATATCCACTGATGCTTCTATCTCCAGACAGCTCACACCAAAACTTCACCTGGAAAACATAGCTGTCCCTGTGACCTGCAATAAACAGTATAATTATTGGACTTTGGAAGCCACATAGAGTCACACAACAGGTATTTTGCATGTGTGCATGTTATAAAAAGGCATGTAATACCAGCAACTGCGGGCAGCATGAGATAAAACATTTCCATTATCACTTTCAGCTACACTGGTGCTAGTTCATTGTTCCCACTGGCACTAGGAGCAGCATGGACCTGGGGCTGCAAATAATCAAGGGCCTATTGAGAGAAGCAGAGGAGGTGACCAGTGTTGTGTACGTGTGGCCAGTGCCATGTGGTCCCGAGTAACACTTCTCGGGATGTAGTATATATCCTGACTGTTGGGATGCCGGCACTCAAAATACCGGCAACGGAATCCACACATCTGTCAGAATTCTGGTGCCTGCATCCCGACTGATGGTAAGTATTGGAGTTAGGGGGAGGGTTAGGGTTAGGCTGCGGGTGTCATGCTTGTGTTTGTTTGTGGAACCAAGGTTGAGTAGATGTCTGTTTGAGTAGTGGGAGGTGTACATGCAGAGCAGGCAGGCAGGCAGGCCTGAGGAGACCTCTTGACATGTAGTTAGATGCCTCCCTGACCAGGAATCGAACTCGGGTCTCGGCAGAAAGATGCCAGATCGTACCCACTAGACACTAGACCACCAGGGATGTTTCGGTGTTGTTGATGGTATGATGTATGTTGCAGAGAAGAGTGTAGCAACAGATTTTCCAGGCTGAACTGGGTTGTTACTTGATAATAATAAATGCACTCTTCTTACTTGGTTCTGTAGTCCAGGACACTGAGTGGCAGATCTTGGCAGAAGTATTTACCAGACTTGGACTGGATTATCTCTGTAGCTGGGTGCACTCTAAGATGACAGGACCAGATACAGCCCAAACACCGGAATGGATGGTAGCTGTGGAATAACCTGGCATGGAATCAGCAAAGCAGGAACGGCTGATACACTTGAGTAGACAGGTGGATGCTTTGCACAGGCGTAGCACAAATTTAGCACACTGGGTTAAGTTGGAATTACCTGTGCAACTTGAGATACCGATTACACAGGAGTAGAATGGCATAGAAAGTTAATGCAGCAGAAATACCAGAACTGCAACAGCAAGATAAGCATGACTGAAAACGGAGCACAGACGTATTCCGGGGCTGGCTGGATGTGAGCTGCAATGAAGCCTGCACCTCACTGGGATGACAGTGGATGCACGAACAGAGTTCAGGGAGCGAGCTGGCTGGCCACATGAGCGGTAAGTGATGCAGCGGCAGAGGTAACAAGCCCAGGTTGTGACAGTGGGGAGGGAGGGTTAGGCTGCGGGGGCAAGGATTAGGTTTACGTTGCGGGGCAGGAGGGTTAGGTTTAGGGGTAGGATACTTAGCTGCAGGTGATGGTATCGTAACTGTCATGATGCCAGCATCAGGATTCTGACCGTCGGAATCCTGAGCGCTGGCATCCCGTACCCAACCCCACTTTTCTGGCCCATTGCTCTTCAATCATTGTTGTAATGGGTTCAGGGCAAAAGGTGATTTTGAGCAAAAAATAAAAATAAATAATACACGGGTTTTGGGCTATGCAGAGCAGCAGGGCCACAGCAGAGTCACAATCCGCCTTGTACTGGACCAGCCCCTGAACATGTAACATCATGTAAACAAGGACCAGAAAGAAGAGGAGTGTAGAGCTACTGCAGAGCCATCCTCTTCAGACTGTAGGGTTCCTATTCAAGAACTCTTCAAGCAATATGCAGGTGCCATGAGGCAGAGACAATTCAACCCCATAGGCCCTGTGCAATAGCACTGCTCACACCCCTGGTTATCATCCTACAGGTTAGTAAATCTAGCCATGGTGCTTTAAAGAGTCTTTTACTATTCTATATTCTTAGTCTATCATCATTCCACTCTCTCCAACCCAACTGAGCTTTGTCCCTCATGACCCATCCATTCAAAACTAAGAGGCTTTGTAGGATATTGTGTGTCGCTGATAGCAGCCCCATTCAAATGGTTCTTCCCTGGGAGAAACCAGAACTGTGACAACTTACTTGTGCCCAAACATGGGTTGAGACACAGTTTGGCGACGAGAGTACACAAAGTGGAGATTAGCTTCCTGCAGTAAGCAGAATTTGCGGCAGATGAATTGTTTGACAGCCTACTCAATCACCGGATGAAAGAATCTCAAATTTAATGTAGCCTTCAGGACACAGAAAATTCCAGACCAAGATATGGCAGCAGTTTCAGCCGCAAGCAGCATTGGATAGTGCCAGTTTTGTTTTTTTGGCCACGTTGAAGCAGATCCTTGACTCTCCGGGTCATACAACTAATGCATCTGCAATACTGGCCAGGATCGAACAATGTGGACAATGATTTGACCGGTATGACATTGAATTCCAGAATCTTGAAGCATAAACTGGTAGGAATCATGAGTCACTGCTCATCTCCTTTCCAGACAGAACGGGCAGACTACACTAAAGTCAAGCTCACATACCAAGACCTTCACTACTCCCTAGAGGATCTTTATACCATTTTGATTTGGCTCAACACCGGGCAAGATTAGAATAGTAGGTTTCAATGGAAGATATGGCTGATTGCCATCTCCCACCCACAGCTTTAGCAAGCAGCCAGGTTGATGGTCACGATGGGCAAGACCATCGTGACCCTCGGGGCTTGTGACGAGACCCTTGTGGTAGTGTCTCATCTACCGCAAGTCCCAGTGAGTGATGTCAGTGGGGCCGCCCCCAAATGGCAGGTGTTCCATCGGGACGCCTCCGTTTGTGTAGCCACCCCCCCCCCGGCCCGCCTACAAAACGGGGTGAGCAGTCGATCACCATCGACAGCCGCCCCTTTTGTAGTGAGTCCAGGAGTGAGAGAATTTCTCTCTCGCTCCGGGGCTTGCGCACGCGGAGTGCGGCCGCTGCGTGTGCGCAGGGCCTCAACATCGACCCGCTTGCGAGTGCATAGGCACTTGCGAGCGGGTCTGAATGAGACCCTGTGACTTATACGCATGCGCAGATGGGCGACCATTGCCCCGAGCGAGCGAGCGCAGCTTAGCGACTGGGTCTGAATCAGCTCCATTGTCTCTTCACCTCAACGGCCAACCCCAGATATTGCAACCAACCCCAGTTCGGCCTATACACTTAAATTGATACTTTTGAGAATGGAATAGGAGCTCCAAGACTGAAAACAAATATGTCCTTCACCCCTGCACATCTTCACGGTGGTTCACCTCTGCCGAAAAAATCCAGTCGCAGCAATTATCTTGGCCCTCACTGAGTGACAACACCTTCTGGATGGAGCCAAATTCCCTTTCTTTATCCTCACCTACAACAAAAACCTGCAGTATATTCAGGAGTTGAGAGGGTAAACTCTGCAGGCACAGTAGATACTATTCCTAACTAGAGATGAGCGGGTTCGGATCTCAGAGATCCGAACCCACCTGAACTTAGGGGATCCGAGTCTGCTCGGGTTTTCCCACCTGACTCGGATCAGAAAATGAGGCAAAACATCATCATCCCACTGACTGATTCTCGCGGGTTTTGGATTGTATAAAAGGTACCGCAATCACCGCCATTTTTCATTCCGACTGTGGAGATTGAAGGAAGGAAGGAGCTGGGAGCTGTGCTGAGGGAGCTGGGAGCAGGGCTGAAATTAGAAATTATGGGGCCTGGGACTGACAAAGTAGACAAGGCCCCCCCCCCCGGTAAGGGGAGGGGGGTATGGTAGAGGTGGGCAGAGCTACACTGGGGGTCGTACATCAATTGTTTAAAAAGCTGTAAAGCAACGTTTAGTTCTGATTTCTGGGGGGGGGGGGGAGAGGCACATGACAGGGATGGCTATCTCATGACTAGGAGGGGGACATGGCAGGGGTGGCTGGCAGGACTAGGAGGGGGACATGGCAGGGGTGGCTGGCAGGACTAGGAGTGGGACATGGCAGGGGTGGCTTTGCAGGACTAGGAGGGGGACATGGAAGGCTGGCTGGGCTAGTGGGGGAAGCACAGTGCAGAGAAGTCTGGTTGGACTGGGGGGGGCAGGACAGGGAAGGCTGGCAGGACTAGGAGGGAGACGGCAGGCTGGCTGGGCTAAGGGGGGGGGGGGAAGTACTGGGCAGGGATGAATGGCTGGAACGGAGTGGACAGGGCAGGGATGGCTGGCTGGACTGGGGGCGGGGGGAGTACAGGGCTAACTCAGGGATTATGTTACAATACTGGTAGTGTACCTGTAGAATTTCTTCAGCTGCGCGCCAGCGCACCCAGCCCACCAGAGTTGCAGCCGGCTGAAGAGAGGGAGAGCAGAGAGAGAGGGGGCCTGGGTGTGGCTCTGCCAGTAGCGCTGCACCGGCGGCGGCATTCTAATATGGTGCTGGTCGTGAGGTGAGCCAATCACAGCTCGCGGACCGGCAGCCAGTCAGGTGTGGCCGCTCCTGATTGGCTGCCGTTCTGAGAGCTCTGGCTAGCTCACGGCTGTGCACCATACATGCCGCCGGAGATGTATAGCAAATGTACCTGGCTTCCGGCGCAACAAAGTAAAAAAAATACAGAAGCATCTGTAATGGTGGATTCCAGTGGGGACAAATTAATATTGTGTGAAGAAGTTGATGCACACACTGATGGGGATGGCGATGACGATGTCTGATGTAACTTGTAAAGCCAGTTTGTGTATGGAATCATTGCCACCAATGTCCACTGCGCATTGTCAGCTTGTTTTGCGGGGGGTCCAAATAAACCAATCATTTCAGGCCCTGTCGCTGAAGTTATTGGTTTGTTAAACTGTGAATGTCCTGTTTCATATATACAACATAAGGGTGGGGTGGAGGGCCCAAGGACAATTCCATCTTGCACCTTTTTCCTTTCCATTATGTGCTGTTTGGGGCATTGCTGCCTGACATTTTTAATGTTATTATAGTTTATAAATGTCCAGAAATTGGAATGGCCACAGACAGCATCTCCTGCATGCCCCTTTCATTTTTTTTCCAAGAAAATTATGAACCAATTGCTGCTTGTGTCAACTCAGCGGCACAAGTCGCACAACAGTAACATTCAGCCAAGAGTTGCAGGACTGGATCTCCTAATCATAGCTCTGTATTCCACTACTACTCAGCCAGGGGCTGTACCAATTATCAAATATCAACTATTCTTACGTCAGCCAGTGGCTGCGCCAACTATCAATTCTTACTTCAGCCAGTGATTGTATCAATTATCAACTATCAATTCTTCAATCCTCAAGAGGTACCCCAACCGTCATTTTTACACAGTCAACTCTATTTATCACTCAGTTTTGAGCTGGCTACTGTAGCTGGATGCAACCTTTTAGCCCTTAACTAGATGAAAAATCAATATTGTGAGCTGTGAGGTGGTCAAAATTGACTGGAAACGAGTGGAAATAAATGTTATTGAGGTTAATAATACTGTCGGACCAAAAAAGGCCCATTTGATGTGATTTTAGCTGTTTTTATGATTTTTTAAGAAAAAATCCAGATCCAAAACCAAAACCGAAAAACAAAACACGGAGGTGAGGTTTTGGCAAAACCAATCCAGATCCAAAACCAGGGGAGATCCAAAACCAAAACACTGGGGTCAGCGCACATCTCTATTCCTAACATCATTTAGCTTCCACCAAACATCAGCCACGATCCAACAGCAAGGTTTCTGTTCCAGCCCTAAAGTGGACTCTGGGAGGGTGCCAGGCTTCCTCGTTGCTGCCCACAATGTTGGCACACCCATCCTTAAACCCTCATGCCATTCATCCTGCAGTCTATTTTAACCTGCCTGTGTGTCAGGATTTGATGTGGTTGAGTCTTCAACCTTGTGCATGGGTTGTGTGGGTTTGGACTGGAGGAGTGCGAGAAGCTGGATGGCTTAATGTATTTTCTTCGCATCAATAGAACGCTCTCAGCTGGAACCTATGTAGAGAATGTTGATAGGATACAATGGAACTAAAACTAGCACTAAGGTGTTGACGAAGATCCAGGGCAGGGGCGCGGAGTCTTACCCCGCCGGTGGTCTTTACTAGGAAATCCCGCAAAGGAATATGGGCTCAGCTGCGCCTGATGGGCCAGTCGCGGCCCCCTGACTGGGTCACCTGTGCTTGCACTAGAGGGATAACTTATGATTGGTGAATATAAGACTTGCTTCGAAGACTGAAGGAATATCGGACTTGCACCGAAGACTGAAGGAATTTCTGACTTGGCTCCTTAGCCACAACTATCAGTGCAAGTGTGAGTACAGCTACAAAACTTACACGCAGAACTGTGTGGCTTATGGCACTGACAACCTAGGCCCTGCTGACCTGGAAGCTTTATACCCATAGGTAGATCCGGATTGGCTGGGAGTGTCAGCTGAGTACCTGGCTGGACAGGATTGGCCTGGACTTGACCACCTGATGCCAGGCAAGATGGTGACATCCATATTACTGGCCCGGCAGGAACACCACCATGAGGGACTCCAGCACTGCACCCCGAATCCTCTACAGTGCACACATTTGCAGAGACATTGGCAATCGCGGGATCTGACACACCCTCCGGGCGGGGACTCATTATACAGCTGACAGCTCCTCAGCAGCAGAGGTCGCTGCAGGGAGCTGTCCCAGTCTGGCGTTCCGGAATCTTGTCTGGTCAGGCTTTCACCTAATCCCGAGAAAGAGGGTGTGTGATATGCACGCGGTTAAACACTATGCCCACTGTCGGGAGCACCCCCATAGAATGACTTCATATGTATTGTAGACTGTCTAATTTGGGCCAACATTTAATTTCATTTGACCTAAGCATAGTGCAGCGGTGTCTCCCAGGACCCTTATCCCCAGTTCAATAGGGGAGCTGCCAAGCACTAGAGAGGCCCAAATTCTCTTTTAAGAAGGAAAGGATATATAGAAAGTGCGCATAGCGCTCACCTGTGTATGTCCTATAGAATCAATCTCACTCGTGCGGTATTGTGATATATCAAGGTCGTGGGAGTCGGCACCCGCATCCAGGCACCATATCCCTGCACTGTCTCCATCTAACGTGGAGGAGCATCCAGTGTGGTCCAGAGTAAGGATCGTCACCTCTCCAGGAGTTCGGGTAAGTCGCAGCATGGGACGCCGTGACTGCAGACTTCTATCATTGAAGGACTGGCACATGTGCAGATCATCACACATACGAGGGGATGACGTACGAAATTTCGGCATACGGTACAGGGTCTGGTACCCAGACACCTCCACCACCCCCGGGCTCATTAGCACTGTGTTTTGCAGGACATTGTCATTCACATTAAGGGGCACGTAGGTTTCCTACAACCAGTCACCCCTAATAGGGGCTCACCCACGACCTTGACCCCCCAGTCCTCAGACCAGTAGCTAATTTTAGAGGGTCTGGCAGCCATCAACACCAGCATAGAGGTCTGATGCTACCTTTTTTCCAGAACTGATACTTTGTTCATTCCAAATAAAGTTTTTTCTCATACATGTTTTTTGTGACCTAGGGTTACGTAGGTACACTACGGGCAGTTGTCTTCCTAAAAGAGCCGACTCACCTCCCAGGCCACTAGTGGTACAGCCATACTGGCACACCCACCATTTTTGAGGTTTCTGTATTTATTTTGGTCAATGGTATTTAGTTAACATTGATTTTTTATCTTTATTTTGATTTGCATTTTTCTTTTCATTTTTAATTGGAACATTGTGCTTTCTGTTTAGCATAATAAACACACACACAGAGTTCTTCATCTATTTGTATATACAATATCTCTGATAGATCACAACACCGCACGAGTGAAACTGATTCTATAGAACATACACACTTTCTATATATCCATTTGTTGGAGGACTGTTGCATAGTTAATCCAATCTCTGCATATTAACTGCAACAGTATACATCTGTATACCGTATTCTTTCCATCATACTCCCATAAACAGTAAATAGTATTATTTTATTACAACATTTTCAATCTACTGCTGTATGCAACTTTTATAAATCAGATTATAGTTTTTATTTTTTTATGTGTTTTTGGAAAATAAGTGTATTTTCCTAAATTCAGGACTTGGCTCATTTACAGATAATTGCGAGGTTAGATCTTATGTTAAGTATAATTATTTATGCATAGGAAGGTTCATGTTATGTGTGTCGGATAGTGGTATTATTCTTTTGTTATGTGGGTGCTGGTGTGGAAGGTTAGTAATGCTATGTGGGGGCTGCTGTGGGTGGTTACTGTATGGGTGCTGGTGTGGAAGGTTAGTAATGTTATGGTTGAGCTTATTTCCCGTTCGTGCTAGGGACCTGGAAGTGACGTGAGTGAGGACGGAAGTGCAGTTCCTGCCCATGACAGCCATCTAAAGAAGTACTTTTTCCCCACTTAAAGAAGATTGTTGTCCCCTCGCGGGCTCGCTGCCCTCGCCACGCATCGGACATGGTGGCTCGCTATGCTCGCCACATGGTTATATTCCCCCTCTATGCCCACTTGGATGGCAGGGAATGATGCTGGACACTGGCTGATGACGTCAGGGTCCTCTCCATGAAGGGGATTTAGACATTACTGTAATTGTTATGCGACGACTGCTGTGGGTGGTTATTGTGTGGAAGGTTAGTAATGTTATGTGGGGACTGCTGTGGGTGGTTATTGTGTGGGTGCTGGTGTGGAAGGTTAGTAATGTTATGTGGGGACTGCTTTGGGTGGTTATTGTGTGGGTGCTGTGTGGAAGGTTATTAATGTTATGTGGGGGCTGCTGTGGGTGGTTACTGTGTGGGTGCTGGTGTGGAAGGTTATTAATGATATGTGGGGACTGCTGTGGGTGATTATTGTGTGGGTGCTGGTGTGGAAGGTTATTAATGTTATGTGGGGACTGCTGTGGGTGGTTATTGTGTGGGTGCTGGTGTGGAAGGTTATTAATGTTATGTGGGGGCTGCTGTAGGTGGTTATTGTGTGGGTGATGGTGTGGAAGGTTAGTAATGTTATGTGGGGACTGCTGTGGGTGGTTACTGTATGGTTGCTGGTGTGGAAGGTTATTAATATTATGTGGGGCTGCTGTAGGTGGTTATTGTGTGGGTGCTGGTGTGGAAGGTCATTAATGTTATGTGGGGACTGCTGTGGGTGGTTACTGTATGGGTGCTGTGTGGAAGGTTAGTAATGTTATGTGGGGGCTGGTGTGGAAGGTTAGTAATGTTATGTGGGGGCTGCTGTGGGTGGTTACTGTGTGGGTGCTGGTGTGGAAGGTTAGTAATGTTATGTGGGGCTGCTGTGGGTGGTTACTGTATGGGTGCTGGTGTGGAAGGTTAGTAATGTTATGTGGGTGCTGTGTGGAAGGTTATTAATGTTATGTGGGGGCTGCTGTGGGTGGTTATTGTGTGGGTGCTTGTGTGGAAGGTTATTAATGTTATGTGGGGGCTGCTGTGGGTGATTATTGTGTGGATGCTGGTGTGGAAGGTTAGTAATGTTATGTGGGGACTGCTGTGGCTGGCCATTGTGTGGGTGCTATGTAGACGGTTATTAATGTTATGTGGGGCTGCTGTGTGTGGTTTTTGTGTGGGTGCTGGTGTGGAAGATTAGAAATGCTATGTGGGGGCTGCTGTGGGTGATTATTGTGTGGATGCTGGTGTGGAAGGTTAGTAATGTTATGTGGGGACTGCACTGCTGTGGGTGGTTATTGTGTGGGTGCTGGTGTAGAATGTTAGTAATTTTATGTGGGGGCTGCTGTGGGTGGTTATTGTGTGGGTGCTAGTGTGGAAGGTTAGTAATGTTATGTGGGGACTTCTGTGGGTGGTTATTGTGGGGGTGCTAGTGTGGAAGGTTATTAATGTTATGTGGGGACTGCTGTGGGTGGTTAAATGTGTGGGTGCTGGTGTGGAAGGTTATTAATGTTATGTGATTATTTTCTGGGTGCTGGTGTGGAAGGTTATTAATGTTATGTGGGGTTGCTGTGGGTGGTTATTGGGTGGGTGCTGATTAGGAAGGTCATTAATGTTATGTGGGGGCTGCTGTGGGTGATTATTGTGTGGATGCTGGTGTAGACGGTTATTAATGTTATGTGGGGACTGCTGTGGGTGGTTATTGTGTGGGTGCTGGTGTGGAAGGTTATTAATGTTATGTGGGACTGCTGTGGGTGGTTATTGTGTGGGTGCTGGTGTGGAAGGTTATTAATGTTATGTGGAAGCTGCTGTGGGTGATTATTGTGTGGGTGCTGGTGTGGAAGGTTAGTAATGCTATGTGGGGACTGCTGTGGGTGGTTACTGTGTGGTTGCTGGTGTGGAACGTCAGTAATGTTATGTGGGGGCTGTTGTGGGTGGTGATTGTGTGGGTGATGGTGTGGAAGGTTAGTAATGTTATGTGGGGACTGCTGTGGGTAGTTATTGTGTGGGTGCTGGTGTGGAAGGTTAGTAATGCTATGTGGGGACTGCTGTGGGTGGTTACTGTGTGGTTGCTGGTGTGGAACGTCAGTAATGTTATGTGGGGGCTGTTGTGGGTGGTGATTGTGTGGGTGATGGTGTGGAAGGTTAGTAATGTTATGTGGGGACTGCTGTGGGTAGTTATTGTGTGGGTGCTGGTGTGGAAGGTTAGTAATGCTATGTGGGGACTGCTGTGGGTGGTTACTGTGTGGGTGCTGGTGTGGAAGGTTAGTAATGTTATGTGGGGACTGCTGTGGGTGGTGATTGTGTGGGTGCTGGTGTGGAAGGTTATTAATGTTATGTGGGGGCTGCTGTGGGTGGTTACTGTATGGCTCCTGGTGTGGAAGGTTAGTAATGTTATGTGGGGGCTGCTGTGGGTGGTTACTGTGTGGGTGCTGGTGTTGAAGGTTAGTAATGTTATGTGGGGGCTGCTGTGGGTGGTTACTGTATGGGTGCTGGTGTGGAAGGTTAGTAATGTTATGTGGGGCCTGCTGTGGGTGGTTACTGTATGGGTGCTGGTGTGGAAGGTTAGTAATGTTATGGTTGAGCTTATTTCCCCTTCGTGCTAGGGACCTGGAAGTGACGTGAGTGAGGGCGGAAGTGCAGATCCTGGCCATGACAGCCATCTAAAGAAGTACTTTGTCCCCACTTATAGAAGTTTGTTGTCCCCTCACGGGCTCGCTACGCTCGCCACGCTTCGGGCATGGTGGCTCGCTATGCTGGCCACATGATTATATTCCCCCTCTATGCCCACTTGGATAGCAGGGAATGATGCTGGACACTGGCTGATGACGTCAGGGTCCTCTCCATGAAGGGGATTTAGACATTACTGTAATTGCTATGCGACGACTGCTGTGGGTGGTTATTGTGTGGAAGGTTAGTAATGTTATGTGGGGACTGCTTTGGGTGGTTATTGTGTGGGTGCTGTGTGGAAGGTTATTAATGTTATGTGGGGGCTGCTGTGGGTGGTTACTGTGTGGGTGCTGGTGTGGAAGGTTATTAATGATATGTGGGGACTGCGGTGGGTGGTTATTGTGTGGGTGCTGGTGTGGAAGGTTAGTAATGCTATGTGGGGACTGCTGTGGGTGGTTATTGTGTGGGTGCTGGTGTGGAAGGTTAGTAATGTTTTGTGGGGACTGCTGTGGGTTGTAATTGTGTGGGTGCTGGTGTGGAAGGTTATGAATGTTATGTGGGGCTGCTGTGGGTGGTTATTGTGTGGGTGCTGGTGTGGAAGGTTATTAATGTTATGTGGGGGCTGCTGTGGGTGGTTACTGTGTGGGTGCTGTGTGGAAGGTCATTAATGTTATGTGGGGACTGCTGTGGGTGGTTACTGTGTGGGTGCTTGTGTGGAAGGTTATTAATGTTATGTGGGGCTGCTGTGGGTGGTTATTGTGTGGGTGCTGGTGTGGAAGGTAAGTAATGTTATGTGGGGACTGCTGTGGGTGGTTATTTTGTGGGTGCTGGTGTGGAAGGTTATTAATGTTAGGTGGGGACTGCTTTGGGTGATTATTGTGTGGGTGCTGTTGTGGAAGGTTATTAATGTTATGTGGGGTTGCTGTGGGTGGTTATTGGCTGGGTGCTGGTTGGGAAGGTTATTAATGTTATGTGGGGGCTGCTGTGGGTGGTTATTGTGTGGGTGCTGGTGTGGAAGGTTATTAATGTTATGTGGGGGCTGCTGTGGGTGATTATTGTGTGGATGCTGGTGTTGAAGGTAATTAATGTTATGTGGGGACTGCTGTGGGTGGTTACTGTTTTGGTGCTGGTGTGGAAGGTCAGTAATGTTATGTGGGGGCTGCTGTGTGTGGTTATTGTGTGGGTGCTGGTGTGGAAGGTTAGTAATGCTATGTGGGGACTGCTGTGGGTGGTTATTGTGTGGGTGCTGGTGTGGAACATTAGTAATGTTATGTGGGGGCTGCTGTGGGTGGTGATTGTGTGGGTGCTGGTGTGGAAGGTTAGTAATGTTATGAGGGGGCTGCTGTATGTGGTTATTGTGTGGGTGCTGGTGTGGAAGGTTAGTAATGTTATGTGGGGGCTGCTGTGTGCGGTGATTGTGTGGGTGCTGGTGTGGAAGGTTATTAATGTTATGTGGGGGCTGCTTTGGGTGGTTATTGTGTGGGTGCTGGTGTGGAAGGTTATTAATGTTATGTGGGGGCTGTTGTGGGTGGTGATTGTGTGGGTGATGGTGTGGAAGGTTAGTAGTGTTATGTGGGGCTGCTGTGGGTGGTTATTGTGTGGGTGCTGGTGTGGAAGGTTAGTAATGTTATGTGGGGACTGCTGTGGGTGGTTATTGTATTGGTGCTTGTGTAGAAGGTTATTAATTTTATGTGGGGGCTGCTGTGGGTGGTTATTGTGTGGGTGCTGGTGTGAAGGTTAGTAATTTTATGTGGGGACTTCTGTGGGTGGTTATTGTGTGGGTGCTGGTGTGGAAGGTTATTAATGTTATGTGGGGACTGCGGTGGGTGGTTAATGTGTGGGTGCTGGTGTGGAAGGTTATTAATGTTATTTGGGGCTGCTGTGGGTGGTTAATGTGTGGGTGCTGGTGTGGAAGGTTATTAATGTTATGTGGGGCTGCTGTGGGTGGTTATTTTGTGGGTGCTGGTGTGGAAGATTATTAATGTTAGGTGGGGACTGCTTTGGGTGATTATTGTGTGGGTGCTGGTGTGGAAGGTTAGTAATGTTATGTGGGGGCTGCTGTGTGTGGTTATTGTGTGGGTGCTGGTGTGGAAGGTTATTAATGTTATGTGGAAGCTGCTGTGGGTGATTATTGTGTGGGTGCTGGTGTGGAAGGTTAGTATTGCTATGTGGGGACTGCTGTGGGTGGTTATTGTGTGGGTGCTGGTGTGGAAGGGTAGTAATGTTATGTGGGGGCTGCTGTGGGTGGTTACTGTGTGGGTGCTGGTGTTGAACGTCAGTAATGTTATTTGGAGGCTGTTGTGGGTGGTTATTGTGTGGGTGATGGTGTGGAAGGTTAGTAATGTTATGTGGGGACTGCTGTGGGTGGTTACTGTGTGGGTGCTGGTGTGGAAGGTTAGTAATGTTATGTGGGGGCTGCTGTGTGCGGTGATTGTGTGGGTGCTGGTGTGGAAGGTTATTAATGTTATGTGGGGGCTGCTTTGGGTGGTTATTGTGTGGGTGCTGGTGTGGAAGGTTATTAATGTTATGTGGGGGCTGCTTTGGGTGGTTATTGTGTGGGTGCTGGTGTGGAAGGTTATTAATGTTATGTGGGGGCTGCTGTGGGTGGTTATTGTGTGGGTGCTGGTGTGGATAGTTATTAATGTTATGTGGTGCAATGGGAGAGGGTAATAATGCTTTGTAGTGGCTCATAAATGTGGGGGCTATTAATGCAATATGGGCTAATTTTTGGATATTAATATGTTGTAGGAGCTTTTGTTGTGATAATGGATATCTATGTAGGGTTTACTGTTTCAATATCTGAGCTTAATAAGGGAAATAACTATTCCATAAATGTGCTATAGGTATATACTGTACAGGTTGAAATAAGGAAAAAAATAAATAAATTTTAGACGCCTGTATAAAATGAGTACTGTAAATAGAGTGGCGTGGTGGGAAGGCACCGAGATATGTAATAGGAAATGCATTTTAGCATGAATGGATTAGAAGAAGTGTGTGGGGGGGGGAGTGCAAGTTCCACTGCTGAGCTGAGCGGTGACCTCCATGAAAAACTCCTGCAGTGAAAAGTTACCTATGCATCTCTTCACTGTGCAGGAGTTTACTGGGGGTCACTGATCAGGTCAGTGGGTGCACTTGTACATTGATCTCAGCTTAGCCGTATATGAAAGGCAATCTGCATATCTACAATTAGAGTGGGCATAAGCATTGTAGGCAAATGCCTAGGGTATCCGAAATGCCTTAGGGGCATCCCACAGCTCTGCAGCTGTGACAGCACCGGCCGCAGCAAACCCGACTACCTACCTGCCCTGCCACTACTGCGATCAGCGCTCAGCTCCAATCAGGCAGCAGTCAGAATTAGCTTTTGCGCATAAACTCATTCAGCTCCGCTTAGGCCTTAGCGGAGCTGAGTCGCGAGCCACAACTCACTGCTCTGCCTTAATGATGTTTTATCTGTTTATGGAAAAATACAGAAAAACAAAAAGTTTCATTTTGAAAGGGGTCACTCCTGTCATCCTGATTTACTATATAAGAATTGTTGAAAAACTTTTCCCATGTTTACACTAGAAAACCTTACATAAATATATAAATAAATATAGGTGAGCAGTGTAACTTATACATTGAAAACAAATAAGAAAATTAATTGATGGCTTACACTGTATATATGCACATTTGTTCTTCTCAGTTAACCTGCGGGAAAGTGATTATTTTTCCATCAATGTACCCCGTACTGCCAGCGTGCAGAATTCATACAGTATGTAGCAGAACTGCAGATGTGTAGTGACTAAAGCTTATAGGGACCCATATAGTACATCACAGATATACATCACAACATGTACAGTATCATTAGTTTATTTTTACCTTTTTCATGGTTGAGCAATTTCTTTCTCTTCATATAATTTATGATCTGCTGGTGCCTGTTCTCATAATACTTAGCAATGTGAGTCTGATTCACCCAGTGCTGAGGGTCCATAGATTCCTCCAAACAGGACAGCAGAGGATGCACCCTACGCGTTTCACTGGTGTATCTCACAATACGCACATCATTGACAGATCCACCAACGTGATAGTTCAGTTGTCCGGGACCAGGGGGTGAGATTGTTGTAAAATAATAGTTAAGACTGTGATGATCTGTAGAAGAGAAGACAGACATTGTTCCAGCAAAGAACCAAACTATAACCACTGTACATACCATAACTTTCTGGTATAATTATTAAAGACGCTGCATTCTAAATTATACTGTGCTTCACCAAACCCTGCAAGTTCTCACTAACTCTGTATTTTGGGATGAGATGTTTAGGGGAAAAGCATTAAAAATTCTACAGAGGACAAGTGGTCCATAGCAACCAATCAGCTTCTAGACATCATTTGTCCAAAACATTCTATAAAATGTTAGGTAGAATCTGATTGGTTGCTAGGGGCAACTTCTCCACTTATACATCTTCCCCAGAGTTTCTATGGATTCATTAGTAACTATAGAATAGGACAGGCTTGCCTACCCTCCCGATTTGGTTGGGAGCCTCCCGGTTATCCAGTGCCACTCCTGGCCCCTCGGAAAGCCAGGCAAGCCTCCTGGCAGCCAGCAACCCTCCCAACCTCCCCCCAGAATAAGCTAGATACCCCTGCAGCAGGGTGGGGGGCAGTGACGTGATTCGCGCTGAATCGCTTCATCGTGGCCAAGCCCCCTGCTTCACAATGCCAAAAATAACGGCATTGTGAAGAGGGGCAGGGCCACGATGACGCAATAGTGCGGCTCCGCCCCCAATGTGACATCAATGACCAGGCATGCCACCCGCTGTTAGCCGACAATCCGCTCCCTTCTGGAAGGAGGACACGTGGAACATTTAAGTCCGTTTGTCCACCTAGTGCTTAGAAAGGTGGACAATCACATTCCGTCTTAGGAACTGCACCATAAGAGCTCTTCTGAGATTCATTTGCAGAGCTTTAGGTCCCGATATAAATGCACAGGATGGAAAAAGGTAAAACCTCACTCCAAAGTCCATCCCATTTATATTTAAAAAACACCCGCTTCATTAAATCCTAAATTATTATATTTACATGCAAGATCCTGCTTGTTTACACGTTGTTTAAGACTTACACAAATCATGAGAGCAAGGAAGATTGCGTCTCACTATACTACATGCGTTGTATAATCATACACTTTAATGTTTTATCCCATTAGGAGAATTGCAACAATTAATTAGCTTTCCAACATCACAGGCAAAAAACTTCCTACTAAAAAGTACAGACAGATGGTTACACATCTCCAAAATGTTCCATCATGTGTAAAAATAAGGACAAAAAGGGCCCAGCCCCCACCATCTATGTGACCGCACCATCAGAGCCGTAACTAGACTTTTTGAGAGAGCA
This sequence comes from Taudactylus pleione, assembly GCA_031769625.1. Lineage (NCBI taxonomy): Eukaryota > Metazoa > Chordata > Amphibia > Anura > Myobatrachidae > Taudactylus > Taudactylus pleione. The sequence goes on along the minus strand of JAUIMM010000399.1, from coordinate 3,777,196 downwards.
TTGGCACCCCTCCCGTCTTATGTCCCTATTTTTTAAATAGGGACATAAGATGGTGCACCTGAAAAAGGGCCATGGCCTCATGGGGAAGGGCCAGGGAAGAGATAGGGGAGGCCAGGAGATGCTGGGGATAAATGAAGAAGAAGCTACAAGTGAGAATAATAACAAACAGGAAAATTAACAGGCCCAAACAGCGCCCCCTGCCCTGTGGTGCCCTGTGCCATGGCACAGGTTGCACTACCCTAGTTACGGACCTGCGCACCATCCCTATACATCTGCCAGTGAAAGCAAGCAGTTACCCCCATTTATCCGCTGATGGAGAACTATAGTAGCTGACTTCTTGGTGACTCTGAATAGCTGAAGATCCATAGAGATGCTTATCCACTATCTACACCTTGGTCACACACGCAGATATGGCTGCTGTCTATGTAACCCTGTATCAGGCCCCTATTGTCTAACAGTTATGAATCCAATGAATCCATTATTAAAGGACGTGGCCGAATCCAGATATGGATCCTATAAAAAACATCATACTTGCCTACTCACCATAAGTTGCAAAATGATCCTGATTTTTTGGGTAGGCCCCCACACCCATGGAAAAGTAGGCAGATCTCGCGCATCCCACCTAGTAAAGTGGGCAGGATGGGGAGATTATACATGGAATTTGTAGGTCCACATGGAGGGGCGGGGCTAAAATAACAGGAAACGTGTTATTTAGCCCCACCCCCTTCTTGCAAACCTGCAAATTGCTGCAAAGTGGAGATGTTGCCAATGGCAACCAATCAGAACTGGAGATGTTGCCAATGGCAACCAATCAGATTCTACTTATTATAATAATTACCAGTTATTTATATAGCGCACACATATTCCGCAGCACTTTACAGAGAATATCTTACCATTCACATCAGTCCCTGTCCCAGTGGAGCTTACAATCTATATTCCCTACCACATGCTCACTTAACATTTAACTAGCACCTTTTAGAAGATAATAGCTAGAATCTGTTTGGTTGCTATGGGCAACATCTCCACTTCTAAAAACCCACACTTTAGTATATATGCCCCCTGTCATGACACACCGCCCCAGCCTGCGCTCAGATACACCAACCTGAATCAGGTGGGCGGTTGCGACATGGGTTTTACTGGAGCTGCCATTCAGTATTAGAATACCGCTCTTGCGACCGTCTGAGGTCTTAGGAGTTGTGTGGAGGGAGACCACCGGATACAGAAGATGGGGAGTACTCCTAGCATGTAGCTACTCCCTTGTAGAGTGAACACAGTGGGTGGCTGGGTCTTATGGTTCTACAACCACCCTCTCCACCAGCAGACCCCACCCTTTACAGGATCAAAGGACTGGCCTTTTTTCTCCCAGGGTCTGTGTAGATGTAAATTAGCACAGCTACAAGAACCTACACGTCCATGACTTCAAAAGGCATTTTATTGTAGAAAGACTGATAAGTTAAGGTGGAAATATTACACTCTAGCAGCCGGTGTATCTGTGCACTGGACTTGCACATTGGCCACCTACGGTGAAGAGCAAACACTACTTCCATGAAGCTTTTGTCTTCAAAGCCTAGATAGCACCTGGCCACTTGTTTCTGAGTAGCTGATGCAACCCAGTTTTGACATACTGTACCAATTCAAAGCAAGCAGACATTTCTGAAATATATATTTTAGGGGAACTATAATAAAACACATAACTCTTATGGTCAGGTTGTTGCTCATAGTACCATGAGCACACTTTACCCAGGGCACACAGAATACAGGACACATGGCTTTGAGGAACTGCAGTAACCCATGGCGATGGTCACACCCCCATGTGTCAAATTTGTTGCTATTAACCCTTGCACAACTACAGCTACTTATTCAAAATGACAAAATCTGGTGCCTGCATCTGCTTTACTACCCTATGTATGCCCAAATCCTTGTTGTGCCAGGTAAAATACAATTCAAATTTGTGTAAGAGACTGTACACAGGGCCTGATTCAGAGCCGAACGCTCTGACCAGAGCGCTTGCTTTGAATCAGGGCTCTCCTACCTGAAAATGGAGCGGCCTCATGGACGCTCGCATAGCTGTGGGTTACCACCCACAGCTATAGCGAGCGTCCATGATGATGGTCGCGATGGTCAAGACCATCGCGACCATCAGGCTTGTGATGAGACCCTGCGGTAGGGTCTCGCTGCCGCAAGCCCTGGAGTGATTTCGGCTCTATCAGAGACAAAATCACTCCCACTGACAACACTAGTGATGTCAGTGGGGCCGGACTCAGACGGTAGGAGTCCCCATGGGAACGCCTGCGTCTGGCAGCCACAACAGTAATAACAAGTGAATAAGAAGCTGGAGCAGTAATAAGAGGTGAATAAGAAGCTGGAGCAGGAATAAGAAGTGAATAAGGAGTTGGAGCAGGAATAAGAAGTGAATAAGAGGCTGGAGCAGGAATAAGAAGCTGGAGCAGGAATAATAAGCTGGAGCAGGAATAAGAAGTGAATAAGAGGCTGGAGCAGGAATAAGAAGTGAATAAGAAGCTGGAGCAGGAATAATAAGCTGGAGCAGCAATAAGAAGTGAATAAGGAGCTGGAGCGGCAATAAGAAGTGAATAAGAAGCTGGAGCAGGAATAAGAAGTGAATAAGAAGCTGGAGCAGGAATAAGATGCTGGAGCAGGAATAAGAAGAGAATAAGAAGCTGGAGCAAGAATAAGTGAATAAGCAGCTGGAGCAGGAATAAGAAGTGAATAAGAAGCTGGAGCAGGAATAAGAAGTGAATAAGGAGCTGGAGCAGGAATATGAAGTGAATAAGAAGCTGGAGCAGGAATAAGAAGCTGGAGCAGGAACAAGAAGTGAATAAAAAGCTGGAGCAGGAATAAGAAGTGAATAAAAAGCTGGAGCAGGAATAAGAAGTGAATAAGAAGCTGGAGCAGGAATAAGAAGTGAATAACAAGCTGGAGCAGTAATAAGAAGTGAATAAGGAGCTGGAGCAGGAATAAGAAGTGAATAAGAAGCAGGAGCAGGACTAAGAAGCTGGAGCAGGAATAAGAAGTGAATAAGAGGCTGGAGCAGGAATAAGAAGTGAATAAGAAGCTGGAGCAGGAATAATAAGCTGGAGCGGCAATAAGAAGTGAATAAGGAGCTGGAGCAGGAATAAGAAGTGAATAAGAAGCTAGAGCAGGAATAAGAAGTGAATAAGAAGCTGGAGCAGGAATAAGAAGATGGAGCAGGAATAAGAAGTGAATAAGAAGCTGGAGCAGGAATAAATGAATAAGAAGCTGGAGCAGGAATAAAAGAATAAGAAGCAGGAGCAGGAATAAGAAGCTGGAGCAGGAATAAGAAGTGAATAAGATGCTGGAGCAGTAATAAGAAGTGAATAAGAAGCTGCAGAAGGAATAAGAAGTGAATAAGAAGCTGGAGTAGGAATAAGAAGTGAATAAGAAGCTGGAGTAGGAATAAGAAGTGAATAAGAAGCTGGAGCAGGAATAAGAAGTGAATAAGAAGCTGGAGCAGTAATAGGAAGTGAATAAGAAGCTGGAGCAGGAATAAGAAGTGAATAAGAAGCTGGAGCAGGAATAAGTGAATAAGAAGCTGGAGCAGGAATAAAAGAATAAGAAGCAGGAGCAGGAATAAGAAGTGAATAAGATGCTGGAGCAGTAATAAGAAGTGAATAAGAAGCTGGAGCAGGAATAAGAAGTGAATATGAATCTGGAGCAGGAATACGAAGTGAATAAGAAGCTGGAGCAGGAATACGAAGTGAATAAGAGGCTGGAGCAGGAATAAGAAGTGAATAAGAAGCTGGAGCAGGAATAAGAAGTGAATAAGAAGCTGGAGCAGTAATAGGAAGTGAATAAGATTCTGGAGCAGGAATAAGAAGTCAATAAGAAGCTGGAGCAGTAATAAGAAGTGAATAAGAAGCTGGAGCAGGAATAAGAAGCTGGAGCAGGAATAAATGAATAAGAAGCTGGAGCAGGAATAAAAGAATAAGAAGCAGGAGCAGGAATAAGAAGCTGGAGCAGGAATAAGAAGTGAATATGAAGCTGGAGCAGGAATAAGAAGTGAATAAGAAGCTGGAGCAGTAATAAGAAGTGAATAAGATGCTGGAGCAGTAATAAGAAGTGAATAAGATGCTGGAGCAGTAATAAGAAATGAATAAGAAGCTGGAGCAGGAATAAGAAGCTGGAGCAGGAATAAGAAGTGAATAAGAAGCTGGAGCAGTAATAAGAAGTTAATAAGAAGCTGGAGCAGTAATAAGAAGTGAATAAGATGCTGGAGCAGTATAAGAAGTGAAGAAGAAGCTGGAGCAGGAATAAGTGATTAAGAAGCAGGAGCAGGAATAAGAAGTGAATAAGGAGCTGGAGCAGGAATAATAAGTGAATAAGATGCTGGAGCAGTAATAAGAAGTGAATAAGAATCTGGAGCAGTAATAAGAAGTGAATAAGAAGCTGGAGCATGAATAAGTGAATAAGAAGCTGGAGCAGGAATAAGAAGTGAATAAGGAGCTGGAGCAGGAATAATAAGTGAATAAGATGCTGGAGCAGTAATAAGAAGTTTAAAAAGAAGCTGGAGCATGAATAAGTGAATAAGAAGCTGGAGCAGGAATAAGAAGTGAATAGGAAGCTGGAGCAGGAATAAGAAGTGAATAAGAAGCTGGAGCAGTAATAAGATGTGAATAAGATGCTGGAGCAGTAATAAGAAGTGAATAAGAAGCAGGAGCATGAATAAGTGACTAAGCAGCTGGAGCAGGAATAAGAAGTGAATAAGAAGCTGGAGCAGGAATAAGAAGTGAATATGGAGCTGGAGCAGGAATAAGAAGTGAATAAGAAGCTGGAGCAGGAATAAGAAGCTGGAGCAGGAATAAGAAGTGAATAAAAAGCTGGAGCAGGAATAAGAAGTGAATAAAAAGCTGGAGCAGGAATATGAAGTGAATAAGAAGCTGGAGCAGGAATATGAAGTGAATAAGAAGCTGGTGCAGGAATAAGAAGTGAATAACAAGCTGGAGCAGTAATAAGAAGTGAATAAGGAGCTGGAGCAGGAATAAGAAGTGAATAAGAAGCAGGAGCAGGACTAAGAAGCTGGAGCAGGAATAAGAAGTGAATAAGAGGCTGGAGCAGGAATAAGAAGTGAATAAGAAGCTGGAGCAGGAATAATAAGATGGAGCAGCAATAAGAAGTGAATAAGGAGCTGGAGCAGGAATAAGAAGTGAATAAGTAGCTAGAGCAGGAATAAGAATTGAATAAGAAGCAGGAGCAGGAATAAGAAGCTGGAGCAGGAATAAGAAGTGAATAAGAAGCTGGAGCAGGAATAAGAAGTGAATAAGAAGCTGGAGCAGGAATAAGTGACTAAGAAGCTGGAGCAGGAATAAAAGAATAAGAAGCAGGAGCAGGAATAAGAAGCTGGAGCAGGAATAAGAAGTGAATAAGAAGCTGGAGTAGTAATAAGAAGTGAATAAGATGCTGGAGCAGTAATAAGAAGTGAATAAGAAGCTGGAGCAGGAATAAGAAGTGAATAAGAAGCTGGAGCAGGAATAAGAAGTGAATAAGAAGCTGGTGCAGGAATAAGAGGTGATTAAGAAGCTGGAGCAGGAATAAGAGGTGAATAATAAGCTGGAGCAGGAATAAGAAGTGAATAAAAGGCTGGAGCAGGAATAAGAAATGAAAAAGAAGCTGGAGCAGGAAAAAGAAGTGAATAAGAAGCTGGAGCAGTAATAACAAGTGAATAAGAAGCTGGAGCAGTAATAAGAGGTAAATAAGAAGCTGTAGCAGGAATAAGAAGCGAATAAGAAGCTGGAGCAGGAATAGGAGGCGAATAAGAAGCTGGAGCAGGAATAAGAAGTGAATAAGAGGCTGGAGCAGGAATAAGAAATGAATAAGAAGCTGTAGCAGGAATAAGAAGTGAATAAGAAGCTGGAGCAGTAATAATAAGTGAATAAGAAGCTGGAGCAGGAATAAGAAGTGAATAAGGAGCTGGAGCAGGAATAAGAAGTGAATAAGAAGCTGGAGCAGGAATAAGAAGTGAATAAGCAGCTGGAGCAGTAATAACAAGAGAATAAGAAGCCGGAGCAGGAATAACAATTGAATAAGAAGCGGGAGCTGTAATTAGATGTGAATAAGAAGCTGGAGCAGGAATAAGAAGTGATTAAGGAGCTGGAGCAGGAATAAGAAGTGAATAAGAAGCTGTAGCAGGAATAAGAAGCTTGAGCAGGAATAAGAAGTGAATAAGAAGCTGGAGCAGTAATAAGAAGTGAATAAGAAGCTGGAGCAGGAATAAGAGGCAAATAAGAAGCTGGAGCAGGAATAAGAAGTGAATAGGAATCTGGAGCAGTAATAAGAAGTGAATAAGAAGTGAATAAGGAGCTGGAGCAGGAATAAGAAGTGAATAAGGAGCTGGAGCTGGAATAAGAAGTGAATAAGAAGCTGAAGCAGGAATAAGAAGTGAATAAGAGGTTGGAGCAGGAATAAGAAGCTGGAGCAGGAATAAGAAGTGAATAAGGAGCTGGCGCAGGAATAAGAAGTGAATAAGGAGCTGGAGCAGGAATAAGAAGTGAATAAGAGGCTGAAGCAGTTAAAAAGTGAATAGGAGGCTGGAGCAGGAACAAGAGGCGAATAAGAAGCAGGAGCAGTAATAAGAAGTGAATAAGGAGCTGGAGCAGGAATAAGACGTGAATAAGAAGCTGGAGCAGTAATAAGAGGTGAATAAGAAGCTGGAGCAGGAATAAGAAGTGAATAAGAAGCTGGAGCAGCAATAAGTGACTAAGAAGCTGGAGCAGGAATAAAAGAATAAGAAGCAGGAGCAGGAATAAGAAGCTGGAGCAGGAATAAGAAGCTGGAGCAGGAATAAGAAGTGAATAAGAAGCTGGAGCAGGAATAAGTGACTAAGAAGCTGGAGCAGGAATAAAAGAATAAGAAGCAGGAGCAGGAATAAGAAGCTGGAGCAGGAATAAGAAGTGAATAAGAAGCTGGAGTAGTAATAAGAAGTGAATAAGATGCTGGAGCAGTAATAAGAAGTGAATAAGAAGCTGGAGCAGGAATAAGAAGTGAATAAGAAGCTGGTGCAGGAATAAGAGGTGATTAAGAAGCTGGAGCAGGAATAAGAGGTGAATAATAAGCTGGAGCAGGAATAAGAAGTGAATAAAAGGCTGGAGCAGGAATAAGAAATGAAAAAGAAGCTGGAGCAGGAAAAAGAAGTGAATAAGAAGCTGGAGCAGTAATAAGAAGAGAATAAGAAGCTGGAGCAGTAATAACAAGTGAATAAGAGGCTGGAGCAGTAATAACAAGTGAATAAGAAGCTGGAGCAGTAATAAGAGGTGAATAAGAAGCTGGAGCAGGAATAAAAAGTGAATAAGGAGCTGGAGCAGGAATAAGAAGTGAATAAGAAGCTGGAGCAGGAATAAGAAGTGAATAAGCAGCTGGAGCAGTAATAACAAGAGAATAAGAAGCCGGAGCAGGAATAACAATTGAATAAGAAGCGGGAGCTGTAATTAGAGGTGAATAAGAAGCTGGAGCAGGAATAAGAAGTGATTAAGGAGCTGGAGCAGGAATAAGAAGTGAATAAGAAGCTGTAGCAGGAATAAGAAGCTTGAGCAGGAATAAGAAGTGAATAAGAAGCTGGAGCAGTAATAAGAAGTGAATAAGAAGCTGGAGCAGGAATAAGAGGCAAATAAGAAGCTGGAGCAGGAATAAGAAGTGAATAGGAATCTGGAGCAGTAATAAGAAGTGAATAAGAAGTGAATAAGGAGCTGGAGCAGGAATAAGAAGTGAATAAGGAGCTGGAGCTGGAATAAGAAGTGAATAAGAAGCTGAAGCAGGAATAAGAAGTGAATAAGAGGTTGGAGCAGGAATAAGAAGCTGGAGCAGGAATAAGAAGTGAATAAGGAGCTGGAGCAGGAATAAGAAGTGAATAAGGAGCTGGAGCAGTTAAAAAGTGAATAAGAGGCTGGAGCAGGAATAAGAGGCGAATAAGAAGCAGGAGCAGTAATAAGAAGTGAATAAGGAGCTGGAGCAGGAATAAGACGTGAATAAGAAGCTGGAGCAGTAATAAGAGGTGAATAAGAAGCTGGAGCAGGAATAAGAAGTGAATAAGGAGCTGGAGAAGGAATAAGAAATGAATAAGAAGCTGGAGCAGGAATAAGAAGTGAATAAGCAGCTGGAGCAGTAATAACAAGTGAATAAGAAGCTGGAGCAGGAATAAGAGGTAAATAAGAAGCTGTAGCAGGAATAATAAGTGAATAAGAAGCTGGAGCAGGAATAAAAGGCGAATAAGAAGCTGGAGCAGGAATAAGAAGTGAATAAGAGGCTAGAGCAGGAATAAGAAATGAATAAGAAGCTGGAGCAGGAATAAGAAGTGAATAAGAAGCTGGAGCAGTAATAAGAAGTGAAAAAGAAGCTGGAGCAGTAATAAGAGGTGAATAAGCAGCTGGAGCAGTAATAACAAGAGAATAAAAAGCTGGAGCAGGAATAACAAGTGAATAAGAAGCTGGAGCAGTAATAAGAGGTGAATAAGAAGCTGGAGCAGGAATAAGAAGTGATTAAGGAGCTGGAGCAGGAATAAGAAGTGAATAAGAAGCTGTAGCAGGAATAAGAAGCTGGAGGAGGAATAAGAAGTGAATAAGAAGCTGGAGCAGTAATAAGAAGTGATTAAGAAGCTGGAGCAGGAATAAGAGGCGAATAAGAAGCTGGAGCAGGAATAAGAAATGAATAAGAATCTGGAGCAGTAATAAGAAGTGAATAAGCAGCTGGAGCAGGAATAAGAGGCGAATAAGAAGCTGGAGCAGGAATAAGAAGTGATTAAGGAGCTGGAGCAGGAACAAGAAGCTGGAGCAGGAATAAGAAGTGAATAAGAAGCTGGAGCAGTAATAAGAAGTGAATAAGAAGCTGGAGCAGGAATAAAAAATTAATAAGAATCTGGAGCAGTAATAAGAAGTGAATAAGAAGCTGGAGCAGTAATAAGAGGTGAATAAGAAGCTGGAGCAGGAATAAGAAGTGAATAAGGAGCTGGAGCAGGAATAAGAAGTGATTAAGAAGCTGGAGCAGTAATAAGAGGTGAATAAGAAGCTGGAGCAGGAATAAGAAGTGAGTAAGAAGCTGGAGCAGGAAAAAGAGGCGAATAAGAAGCTGGAGCAGGAAAAAGAGGCGAATAAGAAGCTGGAGCAGGAAAAAGAGGCGAATAAGAAGCTGGAGCTGGAATAAGAAGAGAATAAGAAGCTGGAGCTGGAATAAGAAGAGAATAAGAAGCTGGAGCAGCAATAAGAAGTGAATAAGAAGCTGGAGCAGGAATAATAAGCTGGAGCAGCAATAAGAAGTGAATAAGGAGCTGGAGCAGGAATAAGAAGTGAATAAGAAGCTGGAGCAGGAATAAGAAGTGAATAAGAAGCTGGAGCAGGAATAAGATGTGAATAAGAAGCTGGAGCAGGAATAAGAAGTGAATAAGATGCTGGTGCAGGAATAAGAAGTGAATAAGAAGCTGGAGCAGGAATAAGAAGAGAATAAGAAGCTGGAGCAGCAATAAGAAGTGAATAAGAAGCTGGAGCAGGAATAATAAGCTGGAGCAGCAAAAAGAAGTGAATAAGGAGCTAGAGCAGGAATAAGAAGTGAATAAGAAGCTGGAGCAGGAATAAGAAGCTGGAGCAGGAATAAGAAGTGAATAAGAAGCTGGAGCAGGAATAAGATGTGAATAAGAAGCTGGAGCAGGAATAAGAAGTGAATAAGATGCTGGTGCAGGAATAAGAAGTGAATAATAAGCTGGAGCAGGAATAAGAGGCGATTAAGATGTTGGAGCAGGAATAAGAAGTGAATAAGAAGCTGGAGCAGTAATAACAAGCGAATAAGAAGCTGGAACAGTAATAAGAGGTAAATAAGAAGCTGTAGCAGGAATAATAAGTGAATAAGCAGCTGGAGCAGGAATAAGTGAATAAGCAGCTGGAGCAGGAATAAGAAGTGAATAAGAAGCTGGAGCAGGAATAAGAGGCGAATAAGAAGCTGGAGCAGGAATAAGAAGTGAATAAGAGGCTGGAGCAGGAATAAGAAATGAATAAGAAGCTGGAGCAGGAATAAGAAGTGATTAAGAAGCTGGAGCAGTAATAAGAAGTGAATAAGAAGCTGGAGCAGTAATAAGAGGTGAATAAGAAGCTGGAGCAGGAATAAGAAGTGAATAAGAAGCTGGAGCAGGAATAAGAAGTGAATAAGAAGCTGGAGCAGGAATAAGAAGTGAATAAGCAGCTGGAGCAGTAATAACAAGAGAATAAGAAGCTGGAGCAGGAATAACAAGTGAATAAGAAGCAGGAGCAGTAATAAGAGGTGAATAAGAAGCTGGAGCAGGAATAAGAAGTGATTAAGGAGCTGGAGCAGGAATAAGAAGTGAATAAGAAGCTGTAGCAGGAATAAGAAGCTGGAGCAGGAATAAGAAGTGAATAAGAAGCTGGAGCAGGAATAAGAAGTGAATAAGAAGCTGGAGCAGTAATAACAAGTGAATAAGAAGCTGGAACAGTAATAAGAGGTAAATAAGAAGCTGTAGCAGGAATAATAAGTGAGTAAGCAGCTGGAGCAGGAATAAGTGAATAAGCAGCTGGAGCAGGAATAAGAAGTGAATAAGAAGCTGGAGCAGGAATAAGAGGCGAATAAGAAGCTGGAGCAGGAATAAGAAGTGAATAAGAGGCTGGAGTAGGAATAAGAAATGAATAAGAAGCTGGAGCAGGAATAAGAAGTGATTAAGAAGCTGGAGCAGTAATAAGAAGTGAATAAGAAGCTGGAGCAGTAATAAGAAGTGAATAAGAAGCTGGAGCAGGAATAAGAAGTGAATAAGCAGCTGGAGCAGTAATAACAAGAGAATAAGAAGCCGGAGCAGGAATAACAATTGAATAAGAAGCGGGAGCTGTAATTAGAGGTGAATAAGAAGCTGGAGCAGGAATAAGAAGTGATTAAGGAGCTGGAGCAGGAATAAGAAGTGAATAAGAAGCTGTAGCAGGAATAAGAAGCTTGAGCAGGAATAAGAAGTGAATAAGAAGCTGGAGCAGTAATAAGAAGTGAATAAGAAGCTGGAGCAGGAATAAGAGGCAAATAAGAAGCTGGAGCAGGAATAAGAAGTGAATAGGAATCTGGAGCAGTAATAAGAAGTGAATAAGAAGTGAATAAGGAGCTGGAGCAGGAATAAGAAGTGAATAAGGAGCTGGAGCTGGAATAAGAAGTGAATAAGAAGCTGAAGCAGGAATAAGAAGTGAATAAGAGGTTGGAGCAGGAATAAGAAGCTGGAGCAGGAATAAGAAGTGAATAAGGAGCTGGAGCAGGAATAAGTGAATAAGCAGCTGGAGCTGGAATAAGTGAATAAGCAGAGCAGGAATAAGAAGTGAATAAGAAGCTGAAGCTGGAGCAGGAATAAGAGGCGAATAAGAAGCTGGAGCAGGAATAAGAAGTGAATAAGAGGCTGGAGCAGGAATAAGAAATGAATAAGAAGCTGGAGCAGGAATAAGAAGTGATTAAGAAGCTGGAGCAGTAATAAGAAGTGAATAAGAAGCTGGAGCAGTAATAAGAGGTGAATAAGAAGCTGGAGCAGGAATAAGAAGTGAATAAGAAGCTGGAGCAGGAATAAGAAGTGAATAAGAAGCTGGAGCAGGAATAAGAAGTGAATAAGCAGCTGGAGCAGTAATAACAAGAGAATAAGAAGCTGGAGCAGGAATAACAAGTGAATAAGAAGCAGGAGCAGTAATAAGAGGTGAATAAGAAGCTGGAGCAGGAATAAGAAGTGATTAAAGAGCTGGAGCAGGAATAAGAAGTGAATAAGAAGCTGTAGCAGGAATAAGAAGCTGGAGCAGGAATAAGAAGTGAATAAGAAGCTGGAGCAGGAATAAGAAGTGAATAAGAAGCTGGAGCAGTAATAACAAGTGAATAAGAAGCTGGAACAGTAATAAGAGGTAAATAAGAAGCTGTAGCAGGAATAATAAGTGAGTAAGCAGCTGGAGCAGGAATAAGTGAATAAGCAGCTGGAGCTGGAATAAGAAGTGAATAAGAAGCTGGAGCAGGAATAAGAGGCAAATAAGAAGCTGGAGCAGGAATAAGAAGTGAATAGGAATCTGGAGCAGTAATAAGAAGTGAATAAGAAGTGAATAAGGAGCTGGAGCAGGAATAAGAAGTGAATAAGGAGCTGGAGCTGGAATAAGAAGTGAATAAGAAGCTGAAGCAGGAATAAGAAGTGAATAAGAGGTTGGAGCAGGAATAAGAAGCTGGAGCAGGAATAAGAAGTGAATAAGGAGCTGGAGCAGGAATAAGAAGTGAATAAGGAGCTGGAGCAGGAATAAGAAGTGAATAAGAAGCTGAAGCAGTTAAAAAGTGAATAAGAGGCTGGAGCAGGAATAAGAGGCGAATAAGAAGCAGGAGCAGTAATAAGAAGTGAATAAGGAGCTGGAGCAGGAATAAGACGTGAATAAGAAGCTGGAGCAGTAATAAGAGGTGAATAAGAAGCTGGAGCAGGAATAAGAAGTGAATAAGGAGCTGGAGAAGGAATAAGAAATGAATAAGAAGCTGGAGCAGGAATAAGAAGTGAATAAGCAGCTGGAGCAGTAATAACAAGTGAATAAGAAGCTGGAGCAGGAATAAGAGGTAAATAAGAAGCTGTAGCAGGAATAATAAGTGAATAAGAAGCTGGAGCAGGAATAAAAGGCGAATAAGAAGCTGGAGCAGGAATAAGAAGTGAATAAGAGGCTAGAGCAGGAATAAGAAATGAATAAGAAGCTAGAGCAGGAATAAGAAATGAATAAGAAGCTGGAGCAGGAATAAGAAGTGAATAAGAAGCTGGAGCAGTAATAAGAAGTGAAAAAGAAGCTGGAGCAGTAATAAGAGGTGAATAAGCAGCTGGAGCAGTAATAACAAGAGAATAAAAAGCTGGAGCAGGAATAACAAGTGAATAAGAAGCTGGAGCAGTAATAAGAGGTGAATAAGAAGCTGGAGCAGGAATAAGAAGTGATTAAGGAGCTGGAGCTCGAATAAGAAGTGAATAAGAAGCTGTAGCAGGAATAAGAAGCTGGAGGAGGAATAAGAAGTGAATAAGAAGCTGGAGCAGTAATAAGAAGTGATTAAGAAGCTGGAGCAGGAATAAGAGGCGAATAAGAAGCTGGAGCAGGAATAAGAAATGAATAAGAATCTGGAGCAGTAATAAGAAGTGAATAAGCAGCTGGAGCAGGAATAAGAGGCGAATAAGAAGCTGGAGCAGGAATAAGAAGTGATTAAGGAGCTGGAGCAGGAACAAGAAGCTGGAGCAGGAATAAGAAGTGAATAAGAAGCTGGAGCAGTAATAAGAAGTGAATAAGAAGCTGGAGCAGGAATAAAAAATTAATAAGAATCTGGAGCAGTAATAAGAAGTGAATAAGAAGCTGGAGCAGTAATAAGAGGTGAATAAGAAGCTGGAGCAGGAATAAGAAGTGAATAAGGAGCTGGAGCAGGAATAAGAAGTGATTAAGAAGCTGGAGCAGTAATAAGAGGTGAATAAGAAGCTGGAGCAGGAATAAGAAGTGAGTAAGAAGCTGGAGCAGGAAAAAGAGGCGAATAAGAAGCTGGAGCAGGAAAAAGAGGCGAATAAGAAGCTGGAGCAGGAAAAAGAGGCGAATAAGAAGCTGGAGCTGGAATAAGAAGAGAATAAGAAGCTGGAGCTGGAATAAGAAGAGAATAAGAAGCTGGAGCAGCAATAAGAAGTGAATAAGAAGCTGGAGCAGGAATAATAAGCTGGAGCAGCAATAAGAAGTGAATAAGAAGCTGGAGCAGGAATAAGATGTGAATAAGAAGCTGGAGCAGGAATAAGAAGTGAATAAGATGCTGGTGCAGGAATAAGAAGTGAATAAGAAGCTGGAGCAGGAATAAGAAGAGAATAAGAAGCTGGAGCAGCAATAAGAAGTGAATAAGAAGCTGGAGCAGGAATAATAAGCTGGAGCAGCAAAAAGAAGTGAATAAGGAGCTAGAGCAGGAATAAGAAGTGAATAAGAAGCTGGAGCAGGAATAAGAAGCTGGAGCAGGAATAAGATGTGAATAAGAAGCTGGAGCAGGAATAAGATGTGAATAAGATGCTGGTGCAGGAATAAGAAGTGAATAATAAGCTGGAGCAGGAATAAGAGGCGATTAAGATGTTGGAGCAGGAATAAGAAGTGAATAAGAAGCTGGAGCAGTAATAACAAGCGAATAAGAAGCTGGAACAGTAATAAGAGGTAAATAAGAAGCTGTAGCAGGAATAATAAGTGAATAAGCAGCTGGAGCAGGAATAAGTGAATAAGCAGCTGGAGCAGGAATAAGAAGTGAATAAGAAGCTGGAGCAGGAATAAGAGGCGAATAAGAAGCTGGAGCAGGAATAAGAAGTGAATAAGAGGCTGGAGCAGGAATAAGAAATGAATAAGAAGCTGGAGCAGGAATAAGAAGTGATTAAGAAGCTGGAGCAGTAATAAGAAGTGAATAAGAAGCTGGAGCAGTAATAAGAGGTGAATAAGAAGCTGGAGCAGGAATAAGAAGTGAATAAGAAGCTGGAGCAGGAATAAGAAGTGAATAAGAAGCTGGAGCAGGAATAAGAAGTGAATAAGCAGCTGGAGCAGTAATAACAAGAGAATAAGAAGCTGGAGCAGGAATAAAAAGTGAATAAGAAGCAGGAGCAGTAATAAGAGGTGAATAAGAAGCTGGAGCAGGAATAAGAAGTGATTAAAGAGCTGGAGCAGGAATAAGAAGTGAATAAGAAGCTGTAGCAGGAATAAGAAGCTGGAGCAGGAATAAGAAGTGAATAAGAAGCTGGAGCAGGAATAAGAAGTGAATAAGAAGCTGGAGCAGTAATAACAAGTGAATAAGAAGCTGGAACAGTAATAAGAGGTAAATAAGAAGCTGTAGCAGGAATAATAAGTGAGTAAGCAGCTGGAGCAGGAATAAGTGAATAAGCAGCTGGAGCAGGAATAAGAAGTGAATAAGAAGCTGGAGCAGGAATAAGAGGCGAATAAGAAGCTGGAGCAGGAATAAGAAGTGAATAAGAGGCTGGAGTAGGAATAAGAAATGAATAAGAAGCTGGAGCAGGAATAAGAAGTGATTAAGAAGCTGGAGCAGTAATAAGAAGTGAATAAGAAGCTGGAGCAGTAATAAGAGGTGAATAAGAAGCTGGAGCAGGAATAAGAAGTGAATAAGAAGCTGGAGCAGGAATAAGAAGTGAATAAGCAGCTGGAGCAGTAATAACAAGAGAATAAGAAGCTGGAGCAGGAATAACAAGTGAATAAGAAGCGGGAGCAGTAATAAGAGGTGAATAAGAAGCTGGAGCAGGAATAAGAAGTGATTAAGGAGCTGGAGCAGGAATAAGAAGTGAATAAGAAGCTGTAGCAGGAATAAGAAGCTGGAGCAGGAATAAGAAGTGAATAAGAAGCTGGAGCAGTAATAAGAAGTGAATAAGAAGTGAATAAGGAGCTGGAGCAGGAATAAGAAGTGAATAAGGAGCTGGAGCAGGAATAAGAAGTGAATAAGAAGCTGAAGCAGGAATAAGAAGTGAATAAGAGGTTGGAGCAGGAATAAGAAGTGAATAAGAGGTTGGAGCAGGAATAAGAAGCAGGAGCAGGAATAAGAAGCAGGAGCAGGAATAAGAAGTGAATAAGAAGCTGGAGCAGGAATAAGAAGTGAATAAGAGGTTGGAGCAGGAATAAGAAGCAGGAGCAGGAATAAGAAGTGAATAAGAAGCTGGAGCAGTAATAAGAAGTGAATAAGAAGCTGGAGCAGTAATAACAAGAGAATAAGAAGCTGGAGCAGGAATAACAAGTGAATAAGAAGCAGGAGCAGTAATAAGAGGTGAATAAGAAGCTGGAGCAGGAATAAGAAGTGATTAAGGAGCTGGAGCAGGAATAAGAAGTGAATAAGAAGATGTAGCAGGAATAAGAAGCTGGAGCAGGAATAAGAAGTGAATAAGAAGCTGGAGCAGGAATAAGAAGTGAATAAGAAGCTGGAGCAGTAATAACAAGTGAATAAGAAGCTGGAACAGTAATAAGAGGTAAATAAGAAGCTGTAGCAGGAATAAGAAGTGAATAAGAAGCTGGAGCAGGAATAATAAGCTGGAGCAGCAAAAAGAAGTGAATAAGAAGCTGGAGCAGGAATAATAAGCTGGAGCAGCAAAAAGAAGTGAATAAGGAGCTAGAGCAGGAATAAGAAGTGAATAAGAAGCTGGAGCAGGAATAAGAAGCTGGAGCAGGAATAAGAAGTGAATAAGAAGCTGGAGCAGGAATAAGATGTGAATAAGAAGCTGGAGCAGGAATAAGAAGTGAATAAGATGCTGGTGCAGGAATAAGAAGTGAATAATAAGCTGGAGCAGGAATAAGAGGCGATTAAGATGTTGGAGCAGGAATAAGAAGTGAATAAGAAGCTGGAGCAGTAATAACAAGCGAATAAGAAGCTGGAACAGTAATAAGAGGTAAATAAGAAGCTGTAGCAGGAATAATAAGTGAATAAGCAGCTGGAGCAGGAATAAGTGAATAAGCAGCTGGAGCAGGAATAAGAAGTGAATAAGAAGCTGGAGCAGGAATAAGAGGCGAATAAGAAGCTGGAGCAGGAATAAGAAGTGAATAAGAGGCTGGAGCAGGAATAAGAAATGAATAAGAAGCTGGAGCAGGAATAAGAAGTGATTAAGAAGCTGGAGCAGTAATAAGAAGTGAATAAGAAGCTGGAGCAGTAATAAGAGGTGAATAAGAAGCTGGAGCAGGAATAAGAAGTGAATAAGAAGCTGGAGCAGGAATAAGAAGTGAATAAGAAGCTGGAGCAGGAATAAGAAGTGAATAAGCAGCTGGAGCAGTAATAACAAGAGAATAAGAAGCTGGAGCAGGAATAAAAAGTGAATAAGAAGCAGGAGCAGTAATAAGAGGTGAATAAGAAGCTGGAGCAGGAATAAGAAGTGATTAAAGAGCTGGAGCAGGAATAAGAAGTGAATAAGAAGCTGTAGCAGGAATAAGAAGCTGGAGCAGGAATAAGAAGTGAATAAGAAGCTGGAGCAGGAATAAGAAGTGAATAAGAAGCTGGAGCAGTAATAACAAGTGAATAAGAAGCTGGAACAGTAATAAGAGGTAAATAAGAAGCTGTAGCAGGAATAATAAGTGAGTAAGCAGCTGGAGCAGGAATAAGTGAATAAGCAGCTGGAGCAGGAATAAGAAGTGAATAAGAAGCTGGAGCAGGAATAAGAGGCGAATAAGAAGCTGGAGCAGGAATAAGAAGTGAATAAGAGGCTGGAGTAGGAATAAGAAATGAATAAGAAGCTGGAGCAGGAATAAGAAGTGATTAAGAAGCTGGAGCAGTAATAAGAAGTGAATAAGAAGCTGGAGCAGTAATAAGAGGTGAATAAGAAGCTGGAGCAGGAATAAGAAGTGAATAAGAAGCTGGAGCAGGAATAAGAAGTGAATAAGCAGCTGGAGCAGTAATAACAAGAGAATAAGAAGCTGGAGCAGGAATAACAAGTGAATAAGAAGCGGGAGCAGTAATAAGAGGTGAATAAGAAGCTGGAGCAGGAATAAGAAGTGATTAAGGAGCTGGAGCAGGAATAAGAAGTGAATAAGAAGCTGTAGCAGGAATAAGAAGCTGGAGCAGGAATAAGAAGTGAATAAGAAGCTGGAGCAGTAATAAGAAGTGAATAAGAAGTGAATAAGGAGCTGGAGCAGGAATAAGAAGTGAATAAGGAGCTGGAGCAGGAATAAGAAGTGAATAAGAAGCTGAAGCAGGAATAAGAAGTGAATAAGAGGTTGGAGCAGGAATAAGAAGTGAATAAGAGGTTGGAGCAGGAATAAGAAGCAGGAGCAGGAATAAGTAGCAGGAGCAGGAATAAGAAGTGAATAAGAAGCTGGAGCAGGAATAAGAAGTGAATAAGAGGTTGGAGCAGGAATAAGAAGCAGGAGCAGGAATAAGAAGTGAATAAGAAGCTGGAGCAGTAATAAGAAGTGAATAAGAAGCTGGAGCAGTAATAACAAGAGAATAAGAAGCTGGAGCAGGAATAACAAGTGAATAAGAAGCAGGAGCAGTAATAAGAGGTGAATAAGAAGCTGGAGCAGGAATAAGAAGTGATTAAGGAGCTGGAGCAGGAATAAGAAGTGAATAAGAAGATGTAGCAGGAATAAGAAGCTGGAGCAGGAATAAGAAGTGAATAAGAAGCTGGAGCAGGAATAAGAAGTGAATAAGAAGCTGGAGCAGTAATAACAAGTGAATAAGAAGCTGGAACAGTAATAAGAGGTAAATAAGAAGCTGTAGCAGGAATAATAAGTGAATAAGCAGCTGGAGCAGGAATAAGTGAATAAGCAGCTGGAGCAGGAATAAGAAGTGAATAAGAAGCTGGAGCAGGAATAAGAGGCGAATAAGAAGCTGGAGCAGGAATAAGAAGTGAATAAGAGGCTGGAGTAGGAATAAGAAATGAATAAGAAGCTGGAGCAGGAATAAGAAGTGATTAAGAAGCTGGAGCAGTAATAAGAAGTGAATAAGAAGCTGGAGCAGTAATAAGAGGTGAATAAGAAGCTGGAGCAGGAATAAGAAGTGAATAAGAAGCTGGAGCAGGAATAAGAAGTGAATAAGCAGCTGGAGCAGTAATAACAAGAGAATAAGAAGCTGGAGCAGGAATAACAAGTGAATAAGAAGCGGGAGCAGTAATAAGAGGTGAATAAGAAGCTGGAGCAGGAATAAGAAGTGATTAAGGAGCTGGAGCAGGAATAAGAAGTGAATAAGAAGCTGTAGCAGGAATAAGAAGCTGGAGCAGGAATAAGAAGTGAATAAGAAGCTGGAGCAGGAATAAGAAGTGAATAAGGAGCTGGAGCAGGAATAAGAAGTGAATAAGGAGCTGGAGCAGGAATAAGAAGTGAATAAGGAGCTGGAGCAGGAATAAGAAGTGAATAAGAAGCTGAAGCAGGAATAAGAAGTGAATAAGAGGTTGGAGCAGGAATAAGAAGTGAATAAGAGGTTGGAGCAGGAATAAGAAGCAGGAGCAGGAATAAGAAGTGAATAAGAAGCTGGAGCAGGAATAAGAAGTGAATAAGAGGTTGGAGCAGGAATAAGAAGTGAATAAGAAGCTGTAGCAGGAATAAGAAGTGAATAAGAAGCTGGAGCAGGAATAAGAAGTGAATAAGAAGCTGTAGCAGGAATAAGAAGCTGGAGCAGGAATAAGAAGTGAATAAGAAGCTGGAGCAGTAATAAGAAGTGAATAAGAAGTGAATAAGGAGCTGGAGCAGGAATAAGAAGTGAATAAGGAGCTGGAGCAGGAATAAGAAGTGAATAAGGAGCTGGAGCAGGAATAAGAAGTGAATAAGGAGCTGGAGCAGGAATAAGAAGTGAATAAGAAGCTGAAGCAGGAATAAGAAGTGAATAAGAGGTTGGAGCAGGAATAAGAAGTGAATAAGAGGTTGGAGCAGGAATAAGAAGCAGGAGCAGGAATAAGAAGTGAATAAGAAGCTGGAGCAGGAATAAGAAGTGAATAAGAGGTTGGAGCAGGAATAAGAAGCAGGAGCAGGAATAAGAAGTGAATAAGAAGCTGGAGCAGTAATAAGAAGTGAATAAGAAGCTGTAGCAGTAATAAGAAGTGAATAAGAAGCTGGAGCAGTAATAAGAGGTGAATAAGAAGCTGGAGCAGGAACAAGAAGTGAATAAGAAGCTGGAGCAGGAATAAGAAGTGAATAAGCAGCTGGAGCAGTAATAACAAGAGAATAAGAAGCTGGAGCAGGAATAACAAGTGAATAAGAAGCGGGAGCAGTAATAAGAGGTGAATAAGAAGCTGGAGCAGGAATAAGAAGTGATTAAGGAGCTGGAGCAGGAATAAGAAGTGAATAAGAAGCTGTAGCAGGAATAAGAAGCTGGAGCAGGAATAAGAAGTGAATAAGAAGCTGGAGCAGGAATAAGAAGTGAATAAGAAGCTGGAGCAGTAATAACAAGTGAATAAGAAGCTGGAACAGTAATAAGAGGTAAATAAGAAGCTGTAGCAGGAATAATAAGTGAATAAGCAGCTGGAGCAGGAATAAGTGAATAAGCAGCTGGAGCAGGAATAAGAAGTGAATAAGAAGCTGGAGCAGGAATAAGAAGTGAATAAGAAGCTGGAGCAGGAATAAGAGGTGAATAAGAAGCTGGAGCAGGAATAAGAAGTGAATAAGGAGCTGGAGAAGGAATAAGAAGTGAATAAGAAGCTGGAGCAGGAATAAGAAGTGAATAAGCAGCTGGAGCAGTAATAACAAGTGAATAAGAAGCTGGAGCAGGAACAAGAGGTAAATAAGAAGCTGTAGCAGGAATAATAAGTGAATAAGAAGCTGGAGCAGGAATAAAAGGCGAATAAGAAGCTGGAGCAGGAATAAGAAGTGAATAAGAGGCTAGAGCAGGAATAAGAAATGAATAAGAAGCTGGAGCAGGAATAAGAAGTGAATAAGAAGCTGGAGCAGTAATAAGAAGTGAATAAGAAGCTGGAGCAGTAATAAGAGGTGAATAAGAAGCTGGAGCAGGAATAAGAAGTGAATAAGGAGCTGGAGCAGGAATAAGAAGTGAATAAGAAGCTGGAGCAGGAATAAGAAGTGAATAAGCAGCTGGAGCAGTAATAACAAGAGAATAAAAAGCTGGAGCAGGAATAACAAGTGAATAAGAAGCTGGAGCAGTAATAAGAGGTGAATAAGAAGCTGGAGCAGGAATAAGAAGTGATTAAGGAGCTGGAGCAGGAATAAGAAGTGAATAAGAAGCTGTAGCAGGAATAAGAAGCTGGAGGAGGAATAAGAAGTGATTAAGAAGCTGGAGCAGGAATAAGAAGTGATTAAGAAGCTGGAGCAGGAATAAGAGGCGAATAAGAAGCTGGAGCAGGAATAAGAAATGAATAAGAATCTGGAGCAGGAATAAGAAGTGATTAAGAAGCTGGAGCAGTAATAAGAGGTGAATAAGAAGCTGGAGCAGGAATAAGAAGTGAATAAGAAGCTGGAGCAGGAATAAAGAAGTGAATAAGAAGCTGGAGCAGGAAAAAGAGGCGAATAAGAAGCTGGAGCAGGAAAAAGAGGCGAATAAGAAGCTGGAGCTGGAATAAGAAGAGAATAAGAAGCTGGAGCAGCAATAAGAAGTGAATAAGAAGCTGGAGCAGGAATAATAAGCTGGAGCAGCAATAAGAAGTGAATAAGGAGCTGGAGCAGGAATAAGAAGTGAATAAGAAGCTGGAGCAGGAATAATAAGTGAATAAGATGCTGGAGCAGGAATAAGATGTGAATAAGAAGCTGGAGCAGGAATAAGAAGTGAATAAGAAGCTGGAGCAGTAATAGGAATTGAATAAGATGCTGGAGCAGTAATAAGTAGTGAATAAGAAGCTGGAGCAGGAATAAGTGAATAAGAAGCTGGAGCAGGAATAAGATGTGAATAAGAAGCTGGAGCAGGAATAAGAAGTGAATAAGAAGCTGGAGCAGTAATAGGAATTGAATAAGATGCTGGAGCATAAATAAGAAGTGAATAAGAAGCTGTAGCAGGAATAAGAATCTGGAGCAGGAATAAGAAGTGAATAAGAAGCTGGAGCAGGAATAAGAAGTGAATAAGAAGCTGGAGCAGTAATAACAAGTGAATAAGAAGCTGGAACAGTAATAAGAGGTAAATAAAAAGCTGTAGCAGGAATAATAAGTGAATAAGCAGCTGGAGCAGGAATAAGTGAATAAGCAGCTGGAGTAGGAATAAGAAGTGAATAAGAAGCTGGAGCAGGAATAAGAGGCGAATAAGAAGCTGGAGCAGGAATAAGAAGTGAATAAGAGGCTGGAGCAGGAATAAGAAATTAATAAGAAGCTGGAGCAGGAATAAGAAGTGATTAAGAAGCTGGAGCAGTAATAAGAAATGAATAAGAAGCTGGAGCAGTAATAAGAGGTGAATAAGAAGCTGGAGAAGGAATAAGAAGTGAATAAGAAGCTGGAGCAGGAATAAGAAGTGAATAAGCAGCTGGAGCAGTAATAACAAGAGAATAAGAAGCTGGAGCAGGAATAACAAGTGAATAAGAAGCGGGAGCAGTAATAAGAAGTGAATAAGAATCTGGAGCAGTAATAAGAAGTGAATAAGAAGTGAATAAGGAGCTGGAGCAGGAATAAGAAGTGAATAAGAAGCTGAAGCAGGAATAAGAAGTGAATAAGAGGTTGGAGCAGGAATAAGAAGTGAATAAGAGGTTGGAGCAGGAATAAGAAGCAGGAGCAGGAATAAGAAGTGAATAAGAAGCTGGAGCAGGAATAAGAAGTGAATAAGAGGTTGGAGCAGGAATAAGAAGCAGGAGCAGGAATAAGAAGTGAATAAGAAGCTGGAGCAGGAATAAGAAGTGAATAAGGAGCTGGAGCAGGAATAAGAAGTGAATAAGGAGCTGGAGCAGGAATAAGAAGTGAATAAGAAGCTGAAGCAGTAAAAAGAAGTGAATAAGAGGCTGGAGCAGGAATAAGAAGCTGGAGCAGGAATAAGAAGCTGGAGCAGGAATAAGAAGTGAATAAGAAGCTGGAGCAGGAATAAGTGAAAAAGGAGCTGGAGCAGGAATAAGTGAATAAGAAGCTGGAGCAGGAATAAGAAGTGAATAAGAAGCTGGCGCAGGAATAAGAAGTGAATAAGAAGCTGGAGCAGGAATAAGAAGTGAATAAGAAGCTGGAGCAGGAATAAGAAGTGAATAAGAAGCTGAAGCAGTTAAAAAGTGAATAAGAGGCTGGAGCAGGAATAAGAGGCGAATAAGAAGCAGGAGCAGTAATAAGAAGTGAATAAGGAGCTGGAGCAGGAATAAGAAGTGAATAAGAAGCTGGAGCAGTAATAAGAGGTGAATAAGAAGCTGGAGCAGGAATAAGAAGTGAATAAGGAGCTGGAGAAGGAATAAGAAGTGAATAAGAAGCTGGAGCAGGAATAAGAAGTGAATAAGCAGCTGGAGCAGTAATAACAAGTGAATAAGAAGCTGGAGCAGGAACAAGAGGTAAATAAGAAGCTGTAGCAGGAATAATAAGTGAATAAGAAGCTGGAGCAGGAATAAAAGGCGAATAAGAAGCTGGAGCAGGAATAAGAAGTGAATAAGAGGCTAGAGCAGGAATAAGAAATGAATAAGAAGCTGGAGCAGGAATAAGAAGTGAATAAGAAGCTGGAGCAGTAATAAGAAGTGAATAAGAAGCTGGAGCAGTAATAAGAGGTGAATAAGAAGCTGGAGCAGGAATAAGAAGTGAATAAGGAGCTGGAGCAGGAATAAGAAGTGAATAAGAAGCTGGAGCAGGAATAAGAAGTGAATAAGCAGCTGGAGCAGTAATAAGAGGTGAATAAGAAGCTGGAGCAGGAATAAGAAGTGATTAAGGAGCTGGAGCAGGAATAAGAAGCTGGAGCAGGAATAAGAAGCTGGAGGAGGAATAAGAAGTGAATAAGAAGCTGGAGCAGTAATAAGAAGTGATTAAGAAGCTGGAGCAGGAATAAGAGGCGAATAAGAAGCTGGAGCAGGAATAAGAAATGAATAAGAATCTGGAGCAGTAATAAGAAGTGAATAAGCAGCTGGAGCAGGAATAAGAGGCGAATAAGAAGCTGGAGCAGGAATAAGAAGTGATTAAGGAGCTGGAGCAGGAACAAGAAGCTGGAGCAGGAATAAGAAGTGAATAAGAAGCTGGAGCAGTAATAAGAAGTGAATAGGAAGCTGGAGCAGGAATAAGAGGCGAATAAGAAGCTGGAGCAGGAATAAAAAATGAATAAGAATCTGGAGCAGTAATAAGAAGTGAATAAGAAGCTGGAGCAGTAATAAGAGATGAATAAGAAGCTGGAGCAGGAATAAGAAGTGAATAAGGTGCTGGAGCAGGAATAAGAAGTGATTAAGAAGC
This sequence comes from Taudactylus pleione, assembly GCA_031769625.1. Classification (NCBI taxonomy): domain Eukaryota; kingdom Metazoa; phylum Chordata; class Amphibia; order Anura; family Myobatrachidae; genus Taudactylus; species Taudactylus pleione. The sequence continues at coordinate 3,753,446 of JAUIMM010000399.1, read as the reverse complement.
TGGAGCAGTAATAAGAGGTGAATAAGAAGCTGGAGCAGGAATAAAGAAGTGAATAAGAAGCTGGAGCAGGAAAAAGAGGCGAATAAGAAGCTGGAGCAGGAAAAAGAGGCGAATAAGAAGCTGGAGCTGGAATAAGAAGTGAATAAGAAGCTGGAGCAGGAATAATAAGCTGGAGCAGCAATAAGAAGTGAATAAGGAGCTGGAGCAGGAATAAGAAGTGAATAAGAAGCTGGAGCAGGAATAAGAAGCTGGAGCAGGAATAATAAGTGAATAAGAAGCTGGAGCAGGAATAAGATGTGAATAAGAAGCTGGAGCAGGAATAAGAAGTGAATAAGAAGCTGGAGCAGTAATAGGAATTGAATAAGATGCTGGAGCAGTAATAAGTAGTGAATAAGAAGCTGGAGCAGGAATAAGTGAATAAGAAGCTGGAGCAGGAATAAGATGTGAATAAGAAGCTGGAGCAGGAATAAGAAGTGAATAAGAAGCTGGAGCAGTAATAGGAATTGAATAAGATGCTGGAGCATAAATAAGAAGTGAATAAGAAGCTGTAGCAGGAATAAGAAGCTGGAGCAGGAATAAGAAGTGAATAAGAAGCTGGAGCAGGAATAAGAAGTGAATAAGAAGCTGGAGCAGTAATAACAAGTGAATAAGAAGCTGGAACAGTAATAAGAGGTAAATAAAAAGCTGTAGCAGGAATAATAAGTGAATAAGCAGCTGGAGCAGGAATAAGTGAATAAGCAGCTGGAGTAGGAATAAGAAGTGAATAAGAAGCTGGAGCAGGAATAAGAGGCGAATAAGAAGCTGGAGCAGGAATAAGAAGTGAATAAGAGGCTGGAGCAGGAATAAGAAATTAATAAGAAGCTGGAGCAGGAATAAGAAGTGATTAAGAAGCTGGAGCAGTAATAAGAAATGAATAAGAAGCTGGAGCAGTAATAAGAGGTGAATAAGAAGCTGGAGAAGGAATAAGAAGTGAATAAGAAGCTGGAGCAGGAATAAGAAGTGAATAAGCAGCTGGAGCAGTAATAACAAGAGAATAAGAAGCTGGAGCAGGAATAACAAGTGAATAAGAAGCGGGAGCAGTAATAAGAGGTGAATAAGAAGCTGGAGCAGGAATAAGAAGTGATTAAGGAGCTGGAGCAGGAATAAGAAGTGAATAAGAAGCTGTAGCAGGAATAAGAAGCTGGAGCAGGAATAAGAAGTGAATAAGAAGCTGGAGCAGTAATAAGAAGTGAATAAGAAGCTGGAGCAGGAATAAGAGGCAAATAAGAAGCTGGAGCAGGAATAAGAAGTGAATAAGAAGCTGGAGCAGGAATAAGAAGTGAATAAGGAGCTGGAGCAGTAATAAGAAGTGAATAAGAAGTGAATAAGGAGCTGGAGCAGGAATAAGAAGTGAATAAGAAGCTGAAGCAGGAATAAGAAGTGAATAAGAGGTTGGAGCAGGAATAAGAAGTGAATAAGAGGTTGGAGCAGGAATAAGAAGCAGGAGCAGGAATAAGAAGTGAATAAGAAGCTGGAGCAGGAATAAGAAGTGAATAAGAGGTTGGAGCAGGAATAAGAAGCAGGAGCAGGAATAAGAAGTGAATAAGAAGCTGGAGCAGGAATAAGAAGTGAATAAGGAGCTGGAGCAGGAATAAGAAGTGAATAAGGAGCTGGAGCAGGAATAAGAAGTGAATAAGAAGCTGAAGCAGTAAAAAGAAGTGAATAAGAGGCTGGAGCAGGAATAAGAAGCTGGAGCAGGAATAAGAAGCTGGAGCAGGAATAAGAAGTGAATAAGAAGCTGGAGCAGGAATAAGTGAAAAAGGAGCTGGAGCAGGAATAAGTGATTAAGAAGCTGGAGCAGGAATAAGATGTGAATAAGAAGCTGGAGCAGGAATAAGAGGCAAATAAGAAGCTGGAGCAGGAATAAGAAGTGAATAAGAAGCTGAAGCAGGAATAAGAAGTGAATAAGAGGTTGGAGCAGGAATAAGAAGTGAATAAGAGGTTGGAGCAGGAATAAGAAGCAGGAGCAGGAATAAGAAGTGAATAAGAAGCTGGAGCAGGAATAAGAAGTGAATAAGAGGTTGGAGCAGGAATAAGAAGCAGGAGCAGGAATAAGAAGTGAATAAGAAGCTGGAGCAGGAATAAGAAGTGAATAAGGAGCTGGAGCAGGAATAAGAAGTGAAAAAGGAGCTGGAGCAGGAATAAGAAGTGAATAAGAAGCTGAAGCAGTAAAAAGAAGTGAATAAGAGGCTGGAGCAGGAATAAGAAGCTGGAGCAGGAATAAGAAGCTGGAGCAGGAATAAGAAGCGAATAAGAAGCTGGAGCAGGAATAAGAAGTGAATAAGAAGCTGGAGCAGTAAAAAGAAGTGAATAAGAGGCTGTAGCAGGAATAAGAGGTGAATAAGAAGCTGGAGCAGGAATAAGAAGTGAATAAGAAGCTGGAGCAGGAATAAGTGAATAAGAAGCTGGAGCAGGAATAAGATGTGAATAAGAAGCTGGAGCAGGAATAAGATGTGAATAAGAAGCTGGAGCAGTAATAAGAAGTTAATAAGAAGCTGGAGCAGTAATAAGAAGTGAATAAGAAGCTGGAGCAGTAATAAGTGATTAAGAAGGTGGAGCAGGAATAAGAAGTGAATAGGAAGCTGGAGCAGGAATAAGAAGTGAATAGGAAGCTGGAGCAGGAATAAGAAGTGAATAAGAAGCTGGAGCAGTAATAAGATGTGAATAAGATGCTGGAGCAGTAATAAGAAATGAATAAGATTCTGGAGCAGTAATAAGAAGTGATTAAGAAGCTGGAGCATGAATAAGTGAATAAGCAGCTGGAGCAGGAATAAGAAGTGAATAAGAAGCTGGAGCAGGAATAATAAGTGAATAAGGTGCTGGAGCAGGAATAAGAAGTGAATAAGGAGCTGGAGCAGCAATAAGAAGTGAATAAAAAGCTGGAGCAGGAATAAGAAGTGAATAAGAAGCTGGAGCAGGAATAAGAAGTGAATAACAAGCTGGAGCAGTAATAAGAAGTGAATAAGGAGCTGGAGCAGGAATAAGAAGTGAATAAGAAGCAGGAGCAGGACTAAGAAGCTGGAGCAGGAATAAGAAGTGAATAAGAAGCTGGAGCAGGAATAATAAGCTGGAGCAGCAATAAGAAGTGAATAGGGAGCTGGAGCAGGAATAAGAAGTGAATAAGGAGCTGGAGCAGGAATAAGAAGTGAATAAGAAGCTAGAGCAGGAATAAGATGTGAATAAGAAGCTGGAGCAGGAATAAGAAGCTGGAGCAGGAATAAGAAGTGAATATGAAGCTGGAGCAGGAATAAGAAGTGAATAAGAAGCTGGAGCAGTAATAAGAAGCGAATAAGAAGCTGGAGCAGGAATAAGAGGCGAATAAGAAGCTGGAGCAGGAATAAGTGAATAAGAAGCTGGAGCAGGAATAAGAGAATAAGAAGCAGGAGCAGGAATAAGAAGCTGGAGCAGGAATAAGAAGTGAATAAGAAGCTGGAGCAGTTATAAGAAGTGAATAAGATGCTGGAGCAGGAATAAGAAGTGAATAAGAAGCTGGCGCAGGAATAAGAAGTGAATAAGAAGCTGGAGCAGGAATAAGAAGTGAATAAGAAGCTGGAGCAGGAATAAGAAGTGAAGAAGAAGCTGGAGCAGTAATAGGAAGTGAATAAGAAGCTGGAGCCGGAATAAGAAGTGAATATGAATCTAGAGCAGGAATACGAAGTGAATAAGAAGCTGGAGCAGGAATACGAAGTGAATAAGAGGCTGGAGCAGGAATAAGAAGTGAATAAGAAGCTGGAGCAGGAAAAAGAAGTGAATAAGAAGCTGGAGCAGTAATAGGAAGTGAATAAGAAGCTGGAGCAGGAATAAGAAGCTGGAGCAGGAATAAGTGAATAAGAAGCTGGAGCAGGAATAAGTGAATAAGAAGCTGGAGCAGTAATAAGAAGTGAATAAGATGCTGGAGCAGTAATAAGTAGTGAATATGAAGCTTGAGCAGGAATAAGTGAATAAGAAGCTGGAGCAGGAATAAGAAGTGAATAAGAAGCTGGAGCAGGAATAAGAGGTGAATAAGAAGCTGGAGCAGGAATAACAAGTGAATAAGAAGCTGGAGCAGTAATAAGAAGTGAATAAGATGCTGGAGCAGTAATGAGAAATGAATAAATTGCTGGAGCAGTAATAGGAAGTGAATAAGAAGCTGGAGCAGGAATAAGAGGTGAATGAGAAGCTGGAGCAGTAATAAGAAGTCAATAAGAAGCTGGAGCAGTAATAAGAAGTGAATAAGATGCTGGAGCAGTAATAAGAAGTGAATAAGAAGCTGGAGCAGGAATAAGTGATTAAGAAGCTGGAGCAGGAATAAGAAGTGAATAAGAAGCTGGAGCAGGAATAAGAAGTGAATAAGAAGCTGGAGCAGGAATAAGAAGTGAATAAGGAGCTGGAGCAGGAGTAAGAAGTGAATAAGATGCTGGAGCAGTAATAAGAAGTGAATAAGAAGCTGGAGCGGGAATAAGAAGTGAATAGGGAGCTGGAGCAGGAATAAGAAGTGAATAAGGAGTTGGAGCAGGAATAAGAAGTGAATAAGAAGCTGGAGCAGGAATAAGAAGCTGGAGCAGGAATAAGAGGTGAATAAGAAGCTGGAGCAGGAATAGAAAGTGAATAAGAAGCTGGAGCAGTAATAAGAGGTGAATAAGAAGCTGGAGCAGGAATAAGAAGTGAATAAGAAGCTGGAGCAGGAATAAGTGAATAAGAAGCTGGAGCAGGAATAAGAAGTGAATAAGAAGCAGGAGCAGGAATAAGAAGTGAATAAGAAGCAGGAGCAGGAATAAGAAGTGAATAAGAAGCTGGAGCAGTAATAGGAAGTGAATAAGAAGCTGGAGCAGGAATAAGAGGTGAATGAGAAGCTGGAGCAGTAATAAGAAGTCAATAAGAAGCTGGAGCAGTAATAAGAAGTGAATAAGATGCTGGAGCAGTAATAAGAAGTGAATAAGAAGCTGGAGCAGGAATAAGAAGTGAATAAGAAGCTGGAGCAGGAATAAGAAGTGAATAAGAAGCTGGAGCAGGAATAAGAAGTGAATAAGAAGCTGGAGCAGGAATAAGAAGTGAATAAGGAGCTGGAGCAGGAATAAGAAGTGAATAAGAAGCTGGAGCAGTAATAAGAAGTGAATAAGAAGCTGGAGCAGGAATAAGTGAATAAGTAGCTGGAGCAGGAATAAGAAGTGAATAGGAAGCTGGAGCAGGAATAAGAAGTGAATAAGAAGCAGGAGCAGTAATAAGATGTGAATAAGATGCTGGAGCAGTAATAAGAAGTGAATAAGATGCTGGAGCAGTAATAAGAAGTGATTAAGAAGCTGGAGCATGAATAAGTGAATAAGCAGCTGGAGCAGGAACAAGAAGTGCATAAGAAGCTGGAGCAGGAATAAGAAGTGAATAAGAAGCTGGAGCAGGTATAAGAAGTGAATAAGGAGCTGGAGCAGGAATAAGAAGTGAATAAGGAGCTGGAGCAGCAATAAGAAGCTGGAGCAGGAATAAGAAGTGAATAAGAAGCTGGAGCAGGAATAAGAAGTGAATAACAAGCTGGAGCAGTAATAAGAAGTGAATAAGGAGCTGGAGCAGGAATAAGAAGTGAATAAGAAGCAGGAGCAGGACTAAGAAGTGAATAAGAAGCTGGAGCAGGAATAAGAAGTGAATAAGAAGCTGGAGCAGGAATAATAAGCTGGAGCAGCAATAAGAATTGAATAGGGAGCTGGAGCAGGAATAAAAAGTGAATAAGGAGCTGGAGCAGGAATAAGAAGTGAATAAGAAGCTAGAGCAGGAATAAGATGTGAATAAGAAGCTGGAGCAGGAATAAGAAGCTGGAGCAGGAATAAGAAGTGAATAAGAAGCTGGAGCAGGAATAAGAAGTGAATAAGAAGCTGGAGCAGTAATAAGCAGCGAATAAGAAGCTGGAGCAGGAATAAGAGGCGAATACGAAGCTGGAGTAGGAATAAGTGAATAAGAAGCTGGAGCAGGAATAAGAGAATAAGAAGCAGGAGCAGGAATAAGAAGCTGGAGCAGGAATAAGAAGTGAATAAGAAGCTGGAGCAGGAATAAGATGTGAGTAAGAAGCTGGAGCAGGAATAAGAAGTGAATAAGAAGCTGGAGCAGTAATAAGAAGTGAATAAAATGCTGGAACAGTAATAAGAAGTGAATAAGAAGCTGGAGCAGGAATAAGTGAATAAGAAGCTGGAGCAGGAATAAGAAGTGAATAAGAAGCTGGAGCAGAAATAATAAGTGAATAAGAAGCTGGAGCAGGAATAAGAAGTGAATAAGGAGCTGGAGCAGGAAAAAGAAGTGATTAAGAAGCTGGAGTAGGAATAAGAAGTGATTAAGAAGCTGGAGCAGGAATAAGAAGTGAAGAAGCTGGAGCAGGAATAAGAAGCTGGAGCAGGAATAAGAAGCGAATAAGAAGCTGGAGCAGGAATAAGAAGCTGGAGCAGTAATAAGAGGTGAATAAGAAGCTGGAGCAGTAATAAGAGGTGAATAAGAAGCTGGAGCAGGAATAAGAAGCTGGAGCAGGAATAAGAAGCTGGAGCAGGAAAAAGAAGCTGGAGCAGTAATAAGAGGTGAATAAGAAGCTGGAGCAGGAATATGAAGTGAATAAGAAGCTGTAGCAGTAATAAGAGGTGAATAAGAAGCTGGAGCAGGAGTAAGAGGTGAATAAGATGCTGGAGCAGGAATAAGAAGTTAATAAGGAGCTGGAGCAGGAATAAGAGGTGAAGAAGCTGGAGCAGGAATAAGAAGTGAAGAAGCTGGAGCTGGAATAAGAAGTGAATAAGAAGCTGGAGCAGGAATAAGAAGCTGGAGCAGGAATAAGAAGCTGGAGCAGGAATAAGAAGCTGGAGCAGGAATAAGAAGCTGGAGCAGGAATAAGAAGCTGGAGCAGGAATATGTGAATAAGAAGCTGGAGCAGGAATAAGAAGTGAATAAGAAGCTGGAGCAGGAATAAGAAGTGAATAAGAAGCTGGAGCAGGAATAAGAAGTGAATAAGATGCTGGAGCAGTAATAAGTAGTGTATAAGAAGCTGGAGCAGGAATATGTGAATAAGAAGCTGGAGCAGGAATAAGAAGTGAATAAGAAGCTGGAGCAGGAATAAGAAGTGAATAAGAAGCTGGAGCAGGAATAAGAAGTGAATAAGGAGCTGGGGCAGGAATAAGAAGTCAATAAGATGCTGGAGCAGTAATAAGAAGTGAATAATAAGCTGGAGCAGGAATAAGAAGTGAATAAGAAGCTGGAGCAGGAATAAGAAGTGAATAAGAAGCTGGAGCAGTAATAAGAAGTGAATAAGATGCTGGAGCAGTAATAAGAAGTGAAAAAGATGCAGGAGCAGTAATAAGAAGTGAATAAGAAGCTGGAGCAGGAATAAGTGAAAAAGCAGCTGGAGCAGGAATAAGAAGTGAATAAGAAGCTGGAGCAGGAATAAGAAGTGAATAAGGAGCTGGAGCAGGAATAAGAAGTGAATAAGGAGCTGGAGCAGGAATTAGAAGCTGAACCAGCAATAAGAAGTGAATAAAAAGCTGGAGCAGGAATAAGAAGTGAATAAGAAGCAGGAGCAGGACTAAGAAGCTGGAGCAGGAATAAGAAGTGAATAAGAAGCTGGAGCAGGAATAATAAGCTGGAGCAGCAATAAGAAGTGAATAGGGAGCTGGAGCAGGAATAAGAAGTGAATAAGGAGCTGGAGCAGGAATAAGAAGTGAATAAGAAGCTAGAGCAGGAATAAGATGTGAATAAGAAGCTGGAGCAGGAATAAGAAGCTGGAGCAGGAATAAGAAGTGAATATGAAGCTGGAGCAGGAATAAGAAGTGAATAAGAAGCTGGAGCAGTAATAAGAAGCGAATAAGAAGCTGGAGCAGGAATAAGAGGCGAATAAGAAGCTGGAGCAGGAATAAGTGAATAAGAAGCTGGAGCAGGAATAAGAGAATAAGAAGCAGGAGCAGGAATAAGAAGCTGGAGCAGGAATAAGAAGTGAATAAGAAGCTGGAGCAGTTATAAGAAGTGAATAAAATGCTGGAGCAGGAATAAGAAGTGAATAAGAAGCTGGAGCAGGAATAAGAAGTGAATAAGAAGCTGGAGCAGGAATAAGAAGTGAATAAGAAGCTGGAGCAGGAATAAGAAGTGAATAAGAAGCTGGAGCAGAAATAGGAAGTGAATAAGAAGCTGGAGAGGGAATAAGAAGTGAAAATGAATCTAGAGCAGGAATACGAAGTGAATAAGAGGCAGGAGCAGGAATAAGAAGTGAATAAGAAGCTGGAGCAGAAATAGGAAGTGAATAAGAAGCTGGAGCAGGAATAAGAAGTGAATAAGAAGCTGGAGCAGGAATACGAAGTGAATAAGAGGCAGGAGCAGGAATAAGAAGTGATTAAGAAGCTGCAGCAGGAAAAAGACGTGAATAAGAAGCTGCAGCAGTAATAGGAAGTGAATAAGAAGCTGGAGCAGGAATAAGAAGCTGGAGCAGGAATAAGTGAATAAGAAGCTGGAGCAGGAATAAGTGAATAAGAAGCTGGAGCAGGAGTAAGAAGTGAATAAGAAGCTGGAGCAGTAATAAGAAGTGAATAAGATGCTGGAGCAGTAATAAGTAGTGAATATGAAGCTTGAGCAGGAATAAGTGAATAAGAAGCTGGAGCAGGAATAAGAAGTGAATAAGAAGCTGGAGCAGGAATAAGAAGTGAATAAGAAGCTGGAGCAGGAATAAGAGGTGAATAAGAAGCTGGAGCAGGAATAACAAGTGAATAAGAAGCTGGAGCAGTAATAAGAAGTGAATAAGATGCTGGAGCAGTAATGAGAAATGAATAAATTGCTGGAGCAGGAATAAGAAGTGAATAAGAAGCTAGAGCAGGAATAAGTGAATAAGAAGCTGGAGCAGGAATAAGTGAATAAGAAGCTGGAGCAGGAGTAAGAAGTGAATAAGAAGCTGGAGCAGTAATAAGAAGTGAATAAGATGCTGGAGCAGTAATAAGAAGTGAATAAGATGCTGGAGCAGTAATAAGAAGTGAATAAGGAGCTGGAGCAGGAATAAGAAGTGAATAAGAAGCAGGAGCAGGACTAAGAAGCTGGAGCAGGAATAAGAAGTGAATAAGAAGCTGGAGCAGGAATAATAAGCTTGAGCAGCAATAAGAAGTGAATAGGGAGCTGGAGCAGGAATAAGAAGTGAATAAGAAGCAGGAGCAGGAATAAGAAGCTGGAGCAGGAATAAGAAGTGAATAACAAGCTGGAGCAGTAATAAGAAGTGAATAAGGAGCTGGAGCAGGAATAAGAAGTGAATAAGAAGCAGGAGCAGGACTAAGAAGCTGGAGCAGGAATAAGAAGTGAATAAGAAGCTGGAGCAGGAATAATAAGCTGGAGCAGCAATAAGAAGTGAATAGGGAGCTGGAGCAGGAATAAGAAGTGAATAAGGAGCTGGAGCAGGAATAAGAAGTGAATAAGAAGCTAGAGCAGGAATAAGTGAATAAGAAGCTTGAGCAGGAATAAGTGAATAAGAAGCTGGAGCAGGAATAAGAAGTGAATAAGAAGCTGGAGCAGGAATAAGAAGTGAATAAGAAGCTGGAGCAGGAATAAGAGGTGAATAAGAAGCTGGAGCAGGAATAACAAGTGAATAAGAAGCTGGAGCAGTAATAAGAAGTGAATAAGATGCTGGAGCAGTAATGAGAAATGAATAAATTGCTGGAGCAGTAATAAGAAGTGAATAAGAAGCAGGAGCAGGAATAAGTGAATAAGGAGCTGGAGCAGGAATAAGTGAATAAGAAGCTGGAGCAGGAATAAGAAGTGAATAAGAAGCTGGCGCAGGAATTAGAAGTGAATAAGAAGCTGGAGCAGAAATAAGAAGTGAATAAGAAGCTGGAGCAGAAATAAGAAGTGAATAAGAAGCTGGAGCAGGAATAAGAAGTGAATAAGGAGCTGGAGCAGGAATAAGAAGTGAATAAGGAGCTGGAGCAGGAATAAGAAGTGAATAAGGAGCTGGAGCAGGAATAAGAAGTGAATAAGAAGCTGGAGCAGGAATAAGAAGTGAATAAGAAGCTGGAGCAGGAATAAGAAGTGAATAAGGAGCTGGAGCAGGAATAAGAAGTGAATAAGATGCTGGAGCAGTAATAAGAAGTGAATAAGAAGCAGGTGCTGGAATAAGTGAATAAGAAGCTGGAGCAGGAATAAAAAGTGAATAAGAAGCTGGAGCAGGAATAAGAAGTGAATAAGAAGCTGGAGCAGTAATAAGAAGTGAATAAGATGCTGTAGCAGTAATGAGAAATGAATAAGATGCTGGAGCAGTAATAAGAAGTGAATAAGAAGCTGGAGCAGGAATAAGTGAATAAGGAGCTGGAGCAGGAATAAGAAGTGAATAAGAAGCTGGAGCAGGAATAAGAAGCTGGAGCAGGAATAAGAGGTGAATAAGAAGCTGGAGCAGTAATAAGAGGTGAATAAGAAGCTGGAGCAGGAATAAGAAGTGAATAAGAAGCTGGAGCAGTAATAAGAGGTGAATAAGAAGCTGGAGCAGGAATAAGAAGTGAATAAGAAGCTGGAGCAGGAATAAGTGAATAAGAAGCTGGAGCAGGAATAAGAAGTGAATAAGAAGCTGGAGCAGGAATAAGAAGTGAATAAGAAGCAGGAGCAGGAATAAGAAGTGAATAAGAAGCTGGAGCAGTAATAGGAAGTGAATAAGAAGCTGGAGCAGGAATAAGAGGTGAATAAGAAGCTGGAGCAGTAATAAGAAGTTAATAAGAAGCTGGAGCAGTAATAAGAAGTGAATAAGATGCTGGAGCAGTAATAAGAAGTGAATAAGAAGCTGGAGCAGTAATAAGAAGTGAATAAGAAGCTGGAGCAGTAATAAGAAGTTAATAAGAAGCTGGAGCAGTAATAAGAAGTGAATAAGATGCTGGAGCAGTAATAAGAAGTGAATAAGAAGCTGGAGCAAGAATAAGTGATTAAGAAGGTGGAGCAGGAATAAGAAGTGAATAAGAAGCTGGAGCAGGAATAAGAAGTGAATAAGAAGCTGGAGCAGGAATAAGAAGTGAATAAGAAGCTGGAGCAGGAATAAGTGGTGAACAAGAAGCTGGAGCAGTAATAAGAAGTTAATAAGAAGCTGGAGCAGTAATAAGAAGTGAATAAGATGCTGGAGCAGTAATAAGAAGTGAATAAGAAGCTGGAGCAAGAATAAGTGAATAAGAAGCTGGAGCAGGAATAAGAGGCGAATAAGAAGCTGGAGCAGGAATAAGTGAATAAGAAGCTGGAGCAGGAATAAGAGAATAAGAAGCAGGAGCAGGAATAAGAAGCTGGAGCAGGAATAAGAAGTGAATAACAAGCTGGAGCAGTAATAAGAAGTGAATAAGGAGCTGGAGCAGGAATAAGAAGTGAAGAAGAAGCAGGAGCAGGACTAAGAAGCTGGAGCAGGAATAAGAAGTGAATAAGAAGCTGGAGCAGGAATAATAAGCTGGAGCAGCAATAAGAAGTGAATAGGGAGCTGGAGCAGGAATAAGAAGTGAATAAGGAGCTGGAGCAGGAATAAGAAGTGAATAAGAAGCTAGAGCAGGAATAAGTGAATAAGAAGCTGGAGCAGGAATAAGTGAATAAGAAGCTGGAGCAGGAATAAGAAGTGAATAAGAAGCAGGAGCAGGAATAAGATGTGAATAAGAAGCTGGAGCAGGAATAAGAAGCTGGAGCAGGAATAAGAAGTGAATATGAAGCTGGAGCAGGAATAAGAAGTGAATAAGAAGCTAGAGCAGGAATAATAAGCTGGAGCAGCAATAAGAAGTGAATAGGGAGCTGGAGCAGTAATAAGAAGTGAATAAGAAGCTGGAGCAGGAATAAGAAGTGAATAAGAAGCTAGAGCAGGAATAAGATGTGAATAAGAAGCTGGAGCAGGAATAAGAAGTGAATATGAAGCTGGAGCAGGAATAAGAAGTGAATAAGAAGCTGGAGCAGTAATAAGAAGCGAATAAGAAGCTGGAGCAGGAATAAGAGGCGAATAAGAAGCTGGAGCAGGAATAAGTGAATAAGAAGCTGGAGCAGGAATAAGAGAATAAGAAGCAGGAGCAGGAATAAGAAGCTGGAGCAGGAATAAGAAGTGAATAAGAAGCTGGAGCAGTTATAAGAAGTGAATAAAATGCTGGAGCAGGAATAAGAAGTGAATAAGAAGCTGGAGCAGGAATAAGAAGTGAATAGGAAGCTGGAGCAGGAATAAGAAGTGAATAAGAAGCAGGAGCAGTAATAAGATGTGAATAAGATGCTGGAGCAGTAATAAGAAGTGAATAAGATGCTGGAGCAGTAATAAGAAGTGATTAAGAAGCTGAAGCATGAATAAGTGAATAAGCAGCTGGAGCAGGAACAAGAAGTGAATAAGAAGCTGGAGCAGGAATAAGAAGTGAATAAGAAGCTGGAGCAGGTATAAGAAGTGAATAAGGAGCTGGAGCAGGAATAAGAAGTGAATAAGGAGCTGGAGCAGCAATAAGAAGCTGGAGCAGCAATAAGAAGTGAATAAAAAGCTGGAGCAGGAATAAGAAGTGAATAAGAAGCTGGAGCAGGAATAAGAAGTGAATAACAAGCTGGAGCAGTAATAAGATGTGAATAAGGAGCTGGAGCAGGAATAAGAAGTGAATAAGAAGCAGGAGCAGGACTAAGAAGCTGGAGCAGGAATAAGAAGTGAATAAGAAGCTGGAGCAGGAATAATAAGCTGGAGCAGCAATAAGAATTGAATAGGGAGCTGGAGCAGGAATAAGAAGTGAATAAGGAGCTGGAGCAGGAATAAGAAGTGAATAAGAAGCTAGAGCAGGAATAAGATGTGAATAAGAAGCTGTAGCAGGAATAAGAAGCTGGAGCAGGAATAAGAAGTGAATAAGAAGCTGGAGCAGGAATAAGAAGTGAATAAGAAGCTGGAGCAGTAATAAGAAGCGAATAAGAAGCTGGAGCAGGAATAAGAGGCGAATAAGAAGCTGGAGCAGGAATAAGTGAATAAGAAGCTGGAGCAGGAATAAGAGAATAAGAAGCAGGAGCAGGAATAAGAAGCTGGAGCAGGAATAAGAAGTGAATAAGAAGCTGGAGCAGGAATAAGAAGTGAGTAAGAAGCTGGAGCAGGAATAAGAAGTGAATAAGAAGCTGGAGCAGTAATAAGAAGTGAATAAGATGCTGGAACAGTAATAAGAAGTGAATAAGAAGCTGGAGCAGGAATAAGTGAATAAGAAGCTGGAGCAGGAATAAGAAGTGAATAAGAAGCTGGAGCAGAAATAATAAGTGAATAAGAAGCTGGAGCAGGAATAAGAAGTGAATAAGGAGCTGGAGCAGGAATAAAAAGTGATTAAGAAGCTGGAGCAGGAATAAGAAGTGAAGAAGCTGGAGCAGGAATAAGAAGCGAATAAGAAGCTGGAGCAGGAATAAGAAGCTGGAGCAGTAATAAGAGGTGAATAAGAAGCTGGAGCAGTAATAAGAGGTGAATAAGAAGCTGGAGCAGGAATAAGAAGCTGGAGCAGGAATAAGAAGCTGGAGCAGGAAAAAGAAGCTGGAGCAGTAATAAGAGGTGAATAAGAAGCTGGAGCAGGAATAAGAAGTGAATAAGAAGCTGGAGCTGTAATAAGAAGTGAATAATAAGCTGGAGCAGGAATAAGAAGTGAATAGGAAGCTGGAGCAGGAATAAGAAGTGAATAAGAAGCTGGAGCAGTAACAAGAAGTGAATAAGATGCTGGAGCAGTAATAAGAAGTGAATAAGAAGCTGGAGCAGGAATAAGTGAATAAGCAGCTGGAGCAGGAATAAGAAGTGAATAAGAAGATGGAGCAGGAATAAGAAGTGAATAAGGAGCTGGAGCAGGAATAAGAAGTGAATAAGGAGCTGGAGCAGGAATAAGAAGCTGGACCAGCAATAAGAAGTGAATAAAAAGCTGGAGCAGGAATAAGAAGTGAATAAGAAGCTGGAGCAGGAATAAGAAGTGAATAAGAAGCCGGAGCAGGAATAAGAAGTGAATAAGAAGCTGGAGCAGTAATAGGAAGTGAATAAGAAGCTGGAGCAGGAATAAGAAGTGAATATGAATCTAGAGCAGGAATACGAAGTGAATAAGAAGCTGGAGCAGGAATACGAAGTGAATAAGAGGCTGGAGCAGGAATAAGAAGTGAATAAGAAGCTAGAGCAGGAATAAGAAGTGAATAAGAAGCTGGAGCAGGAATAAGATGTGAATAAGAAGCTGGAGCAGTAATAGGAAGTGAATAAGAAGCTGGAGCAGTAATAGGAAGTGAATAAGAAGCTGGAGCAGGAATAAGAAGCTGGAGCAGGAATAAGTGAATAAGAAGCTGGAGCAGGAATAAGAAGCTGGAGCAGGAATAAGTGAATAAGAAGCTGGAGCAGGAATAAGAAGTGAATAAGAAGCTGGAGCAGGAATAAGAAGTGAATAAGAAGCTGGAGCAGTAATAAGAAGTGAATAAGATGCTGGAGCAGTAATAAGTAGTGAATAAGAAGCTGGAGCAGGAATAAGTGAATAAGAAGCTGGAGCAGGAATAAGAAGTGAATAAGAAGCTGGAGCAGGAATAAGAAGTGAATAAGAAGCTGGAGCAGAAATAAGAAGTGAATAAGAAGCTGGTGCAGGAATAAGAAGTGAATAAGGAGCTGGAGCAGGAATAAGAAGTGAATAAGAAGCTGGAGCAGGAATAAGAAGTGATTAAGGAGCTGGAGCAGGAATGAGAAATGAATAAGATGCTGGAGCAGTAATAAGAAGTGAATAAGAAGCTGGAGCAGGAATAAGTGAATAAGGAGCTGGAGCAGGAATAAGTGAATAAGAAGCTGGAGCAGGAATAAGAAGTGAATATGAAGCTGGCGCAGGAATAAGAAGTGAATAAGGAGCTGGAGCAGGAATAAGAAGTGAATAAGGAGCTGGAGCAGGAATAAGAAGCTGGACCAGCAATAAGAAGTGAATAAAAAGCTGGAGCAGGAATAAGAAGTGAATAAGAAGCTGGAGCAGGAATAAGAAGTGAATAAGAAGCTGGAGCAGGAATAAGAAGTGAATAAGAAGCTGGAGCAGTAATAGGAAGTGAATAAGAAGCTGGAGCAGGAATAAAAAGTGAATATGAATCTAGAGCAGGAATAATAAGTGAATAAGGAGCTGGAGCAGTAATAAGAAGTGAATAAGAAGTGAATAAGATGCTGGAGCAGGAATAAGTGAATAAGAAGCTGGAGCAGGAATAAGAAGTGAATAGGGAGCTGGAGCAGGAATAATAAGTGAATAAGGAGCTGGAGCAGGAATAAGAAGTGAATAAGGAGCTGGAGCAGTAATAAGAAGCTGGAGCAGCAATAAGAAGTGAATAAAAAGCTGGAGCAGGAATAAGAAGTGAATAAGAAGCTGGAGCAGGAATAAGAAGTGAATAACAAGCTGGAGCAGTAATAAGAAGTGAATAAGGAGCTGGAGCAGGAATAAGAAGTGAATAAGAAGCAGGAGCAGGACTAAGAAGCTGGAGAAGGAATAAGAAGTGAATAAGAAGCTGGAGCAGGAATAATAAGCTGGAGCAGCAATAAGAAGTGAATAGGGAGCTGGAGCAGGAATAAGAAGTGAATAAGGAGCTGGAGCAGGAATAAGAAGTGAATAAGAAGCTAGAGCAGGAATAATTTGTGAATAAGAAGCTGGAGCAGGAATAAGAAGCTGGAGCAGGAATAAGAAGTGAATAAGAAGCTGGAGCAGGAATAAGAAGCGAATAAGAAGCTGGAGCAGTAATAAGAAGCGAATAAGAAGCTGGAGCAGGAATAAGAGGCGAATAAGAAGCTGGAGCAGGAATAAGTGAATAAGAAGCTGGAGCAGGAATAAGAGAATCAGAAGCAGGAGCAGGAATAAGAAGCTGGAGCAGGAATAAGAAGTGAATAAGAAGCTGGAGCAGTTATAAGAAGTGAATAAGATGCTGGAGCAGGAATAAGAAGTGAATAAGATGCTGGAGCGGGAATAAGAAGTGAATAAGAAGCTGGAGCAGGAATAAGAAGTGAATAAGAAGCTGGAGCAGTAATAAGAAGTGAATAAGAAGCTGGAGCAGGAATAAGTGAATAAGGAGCTGGAGCAGGAATAAGTGAATAAGAAGCTGGAGCAGGAATAAGAAGTGAATAAGAAGCTGGCGCAGGAATAAGAAGTGAATAAGAAGCTGGAGCAGGAATAAGAAGTGAATAAGAAGCTGGAGCAGGAATAAGAAGTGAATAAGAAGCTGGAGCAGTAATAGGAAGTGAATAAGAAGCTGGAGCCGGAATAAGAAGTGAATATGAATCTAGAGCAGGAATACGAAGTGAATAAGAAGCTGGAGCAGGAATACGAAGTGAATCAGAGGCTGGAGCAGGAATAAGTAGTGAATATGAAGCTGGAGCAGGAATAAGTGAATAAGAAGCTGGAGCAGGAATAAGAAGTGAATAAGAAGCTGGAGCAGGAATAAGAAGTGAATAAGAAGCTGGAGCAGGAATAAGAGGTGAATAAGAAGCTGGAGCAGGAATAAGAAGTGAATAAAAAGCTGGAGCAGGAATAAGAGGTGAATAAGAAGCTGGAGCAGGAATAACAAGTGAATAAGAAGCTGGAGCAGTAATAAGAAGTGAATAAGATGCTGGAGCAGTAATGAGAAATGAATAAATTGCTGGAGCAGTAATAAGAAGTGAATAAGAAGCTGGAGCAGGAATAAGTGAATAAGGAGCTGGAGCAGGAATAAGTGAATAAGAAGCTGGAGCAGGAATAAGAAGTGAATAAGAAGCTGGCGCAGGAATAAGAAGTGAATAAGAAGCTGGAGCAGAAATAAGAAGTGAATAAGAAGCTGGAGCAGAAATAAGAAGTGAATAAGAAGCTGGAGCAGGAATAAGAAGTGAATAAGGAGCTGGAGCAGGAATAAGAAGTGAATAAGAAGCTGGAGCAGGAATAAGATGTGAATAAGGAGCTGGAGCAGGAATAAGAAGTGAAAAAGAAGCTGGAGCAGGAATAAGAAGTGAATAAGAAGCTGGAGCAGGAATAAGAAGTGAATAAGGAGCTGGAGCAGGAATAAGAAGTGAATAAGATGCTGGAGCAGTAATAAGAAGTGAATAAGAAGCAGGAGCAGGAATAAGTGAATAAGAAGCAGGAGCAGGAATAAGTGAATAAGAAGCTGGAGCAGGAATAAAAAGTGAATAAGAAGCTGGAGCAGGAATAAGAAGTAAATAAGAAGCTGGAGCAGTAATAAGAAGTGAATAAGATGCTGGAGCAGTAATGAGAAATGAATAAGATGCTGGAGCAGGAATAAGTGAATAAGGAGCTGGAGCAGGAATAAGAAGTGAATAAGAAGCTGGAGCAGGAATAAGAAGCTGGAGCAGGAATAAGAGGTGAATAAGAAGCTGGAGCAGGAATAAGAAGTGAATAAGAAGCTGGAGCAGGAATAAGAGGTGAATAAGAAGCTGGAGCAGGAATAAGAAGTGAATAAAAAGCTGGAGCAGGAATAAGAGGTGAATAAGAAGTTGGAGCAGGAATAAGAAGTGAATAAGAAGCTGGAGCAGTAATAAGAGGTGAATAAGAAGCTGGAGCAGGAATAAGAAGTGAATAAGAAGCTGGAGCAGGAATAAGTGAATAAGAAGCTGGAGCAGGAATAAGTGAATAAGAAGCTGGAGCAGGAATAAGAAGTGAATAAGAAGCAGGAGCAGGAATAAGAAGTGAATTAGAAGCTGGAGCAGTAATAAGAAGTGAATAAGATGCTGGAGCAGTATTGAGAAATGAATAAGATGCTGGAGCAGGAATAAGAAGTGAATAAGAAGCTGGAGCAGGAATAAGTGAATAAGGAGCTGGAGCAGGAATAAGTGAATAAGAAGCTGGAGCAGGAATAAGAAGTGAATATGAAGCTGGCGCAGGAATAAGAAGTGAATAAGAAGCTGGAGCAGAAATAAGAAGTGAATAAGAAGCTGGAGCAGAAATAAGAAGTGAATAAGAAGCTGGAGCAGAAATAAGAAGTGAATAAGAAGCTGGAGCAGAAATAAGAAGTGAATAAGAAGCTGGAGCAGGAATAAGAAGTGAAAAAGAAGCTGGAGCAGGAATAAGAAGTGAATAAGAAGCTGGCGCAGGAATAAGAAGTGAATAAGAAGCTGGAGCAGAAATAAGAAGTGAATAAGAAGTTGGAGCAGAAATAAGAAGTGAATAAGAAGCTGGAGCAGGAATAAGAAGTGAATAAGGAGCTGGAGCAGGAATAAGAAGTGAATAAGAAGCTGGAGCAGGAATAAGATGTGAATAAGGAGCGGGAGCAGGAATAAGAAGTGAATAAGAAGCAGGAGCAGGAATAAGTGAATAAGAAGCTGGAGCAGGAATAAAAAGTGAATAAGAAGCTGGAGCAGGAATAAGAAGTGAATAAGAAGCTGGAGCAGTAATAAGAAGTGAATAAGATGCTGGAGCAGTAATGAGAAGTGAATAAGATGCTGGAGCAGTAATAAGAAGTGAATAAGAAGCTGGAGCAGGAATAAGTGAATAAGGAGCTGGAGCAGGAATAAGAAGTGAATAAGAAGCTGGAGCAGGAATAAGAAGCTGGAGCAGGAATAAGAGGTGAATAAGAAGCAGGAGCAGGAATAAGAAGCTGGAGCAGGAATAAGAAGTGAATAAGAAGCTGGAGCAGGAATAAGAGGTGAATAAGAAGCTGGAGCAGGAATAAGAAGTGAATAAGAAGCTGGAGCAGTAATAAGAGGTGAATAAGAAGCTGGAGCAGGAATAAGTGAATAAGAAGCTGGAGCAGGAATAAGTGAATAAGAAGCTGGAGCAGGAATAAGAAGTGAATAAGAAGCAGGAGCAGGAATAAGAAGTGAATAAGAAGCTGGAGCAGTAATAGGAGGTGAATAAGAAGCTGGAGCAGGAATAAGAGGTGAATAAGAAGCTGGAGCAGTAATAAGAAGTTAATAAGAAGCTGGAGCAGTAATAAGAAGTGAATAAGATGCTGGAGCAGGAATAAGAAGTGAATAAGAAGCTGGAGCAGGAATAAGAAGTGAATAAGAAGCTGGAGCAGGAATAAGAAGTGAATAAGAAGCTGGAGCAGGAATAAGAAGTGAATAAGGAGCTGGAGCAGGAATAAGAAGTGAATAAGATGCTGGAGCAGTAATAAGAAGTGAATAAGAAGCTGGAGCAGGAATAAGTGAATAAGAAGCTGGAGCAGGAATAAGAAGTGAATAAGAAGCAGGAGCAGTAATAAGATGTGAATAAGATGCTGGAGCAGTAATAAGAAGTGAATAAGATGCTGGAGCAGTAATAAGAAGTGATTAAGAAGCTGGTGCATGAATAAGTGAATAAGCAGCTGGAGCAGGAACAAGAAGTGAATAAGAAGCTGGAGCAGGAATAAGAAGTGAATAAGAAGCTGGAGCAGGTATAAGAAGTGAATAAGGAGCTGGAGCAGGAATAAGAAGTGAATAAGGAGCTGGAGCAGCAATAAGAAGCTGGAGCAGCAATAAGAAGTGAATAAAAAGCTGGAGCAGGAATAAGAAGTGAATAAGAAGCTGGAGCAGGAATAATAAGTGAATAACAAGCTGGAGCAGTAATAAGAAGTGAATAAGGAGCTGGAGCAGTAATAAGAAGTGAATAAGGAGCAGGAGCAGGACTAAGAAGTGAATAAGAAGCAGGAGCAGGACTAAGAAGCTGGAGCAGGAATAAGAAGTGAATAAGAAGCTGGAGCAGGAATAATAAGCTGGAGCAGCAATAAGAAGTGAATAGGGAGCTGGAGCAGGAATAAGAAGTGAATAAGGAGCTGGAGCAGGAATAAGAAGTGAATAAGAAGCTAGAGCAGGAATAAGATGTGAATAAGAAGCTGGAGCAGGAATAAGAAGCTGGAGCAGGAATAAGAAGTGAATAAGAAGCTGGAGCAGTAATAAGAAGCGAATAAGAAGCTGGAGCAGGAATAAGAGGCGAATAAGAAGCTGGAGCAGGAATAAGTGAATAAGAAGCTGGAGCAGGAATAAGAGAATAAGAAGCAGGAGCAGGAATAAGATGCTGGAGCGGGAATAAGAAGTGAATAAGGAGCTGGAGCAGGAATAAGAAGTGAATAAGATGCTGGAACAGTAATAAGAAGTGAATAAGGAGCTGGAGCAGGAATAAGTGAATAAGAAGCTGGAGCAGGAATAAGAAGTGAATAAGAAGCTGGAGCAGAAATAATAAGTGAATAAGAAGCTGGAGCAGGAATAAGAAGAGAATAAGGAGCTGGAGCAGGAATAAGAAGCGAATAAGAAGCTGGAGCAGGAATAAGAAGCTGGAGCAGTAATAAGAGGTGAATAAGAAGCTGGAGCAGTAATAAGAGGTGAATAAGAAGCTGGAGCAGGAATAAGAAGCTGGAGCAGGAATAAGAGGTGAATAAGAAGCTGGAGCAGGAATAAGAAGTGAATAAGAAGCTGGAGCAGTAATAAGAGGTGAATAAGAAGCTGGAGCAGGAATAAGAGGTGAATAAGATGCTGGAGCAGGAATAAGAAGTTAATAAGGAGCTGGAGCAGGAATAAGAGGTGAAGAAGCTGGAGCAGGAATAAGAAGCTGGAGCAGGAATAAGAAGCTGGAGCAGGAATAAGAGGTGAATAAGAAGCTGGAGCAGGAATAAGAAGTGAATAAGAAGCTGGAGCAGTAAAAAGAGGTGAATAAGAAGCTGGAGCAGGAATAAGAAGTGAATAAGAAGCTGGAGCAGGAATAAGTGAATAAGGAGCTGGAGCAGGAATAAGAAGTGAATTAGAAGCTGGAGCAGTAATAAGAAGTGAATATGATGCTGGAGCAGTAATAAGAAGTGAATAAGATGCAGGAGCAGTAATAAGAAGTGAATAAGAAGCTGGAGCAGGAATAAGTGAATAAGCAGCTGGAGCAGGAATAAGTGAATAAGAAGCTGGAGCAGGAATAAGTGAATAAGAAGCTGGAGCAGGAATAAGAAGTGAATAAGAAGCTGGAGCAGGAATAAGAAGTGAATAAGAAGCTGGAGCAGAAATAAGAAGTGAATAAGGAGCTGGAGCAGGAATAAGAAGAGAATAAGAAGCTGGAGCAGGAATAAGAAGTGATTAAGGAGCTGGAGCAGTAATAAGAAGTGAATAAGAAGCTGGAGCAGTAATAAGAAGTGAATAAGAAGCTGGAGCAGGAATAAGTGAATAAGAAGCTGGAGCATGAATAAAAAGTGAATAAGAAGCTGGAGCATGAATAAAAAGTCAATAAGAAGCTGGAGCAGTAATAAGAAGTGAATAAGATGCTGGAGCAGTAATGAGAAATGAATAAGATGCTGGAGCAGTAATAAGAAGTGAATAAGAAGCTGGAGCAGGAATAAGTGAATAAGGAGCTGGAGCAGGAATAAGTGAATAAGAAGCTGGAGCAGGAATAAGAAGTGAATAAGAAGCTGGAGCAGAAATAAGAAGTGAATAAGAAGCTGGAGCAGAAATAAGAAGTGAATAAGAAGCTGGAGCAGAAATAAGAAGTGAATAAGAAGCTGGAGCAGGAATAAGAAGTGAATAAGGAGCTGGAGCAGGAATAAGAAGTGAATAAGAAGCTGGAGCAGGAATAAGAAGTGAATAAGAAGCTGGAGCAGGAATAAGAAGTGAATAAGGAGCTGGAGCAGGAATAAGAAGTGAATAAGATGCTGGAGCAGTAATAAGAAGTGAATAAGATGCTGGAGCAGTAATAAGTAGTGAATAAGAAGCTGGAGCAGGAATAAGTGAATAAGAAGCTGGAGCAGGAATAAGAAGTGAATAAGAAACTGGAGCAGGAATAAGAAGTGAATAAGAATCTGGAGCAGAAATAAGAAGTGAATAAGAAGCTGGAGCAGGAATAAGATGTGAATAAGAAGCTGGAGCAGTAATAGGAAGTGAATAAGATGCTGGAGCAGTAATAAGAAGTGAATAAGATGCAGGAGCAGTAATAAGAAGTGAATAAGAAGCTGGAGCAGGAATAAGTGAATAAGCAGCTGGAGCAGGAATAAGAAGTGAATAAGAAGCTGGAGCAGAAATAAGAAGTGAAAAAGGAGCTGTAGCAGGAATAAGAAGTGAATAAGGAGCTGGAGCAGGAATAAGAAGCTGGACCAGCAATAAGAAGTGAATAAAAAGCTGGAGCAGGAATAAGAAGTGAATAAGAAGCAGGAGCAGTAATAGGAAGTGAATAAGAAGCTGGAGCAGGAATAAGAAGTGAATATGAATCTAGAGCAGGAATACGAAGTGAATAAGAAGCTGGAGCAGGAATACGAAGTGAATAAGAGGCTGGAGCAGGAAAAAGAAGTGAATAAGAAGCTGGAGCAGGAATAAGATGTGAATAAGAAGCTGGAGCAGTAATAGGAAGTGAATAAGAAGCTGGAGCAGGAATAAGAAGCTGGAGCAGGAATAAGTGAATAAGAAGCTGGAGCAGGAATAAGAAGTGAATAAGAAGCTGGAGCAGGAATAAGAAGTGAATAAGAAGCTGGAGCAGGAATAAGAAGTGAATAAGGAGCTGGAGCAGGAATAAGAAGTGAATAAGATGCTGGAGCAGTAATAAGAAGTGAATAAGAAGTGAATAAGAAGCTGGAGCAGGAATAAGTGAATAAGAAGCTGGAGCAGGAATAAAAAGTGAATAAGAAGCTGGAGCAGGAATAAGAAGTGAATAAGAAGCTGGAGCAGTAATAAGAAGTGAATAAGATGCTGGAGCAGTAATGAGAAATGAATAAGATGCTGGAGCAGTAATAAGAAGTGAATAAGAAGCTGGAGCAGGAATAAGTGAATAAGGAGCTGGAGCAGGAATAAGAAGTGAATAAGAAGCTGGAGCAGGAATAAGAAGCTGGAGCAGGAATAAGATGTGAATAAGAAGCTGGAGCAGTAATAAGAGGTGAATAAGAAGCTGGAGCAGGAATAAGAAGTGAATAAGAAGCTGGAGCAGGAATAAGTGAATAAGAAGCTGGAGCAGGAATAAGTGAATAAGAAGCTGGAGCAGGAATAAGATGTGAATAAGAAGCTGGAGCAGTAATAAGAAGCTGGAGCAGTAATAAGAAGTGAATAAAATGCTGGAGCAGTAATAGGAAGTGAATAAGAAGCTGGAGCAGGAATAAGAAGCTGGAGCAGGAATAAGTGAATAAGAAGCTGGAGCAGGAATAAGAAGTGAATAAGAAGCTGGAGCAGGAATAAGAAGTGAATAAGAAGCTGGAGCAGGAATAAGAAGTGAATAAGGAGCTGGAGCAGGAATAAGAAGTGAATAAGATGCTGGAGCAGTAATAAGAAGTGAATAAGAAGTGAATAAGAAGCTGGAGCAGGAATAAGTGAATAAGAAGCTGGAGCAGGAATAAAAAGTGAATAAGAAGCTGGAGCAGGAATAAGAAGTGAATAAGAAGCTGGAGCAGTAATAAGAAGTGAATAAGATGCTGGAGCAGTAATGAGAAATGAATAAGATGCTGGAGCAGTAATAAGAAGTGAATAAGAAGCTGGAGCAGGAATAAGTGAATAAGGAGCTGGAGCAGGAATAAGAAGTGAATAAGAAGCTGGAGCAGGAATAAGAAGCTGGAGCAGGAATAAGATGTGAATAAGAAGCTGGAGCAGTAATAAGAGGTGAATAAGAAGCTGGAGCAGGAATAAGAAGTGAATAAGAAGCTGGAGCAGGAATAAGTGAATAAGAAGCTGGAGCAGGAATAAGTGAATAAGAAGCTGGAGCAGGAATAAGATGTGAATAAGAAGCTGGAGCAGTAATAAGAAGCTGGAGCAGTAATAAGAAGCTGGAGCAGTAATAAGAAGTGAATAAAATGCTGGAGCAGTAATAAGAAGTGAATAAGAAGCTGGAGCAGGAATAAGTGATTAAGAAGCTGGAGCAGGAATAAGAAGTGAATAAGAAGCTGGAGCAAGAATAAGAAGTGAATAAGAAGCTGGAGCAGGAATAAGAAGTGAATAAGGAGCTGGAGCAGGAATAATAAGTGAATAAGATGCTTCATTAGTAATAAGAAGCGAATAAGAAGCTGGAGCAGGAATAAGTGAATAAGAAGCTGGAGCAGGAATAAGAAGTGAATAGGAAGCTGGAGCAGGAATAAGAAGTGAATAAGAAGCTGGAGCAGTAATAAGATGTGAATAAGATGCTGGAGCAGTAATAAGAAGTGAATAAGATGCTGGAGCAGTAATAAGAAGTGATTAAGAAGCTGGAGCATGAATACGTGAATAAGAAGCTGGAGCAGGAATAAGAAGTGAATAAGAAGCTGGAGCAGGAATAAGAAGTGAATAAGGAGCTGGAGCAGGAATAAGAAGTGAATAAGGAGCTGGAGCAGGAATAAGAAGCTGGAGCAGCAATAAGAAGTGAATAAAAAGCTGGAGCAGGAATAAGAAGTGAATAAGAAGCTGGAGCAGGAATAAGAAGTGAATAACAAGCTGGAGCAGTAATAAGAAGTGAATAAGGAGCTGGAGCAGGACTAAGCAGCTGGAGCAGGAATAAGAAGTGAATAAGAAGCTGGAGCAGGAATAATAAGCTGGAGCAGCAATAAGAAGTGAATAAGAAGCTGGAGCAGGAATAAGAAGTGAATAAGGAGCTGGAGCAGGAATAAGAAGTGAATAAGAAGCTAGAGCAGGAATAAGATGTGAATAAGAAGCTGGAGCAGGAATAAGAAGCTGGAGCAGGAATAAGAAGCGAATAAGAAGCTGGAGCAGGAAAAAGAAGCTGGAGCAGTAATAATAAGTGAATAAGAAGCTGGAGCAGGAATAAGAGGCGAATAAGAAGCTGGAGCAGGAATAAGAGAATAAGAAGCAGGAGCAGGAATAAGAAGCTGGAGCAGCAATAAGAAGTGAATAAAAAGCTGGAGCAGGAATAAGAAGTGAATAAGAAGCTGGAGCAGGAATAAGAAGTGAATAACAAGCTGGAGTAGTAATAAGAAGTGAATAAGGAGCTGGAGCAGGAATAAGAAGTGAATAAGAAGCAGGAGCAGGACTAAGAAGCTGGAGCAGGAATAAGAAATGAATAAGAAGCTGGAGCAGGAATAATAAGCTGGAGCAGCAATAAGAAGTGAATAAGGAGCTGGAGCAGGAATAAGAAGTGAATAAGGAGCTGGAGCAGGAATAAGAAGTGAATAAGATGCTGGAGCAGTAATAAGTAGTGAATAAGAAGCTGGAGCAGGAATAAGTGAATAAGAAGCTGGAGCAGGAATAAAAAGTGAATAAGAAGCTGGAGCAGTAATAAGAAGTGAATAAGATGCTGGAGCAGTAATGAGAAATGAACAAGATGCTGGAGCAGTAATAAGAAGTGAATAAGAAGCTGGAGCAGGAATAAGTGAATAAGGAGCTGGAGCAGGAATAAGTGAATTTGAAGCTGGAGCAGCAATAAGAAGTGAATAAGATGCTGGCGCAGGAATAAGAAGTGAATAAGAAGCTGGAGCAGAAATAAGAAGTGAATAAGAAGCTGGAGCAGAAATAAGAAGTGAATAAGAAGCTGGAGCCGGAATAAGAAGTGAATAAGGAGCTGGAGCCGGAATAAGAAGTGAATAAGAAGCTGGAGCAGGAATAAGAAGTGAATAAGGAGCTGGAGCAGGAATAAGAAGTGAATAAGAAGCTGGAGCAGGAATAAGAAGTGAATAAGAAGCTGGAGCAGGAATAAGAAGTGAATAAGGAGCTGGAGCAGGAATAAGAAGTGAATAAGATGCTGGAGAAGTAATAAGAAGTGAATAAGAAGCTGGAGCAGGAGTAAGAGAATAAGAAGCTGGAGCAGGAATAAAAAGTGAATAAGAAGCTGGAGCAGGAATAAGAAGTGAATAAGAAGCTGGAGCAGTAATAAGAAGTGAATAAGATGCTGGAGCAGTAATAAGAAGTGATTAAGAAGCTGGAGCATGAATAAGTGAATAAGAAGCTGGAGCATGAATAAGTGAATAAGAAGCTGGAGCAGGAATAAGAAGTGAATAAGAAGATGGAGCAGGAATAAGAAGTGAATAAGGAGCTGGAGCAGGAATAAGAAGTGAATAAGGAGCTGGAGCAGGAATAAGAAGCTGGAGCAGCAATAAGAAGTGAATAAAAAGCTGGAGCAGGAATAAGAAGTGAATAAGAAGCTGGAGCAGGAATAAGAAGTGAATAACAAGCTGGAGTAGTAATAAGAAGTGAATAAGGAGCTGGAGCAGGAATAAGAAGTGAATAAGAAGCAGGAGCAGGACTAAGAAGCTGGAGCAGGAATAAGAAGTGAATAAGAAGCTGGAGCAGGAATAATAAGCTGGAGCAGCAATAAGAAGTGAATAAGGAGCTGGAGCAGGAATAAGAAGTGAATAAGGAGCTGGAGCAGGAATAATAAGTGAATAAGAAGCTGGAGCAGGAATAAGAAGCTGGAGCAGTAATAAGAAGCGAATAAGAAGCTGGAGCAGGAATAAGAGGCGAATAAGAAGCTGGAGCAGGAATAAGTGAATAAGAAGCTGGAGCAGGAATAAGAGAATAAGAAGCAGGAGCAGGAATAAGAAGCTGGAGCAGGATTAAGAAGTGAATAAGAAGCTGAAGCAGGAATAAGAAGTGAATAAGATGCTGGAGCGGGAATAAGAAGTGAATAAGTAGCTGGAGCAGGAATAAGAAGTGAATAAGAAGCTGGAGCTGGAATAAGAAGTGAATAAGATGCTGGAGCGGGAATAAGAAGTGAATAAGGAGCTGGAGCAGGAATAAGAAGTGAATAAGATGCTGGAGCAGTAATAAGAAGTGAATAAGAAGCTGGAGCAGCAATCAGTGAATAAGAAGCTGGAGCAGGAATAAGAAGTGAGTAAGAAGCTGGAGCAGGAATAAGAAGTGAATAAGAAGCTGGAGCAGTAATAAGAAGTGAATAAGATGCTGGAGCAGGAATAAGTGAATAAGAAGCTGGAGCAGGAATAAAAAGTGAATAAGAAGCTGGAGCAGGAATAATAAGTGAATAAGGAGCTGGAGCAGGAATAAGAAGTGAATAAGGAGCTGGAGCAGTAATAAGAAGCTGGAGCAGCAATAAGAAGTGAATAAAAAGCTGGAGCAGGAATAAGAAGTGAATAAGAAGCTGGAGCAGGAATAAGAAGAGAATAACAAGCTGGAGCAGTAATAAGAAGTGACTAAGAAGCTGGAGAAGGAATAAGAAGTGAATAAGAAGCTGGAGCAGGAATAATAAGCTGGAGCAGCAATAAGAAGTGAATAGGGAGCTGGAGCATGAATAAGAAGTGAATAAGGAGCTGGAGCAGGAATAAGAAGTGAATAAGAAGCTAGAGCAGGAATAAGATGTGAATAAGAAGCTGGAGCAGGAATAAGAAGCTGGAGCAGGAATAAGAAGTGAATAAGAAGCTGGAGCAGGAATAAGAAGCGAATAAGAAGCTGGAGCAGTAATAAGAAGCGAATAAGAAGCTGGAGCAGGAATAAGAGGCGAATAAGAAGCTGGAGCAGGAATAAGTGAATAAGAAGCTGGAGCAGGAATAAGAGAATAAGAAGCAGGAGCAGGAATAAGAAGCTGGAGCAGGAATAAGAAGTGAATAAGAAGCTGGAGCAGTTATAAGAAGTGAATAAGATGCTGGAGCAGGAATAAGAAGTGAATAAGATGCTGGAGCGGGAATAAGAAGTGAATAAGAAGCTGGAGCAGGAATAAGAAGTGAATAAGAAGCTGGAGCAGTAATAAGAAGTGAATAAGAAGCTGGAGCAGGAATAAGTGAATAAGGAGCTGGAGCAGGAATAAGTGAATAAGAAGCTGGAGCAGGAATAAGAAGTGAATAAGAAGCTGGCGCAGGAATAAGAAGTGAATAAGAAGCTGGAGCAGGAATAAGAAGTGAATAAGAAGCTGGAGCAGGAATAAGAAGTGAATAAGAAGCTGGAGCAGTAATAGGAAGTGAATAAGAAGCTGGAGCCGGAATAAGAAGTGAATATGAATCTAGAGCAGGAATACGAAGTGAATAAGAAGCTGGAGCAGGAATACGAAGTGAATCAGAAGCTGGAGCAGGAATAAGAGGTGAATAAGAAGCTGGAGCAGGAATAACAAGTGAATAAGAAGCTGGAGCAGTAATAAGAAGTGAATAAGATGCTGGAGCAGTAATGAGAAATGAATAAATTGCTGGAGCAGTAATAAGTGAATAAGAAGCTGGAGCAGGAATAAGTGAATAAGGAGCTGGAGCAGGAATAAGTGAATAAGAAGCTGGAGCAGGAATAAGAAGTGAATAAGAAGCTGGCGCAGGAATAAGAAGTGAATAAGAAGCTGGAGCAGAAATAAGAAGTGAATAAGAAGCTGGAGCAGAAATAAGAAGTGAATAAGAAGCTGGAGCAGGAATAAGAAGTGAATAAGGAGCTGGAGCAGGAATAAAAAGTGAATAAGAAGCTGGAGCAGGAATAAGTGAATAAGGAGCTGGAGCAGGAATAAGAAGTGAATAAGAAGCTGGAGCAGGAATAAGAAGCTGGAGCAGGAATAAGAGGTGAATAAGAAGCAGGAGCAGGAATAAGAAGCTGGAGCAGGAATAAGAAGTGAATAAGAAGCTGGAGCAGGAATAAGAGGTGAATAAGAAGCTGGAGCAGGAATAAGAAGTGAATAAGAAGCTGGAGCAGTAATAAGAGGTGAATAAGAAGCTGGAGCAGTAATAAGAAGTGAATAAGAAGCAGGAGCAGGAATAAGTGAATAAGAAGCTGGAGCCGGAATAAAAAGTGAATAAGAAGCTGAAGCAGTAATAAGAAGTGAATAAGATGCTGGAGCAGTAATGAGAAATGAATAAGAAGCTGGAGCAGGAATAAGTGAATAAGGAGCTGGAGCAGGAATAAGAAGTGAATAAGAAGCTGGAGCAGGAATAAGAAGCTGGAGCAGGAATAAGAGGTGAATAAGAAGCTGGAGCAGGAATAAGAAGTGAATAAGAAGCTGGAGCAGGAATAAGAGGTGAATAAGAAGCTGGAGCAGGAATAAGAAGTGAATAAGAAGCTGGAGCAGGAATAAGAGGTGAATAAGAAGCTGGAGCAGGAATAAGAAGTGAATAAGAAGCTGGAGCAGTAATAAGAGGTGAATAAGAAGCTGGAGCAGGAATAAGAAGTGAATAAGAAGCTGGAGCAGGAATAAGTGAATAAAAAGCTGGAGCAGGAATAAGTGAATAAGAAGCTGGAGCAGGAATAAAAAGTGAATAAGAAGCAGGAGCAGGAATAAGAAGTGAATTAGAAGCTGGAGCAGTAATAAGAAGTGAATAAGATGCTGGAGCAGTATTGAGAAATGAATAAGATGCTGGAGCAGGAATAAGAAGTGAATAAGAAGCTGGAGCAGGAATAAGTGAATAAGGAGCTGGAGCAGGAATAAGTGAATAAGAAGTTGGAGCAGGAATAAGAAGTGAATATGAAGCTGGCGCAGGAATAAGAAGTGAATAAGAAGCTGGAGCAGAAATAAGAAGTGAATAAGAAGCTGGAGCAGAAATAAGAAGTGAATAAGAAGCTGGAGCAGAAATAAAAAGTGAATAAGAAGCTGGAGCAGGAATAAGAAGTGAAAAAGGAGCTGGAGCAGGAATAAGAAGTGAATAAGAAGCTGGCGCAGGAATAAGAAGTGAATAAGAAGCTGGAGCAGAAATAAGAAGTGAATAAGAAGCTGGAGCAGAAATAAGAAGTGAATAAGAAGCTGGAGCAGGAATAAGAAGTGAATAAGGAGCTGGACCAGGAATAAGAAGTGAATAAGAAGCTGGAGCAGGAATAAGATGTGAATAAGGAGCTGGAGCAGGAATAAGAAGTGAATAAGAAGCTGGAGCAGGAATAAGAAGTGAATAAGAATCTGGAGCAGGAATAAGAAGTGAATAAGGAGCTGGAGCAGGAATAAGAAGTGAATAAGATGCTGGAGCAGTAATAAGAAGTGAATAAGAAACAGGAGCAGGAATAAGTGAATAAGAAGCTGGAGCAGGAATAAAAAGTGAATAAGAAGCTGGAGCAGGAATAAGAAGTGAATAAGAAGCTGGAGCAGTAATAAGAAGTGAATAAGATGCTGGAGCAGTAATGAGAAATGAATAAGATGCTGGAGCAGTAATAAGAAGTGAATAAGATGCTGGAGCAGGAATAAGTGAATAAGGAGCTGGAGCAGGAATAAGAAGTGAATAAGAAGCTGGAGCAGGAATAAGAAGCTGGAGCAGGAATAAGAGGTGAATAAGAAGCAGGAGCAGGAATAAGAAGCTGGAGCAGGAATAAGAAGTGAATAAGAAGCTGGAGCAGGAATAAGAGGTGAATAAGAAGCTGGAGCAGGAATAAGAAGTGAATAAGAAGCTGGAGCAGTAATAAGAGGTGAATAAGAAGCTGGAGCAGGAATAAGTGAATAAGAAGCTGGAGCAGGAATAAGTGAATAAGAAGCTGGAGCAGGAATAAGAAGTGAATAAGAAGCAGGAGCAGGAATAAGAAGTGAATAAGAAGCTGGAGCAGTAATAGGAGGTGAATAAGAAGCTGGAGCAGGAATAAGAGGTGAATAAGAAGCTGGAGCAGTAATAAGAAGTTAATAAGAAGCTGGAGCAGTAATAAGAAGTGAATAAGATGCTGGAGCAGGAATAAGAAGTGAATAAGAAGCTGGAGCAGGAATAAGAAGTGAATAAGAAGCTGGAGCAGGAATAAGAAGTGAATAAGGAGCTGGAGCAGGAATAAGAAGTGAATAAGATGCTGGAGCAGTAATAAGAAGTGAATAAGAAGCTGGAGCAGGAATAAGTGAATAAGAAGCTGGAGCAGGAATAAGAAGTGAATAAGAAGCAGGAGCAGTAATAAGATGTGAATAAGATGCTGGAGCAGTAATAAGAAGTGAATAAGATGTTGGAGCAGTAATAAGAAGTGATTAAGAAGCTGGTGCATGAATAAGTGAATAAGCAGCTGGAGCAGGAACAAGAAGTGAATAAGAAGCTGGAGCAGGAATAAGAAGTGAATAAGAAGCTGGAGCAGGTATAAGAAGTGAATAAGGAGCTGGAGCAGGAATAAGAAGTGAATAAGGAGCTGGAGCAGCAATAAGAAGCTGGAGCAGCAATAAGAAGTGAATAAAAAGCTGGAGCAGGAATAAGAAGTGAATAAGAAGCTGGAGCAGGAATAAGAAGTGAATAACAAGCTGGAGCAGTAATAAGAAGTGAATAAGGAGCTGGAGCAGTAATAAGAAGTGAATAAGGAGCTGGAGCAGGAATAAGAAGTGAATAAGAAGCAGGAGCAGGACTAAGAAGCTGGAGCAGGAATAAGAAGTGAATAAGAAGCTGGAGCAGGAATAATAAGCTGGAGCAGCAATAAGAAGTGAATAGGGAGCTGGAGCAGGAATAAGAAGTGAATAAGGAGCTGGAGCAGGAATAAGAAGTGAATAAGAAGCTAGAGCAGGAATAAGATGTGAATAAGAAGCTGGAGCAGGAATAAGAAGCTGGAGCAGGAATAAGAAGTGAATAAGAAGCTGGAGCAGTAATAAGAAGCGAATAAGAAGCTGGAGCAGGAATAAGAGGCGAATAAGAAGCTGGAGCAGGAATAAGTGAATAAAAAGCTGGAGCAGGAATAAGAGAATAAGAAGCAGGAGCAGGAATAAGATGCTGGAGCGGGAATAAGAAGTGAATAAGGAGCTGGAGCAGGAATAAGAAGTGAATAAGATGCTGGAACAGTAATAAGAAGTGAATAAGAAGCTGGAGCAGGAAT
The DNA here is from genome assembly GCA_031769625.1 of Taudactylus pleione. NCBI lineage: Eukaryota > Metazoa > Chordata > Amphibia > Anura > Myobatrachidae > Taudactylus > Taudactylus pleione. The sequence continues at coordinate 3,722,008 of JAUIMM010000399.1, read as the reverse complement.
AAGTGAATAAGAAGCTGGAGCAGGAATAAGAAGTGAATAAGAAGCTGGAGCAGAAATAATAAGTGAATTAGAAGCTGGAGCAGGAATAAGAAGAGAATAAGGAGCTGGAGCAGGAATAAGAAGTGATTAAGAAGCTGGAGCAGAAATAAGAAGTGAAGAAGCTGGAGCAGGAATAAGAAGCGAATAAGAAGCTGGAGCAGGAATAAGAAGCTGGAGCAGTAATAAGAGGTGAATAAGAAGCTGGAGCAGTAATAAGAGGTGAATAAGAAGCTGGAGCAGGAATAAGAAGCTGGAGCAGGAATAAGAGGTGAATAAGAAGCTGGAGCAGGAATAAGAAGTGAATAAGAAGCTGGAGCAGTAATAAGAGGTGAATAAGAAGCTGGAGCAGGAATAAGAGGTGAATAAGATGCTGGAGCAGGAATAAGAAGTTAATAAGGAGCTGGAGCAGGAATAAGAGGTGAAGAAGCTGGAGCAGGAATAAGAAGCTGGAGCAGGAATAAGAAGCTGGAGCAGGAATAAGAGGTGAATAAGAAGCTGGAGCAGTAATAAGAGGTGAATAAGAAGCTGGAGCAGGAATAAGAAGCTGGAGCAGGAATAAGAAGCTGGAGCAGGAATAAGAGGTGAATAAGAAGCTGGAGCAGGAATAAGAAGTGAATAAGAAGCTGGAGCAGGAATAAGAAGTGAATAAGAAGCTGGAGCAGTAAAAAGAGGTGAATAAGAAGCTGGAGCAGGAATAAGAAGTGAATAAGAAGCTGGAGCAGGAATAAGTGAATAAGGAGCTGGAGCAGGAATAAGAAGTGAATTAGAAGCTGGAGCAGTAATAAGAAGTGAATAAGAAGCTGGAGCAGTAATAAGAAGTGAATAAGATGCTGGAGCAGTAATAAGTAGTGAATAAGAAGCTGGAGCAGGAATAAGTGAATAAGAAGCTGGAGCAGGAATAAGAAGTGAATAAGAAGCTGGAGCAGGAATAAGAAGTGAATAAGAAGCTGGAGCAGGAATAAGAAGTGAATAAGGAGCTGGAGCAGGAATAAGAAGTCAATAAGATGCTGGAGCAGTAATAAGAAGTGAATAATAAGCTGGAGCAGGAATAAGAAGTGAATAGGAAGCTGGAGCAGGAATAAGAAGTGAATAAGAAGCTGGAGCAGTAATAAGAAGTGAATATGATGCTGGAGCAGTAATAAGAAGTGAATAAGATGCAGGAGCAGTAATAAGAAGTGAATAAGAAGCTGGAGCAGGAATAAGTGAATAAGCAGCTGGAGCAGGAATAAAAAGTGAATAAGAAGCTGGAGCAGGAATAAGAAGTGAATAAGGAGCTGGAGCAGGAATAAGAAGCTGGACCAGCAATAAGAAGTGAATAAAAAGCTGGAGCAGGAATAATAAGTGAATAAGAAGCTGGAGCAGGAATAAGAAGTGAATAAGAAGCTGGAGCAGTAATAGGAAGTGAAAAAGAAGCTGGAGCAGGAATAAGAAGTGAATAAGAAGCTGGAGCAGGAATACGAAGTGAATAAGGGGCTGGAGCAGGAATAAGAAGTGAATAAGAAGCTGGAGCAGGAATAAGATGTGAATAAGAAGCTGGAGCAGTAATAGGAAGTGAATAAGAAGCTGGAGCAGGAATAAGAAGCTGGAGCAGGACTAAGTGAATAAGAAGCTGGAGCAGGAATAAGTGAATAAGAAGCTGGAGCAGGAATAAGAAGTGAATAAGAAGCTGGAGCAGGAATAGGAAGTGAATAAGAAGCTGCAGCAGTAATAAGAAGTGAATAAGATGCTGGAGCAGTAATAAGTAGTGAATAAGAAAGCTGGAGCAGGAATAAGTGAATAAGAAGCTGGAGCAGGAATAAGAAGTGAATAAGAAGCTGGAGCAGGAATAAGAAGTGAATAAGAAGCTGGAGCAGAAATAAGAAGTGAATAAGAAGCTGGAGCAGAAATAAGAAGTGAATAAGAAGCTGGAGGAGGAATAAGAAGTGAATAAGGAGCTGGAGCAGGAATAAGAAGTGAATAAGAAGCTGGAGCAGGAATAAGAAGTGATTAAGGAGCTGGAGCAGGAATAAGAAGTGAATAAGACGCTGGAGCAGTAATAAGAAGTGAATAAGAAGCTGGAGCAGGAATAAGTGAATAAGAAGCTGGAGCAGGAATAAGTGAATAAGAAGCTGGAGCATGAATAAAAAGTGAATAAGAAGCTGGAGCAGTAATAAGAAGTGAATAAGATGCTGGAGCAGTAATGAGAAATGAATAAGATGCTGGAGCAGTAATAAGAAGTGAATAAGAAGCTGGAGCAGGAATAAGTGAATAAGGAGCTGGAGCAGGAATAAGTGAATAAGAAGCTGGAGCAGGAATAAGAAGTGAATAAGAAGCTGGAGCAGAAATAAGAAGTGAATAAGAAGCTGGAGCAGAAATAAGAAGTGAATAAGAAGCTGGAGCAGAAATAAGAAGTGAATAAGAAGCTGGAGCAGGAATAAGAAGTGAATAAGGAGCTGGAGCAGGAATAAGAAGTGAATAAGAAGCTGGAGCAGGAATAAGAAGTGAATAAGAAGCTGGAGCAGGAATAAGAAGTGAATAAGGAGCTGGAGCAGGAATAAGAAGTGAATAAGATGCTGGAGCAGTAATAAGAAGTGAATAAGATGCTGGAGCAGTAATAAGTAGTGAATAAGAAGCTGGAGCAGGAATAAGTGAATAAGAAGCTGGAGCAGGAATAAGAAGTGAATAAGAAACTGGAGCAGGAATAAGAAGTGAATAAGAATCTGGAGCAGAAATAAGAAGTGAATAAGAAGCTGGAGCAGGAATAAGATGTGAATAAGAAGCTGGAGCAGTAATAGGAAGTGAATAAGATGCTGGAGCAGTAATAAGAAGTGAATAAGATGCAGGAGCAGTAATAAGAAGTGAATAAGAAGCTGGAGCAGGAATAAGTGAATAAGCAGCTGGAGCAGGAATAAGAAGTGAATAAGAAGCTGGAGCAGAAATAAGAAGTGAAAAAGGAGCTGTAGCAGGAATAAGAAGTGAATAAGGAGCTGGAGCAGGAATAAGAAGCTGGACCAGCAATAAGAAGTGAATAAGAAGCTGGAGCAGGAATAAGAAGTGAATAAGAAGCTGGAGCAGGAATAAGAAGTGAATAAGAAGCAGGAGCAGTAATAGAAAGTGAATAAGAAGCTGGAGCAGGAATAAGAAGTGAATATGAATCTAGAGCAGGAATACGAAGTGAATAAGAAGCTGGAGCAGGAATACGAAGTGAATAAGAGGCTGGAGCAGGAAAAAGAAGTGAATAAGAAGCTGGAGCAGGAATAAGATGTGAATAAGAAGCTGGAGCAGTAATAGGAAGTGAATAAGAAGCTGGAGCAGGAATAAGAAGCTGGAGCAGGAATAAGTGAATAAGAAGCTGGAGCAGGAATAAGTGAATAAGAAGCTGGAGCAGGAATAAGAAGTGAATAAGAAGCTGGAGCAGGAATAAGAAGTGAATAAGAAGCTGGAGCAGAAATAAGAAGTGAATAAGAAGCTGGAGCAGAAATAAGAAGTGAATAAGAAGCTGGAGCAGGAATAAGAAGTGAATAAGGAGCTGGAGCAGGAATAAGAAGTGAATAAGAAGCTGGAGCAGGAATAAGAAGTGAATAAGGAGCTGGAGCAGGAATAAGAAGTGAATAAGACACTGGAGCAGTAATAAGAAGTGAATAAGAAGCTGGAGCAGGAATAAGTGAATAAGAAGCTGGAGCAGGAACAAAAAGTGAATAAGAAGCTGGAGCAGTAATAAGAAGTGAATAAGATGCTGGAGCAGTAATGAGAAATGAATAAGATGCTGGAGCAGTAATAAGAAGTGAATAAGAAGCTGGAGCAGGAATAAGAGAATTAGGAGCTGGAGCAGGAATAAGTGAATAAGAAGCTGGAGCAGGAATAAGAAGTGAATAAGAAGCTGGCGCAGGAATAAGAAGTGAATAAGAAGCTGGAGCAGAAATAAGAAGTGAATAAGAAGCTGGAGCAGTAATAAGAAGTGAATAAGAAGCTGGAGCAGGAATAAGAAGTGAATAAGGAGCTGGAGCAGGAATAAGAAGTGAATAAGAAGCTGGAGCAGGAATAAGAAGTGAATAAGAAGCTGGAGCAGGAATAAGAAGTGAATAAGGAGCTGGAGCAGGAATAAGAAGTGAATAAGATGCTGGAGCAGTAATAAGAAGTGAATAAGAAGTGAATAAGAAGCTGGAGCAGGAATAAGTGAATAAGAAGCTGGAGCAGGAATAAAAAGTAAATAAGAAGCTGGAGCAGGAATAAGAAGTGAATAAGAAGCTGGAGCAATAATAAGAAGTGAATAAGAAGCTGGAGCAGTAATGAGAAATGAATAAGATGCTGGAGCAGTAATAAGAAGTGAATAAGAAGCTGGAGCAGGAATAAGTGAATAAGGAGCTGGAGCAGGAATAAGTGAATAAGAAGCTGGAGCAGGAATAAGAAGTGAATAAGAAGCTGGAGCAGAAATAAGAAGTGAATAAGAAGCTGGAGCAGAAATAAGAAGTGAATAAGAAGCTGGAGCAGAAATAAGAAGTGAATAAGAAGCTGGAGCAGAAATAAGAAGTGAATAAGAAGCTGGAGCAGAAATAAGAAGTGAATAAGAAGCTGGAGCAGAAATAAGAAGTGAATAAGAAGCTGGAGCAGAAATAAGAAGTGAATAAGAAGCTGGAGCAGGAATAAGAAGTGAATAAGAAGCTGGAGCAGGAATAAGTGAATAAGAAGCTGGAGCAGGAATAAGAAGTGAATAAGAAACTGGAGCAGGAATAAGAAGTGAATAAGAATCTGGAGCAGAAATAAGAAGTGAATAAGAAGCTGGAGCAGGAATAAGATGTGAATAAGAAGCTGGAGCAGTAATAGGAAGTGAATAAGATGCTGGAGCAGTAATAAGAAGTGAATAAGATGCAGGAGCAGTAATAAGAAGTGAATAAGAAGCTGGAGCAGGAATAAGTGAATAAGCAGCTGGAGCAGGAATAAGAAGTGAATAAGAAGCTGGAGCAGAAATAAGAAGTGAAAAAGGAGCTGTAGCAGGAATAAGAAGTGAATAAGGAGCTGGAGCAGGAATAAGAAGCTGGACCAGCAATAAGAAGTGAATAAGAAGCTGGAGCAGGAATAAGAAGTGAATAAGAAGCTGGAGCAGGAATAAGAAGTGAATAAGAAGCAGGAGCAGTAATAGAAAGTGAATAAGAAGCTGGAGCAGGAATAAGAAGTGAATATGAATCTAGAGCAGGAATACGAAGTGAATAAGAAGCTGGAGCAGGAATACGAAGTGAATAAGAGGCTGGAGCAGGAAAAAGAAGTGAATAAGAAGCTGGAGCAGGAATAAGATGTGAATAAGAAGCTGGAGCAGTAATAGGAAGTGAATAAGAAGCTGGAGCAGGAATAAGAAGCTGGAGCAGGAATAAGTGAATAAGAAGCTGGAGCAGGAATAAGTGAATAAGAAGCTGGAGCAGGAATAAGAAGTGAATAAGAAGCTGGAGCAGGAATAAGAAGTGAATAAGAAGCTGGAGCAGGAATAAGAAGTGAATAAGAAGCTGGAGCAGAAATAAGAAGTGAATAAGAAGCTGGAGCAGAAATAAGAAGTGAATAAGAAGCTGGAGCAGGAATAAGAAGTGAATAAGGAGCTGGAGCAGGAATAAGAAGTGAATAAGAAGCTGGAGCAGGAATAAGAAGTGAATAAGGAGCTGGAGCAGGAATAAGAAGTGAATAAGACACTGGAGCAGTAATAAGAAGTGAATAAGAAGCTGGAGCAGGAATAAGTGAATAAGAAGCTGGAGCAGGAACAAAAAGTGAATAAGAAGCTGGAGCAGTAATAAGAAGTGAATAAGATGCTGGAGCAGTAATGAGAAATGAATAAGATGCTGGAGCAGTAATAAGAAGTGAATAAGAAGCTGGAGCAGGAATAAGAGAATTAGGAGCTGGAGCAGGAATAAGTGAATAAGAAGCTGGAGCAGGAATAAGAAGTGAATAAGAAGCTGGCGCAGGAATAAGAAGTGAATAAGAAGCTGGAGCAGAAATAAGAAGTGAATAAGAAGCTGGAGCAGAAATAAGAAGTGAATAAGAAGCTGGAGCAGGAATAAGAAGTGAATAAGGAGCTGGAGCAGGAATAAGAAGTGAATAAGAAGCTGGAGCAGGAATAAGAAGTGAATAAGGAGCTGGAGCAGGAATAAGAAGTGAATAAGAAGCTGGAGCAGGAATAAGAAGTGAATAAGAAGCTGGAGCAGGAATAAGAAGTGAATAAGGAGCTGGAGCAGGAATAAGAAGTGAATAAGATGCTGGAGCAGTAATAAGAAGTGAATAAGAAGTGAATAAGAAGCTGGAGCAGGAATAAGTGAATAAGAAGCTGGAGCAGGAATAATAAGTAAATAAGAAGCTGGAGCAGGAATAAGAAGTGAATAAGAAGCTGGAGCAATAATAAGAAGTGAATAAGATGCTGGAGCAGTAATGAGAAATGAATAAGATGCTGGAGCAGTAATAAGAAGTGAATAAGAAGCTGGAGCAGGAATAAGTGAATAAGGAGCTGGAGCAGGAATAAGTGAATAAGAAGCTGGAGCAGGAATAAGAAGCTGGAGCAGGAATAAGATGTGAATAAGAAGCTGGAGCAGTAATAAGAGGTGAATAAGAAGCTGGAGCAGGAATAAGAAGTGAATAAGAAGCTGGAGCAGGAATAAGTGAATAAGAAGCTGGAGCAGGAATAAGTGAATAAGAAGCTGGAGCAGGAATAAGATGTGAATAAGAAGCTGGAGCAGTAATAAGAAGCTGGAGCAGTAATAAGAAGCTGGAGCAGTAATAAGTGAATAAAATGCTGGAGCAGTAATAAGAAGTGAATAAGAAGCTGGAGCAGGAATAAGTGATTAAGAAGCTGGAGCAGGAATAAGAAGTGAATAAGAAGCTGGAGCAGGAATAAGAAGTGAATAAGAAACTGGAGCAGGAATAAGAAGTGAATAAGGAGCTGGAGCAGGAATAATAAGTGAATAAGATGCTTCAGTAGTAATAAGAAGCGAATAAGAAGCTGGAGCAGGAATAAGTGAATAAGAAGCTGGAGCAGGAATAAGAAGTGAATAGGAAGCTGGAGCAGGAATAAGAAGTGAATAAGAAGCTGGAGCAGTAATAAGATGTGAATAAGATGCTGGAGCAGTAATAAGAAGTGAATAAGATGCTGGAGCAGTAATAAGAAGTGATTAAGAAGCTGGAGCATGAATACGTGAATAAGAAGCTGGAGCAGGAATAAGAAGTGAATAAGAAGCTGGAGCAGGAATAAGAAGTGAATAAGGAGCTGGAGCAGGAATAAGAAGTGAATAAGGAGCTGGAGCAGGAATAAGAAGCTGGAGCAGCAATAAGAAGTGAATAAAAAGCTGGAGCAGGAATAAGAAGTGAATAACAAGCTGGAGCAGTAATAAGATGTGAATAAGGAGCTGGAGCAGGACTAAGCAGCTGGAGCAGGAATAAGAAGTGAATAAGAAGCTGGAGCAGGAATAATAAGCTGGAGCAGCAATAAGAAGTGAATAAGAAGCTGGAGCAGGAATAAGAAGTGAATAAGGAGCTGGAGCAGGAATAAGAAGTGAATAAGAAGCTAGAGCAGGAATAAGATGTGAATAAGAAGCTGGAGCAGGAATAAGAAGCTGGAGCAGGAATAAGAAGCGAATAAGAAGCTGGAGCAGGAATAAGAAGCTGGAGCAGTATTAATAAGCGAATAAGAAGCTGGAGCAGGAATAAGAAGTGAATAAGGAGCTGGAGCAGGAATAAGAAGTGAATAAGATGCTGGAGCAGTAATAAGAAGTGAATAAGAAGTGAATAAGAAGCTGGAGCAGGAATAAGTGAATAAGAAGCTGGAGCAGGAATAAAAAGTAAATAAGAAGCTGGAGCAGGAATAAGAAGTGAATAAGAAGCTGGAGCAATAATAAGAAGTGAATAAGATGCTGGAGCAGTAATGAGAAATGAATAAGATGCTGGAGCAGTAATAAGAAGTGAATAAGAAGCTGGAGCAGGAATAAGTGAATAAGGAGCTGGAGCAGGAATAAGTGAATAAGAAGCTGGAGCAGGAATAAGAAGTGAATAAGAAGCTGGAGCAGAAATAAGAAGTGAATAAGAAGCTGGAGCAGAAATAAGAAGTGAATAAGAAGCTGGAGCAGAAATAAGAAGTGAATAAGAAGCTGGAGCAGAAATAAGAAGTGAATAAGAAGCTGGAGCAGAAATAAGAAGTGAATAAGAAGCTGGAGCAGAAATAAGAAGTGAATAAGAAGCTGGAGCAGAAATAAGAAGTGAATAAGAAGCTGGAGCAGGAATAAGAAGTGAATAAGAAGCTGGAGCAGGAATAAGTGAATAAGAAGCTGGAGCAGGAATAAGAAGTGAATAAGAAACTGGAGCAGGAATAAGAAGTGAATAAGAATCTGGAGCAGAAATAAGAAGTGACTAAGAAGCTGGAGCAGGAATAAGATGTGAATAAGAAGCTGGAGCAGTAATAGGAAGTGAATAAGATGCTGGAGCAGTAATAAGAAGTGAATAAGATGCAGGAGCAGTAATAAGAAGTGAATAAGAAGCTGGAGCAGGAATAAGTGAATAAGCAGCTGGAGCAGGAATAAGAAGTGAATAAGAAGCTGGAGCAGAAATAAGAAGTGAAAAAGGAGCTGTAGCAGGAATAAGAAGTGAATAAGGAGCTGGAGCAGGAATAAGAAGCTGGACCAGCAATAAGAAGTGAATAAGAAGCTGGAGCAGGAATAAGAAGTGAATAAGAAGCTGGAGCAGGAATAAGAAGTGAATAAGAAGCAGGAGCAGTAATAGAAAGTGAATAAGAAGCTGGAGCAGGAATAAGAAGTGAATATGAATCTAGAGCAGGAATACGAAGTGAATAAGAAGCTGGAGCAGGAATACGAAGTGAATAAGAGGCTGGAGCAGGAAAAAGAAGTGAATAAGAAGCTGGAGCAGGAATAAGATGTGAATAAGAAGCTGGAGCAGTAATAGGAAGTGAATAAGAAGCTGGAGCAGGAATAAGAAGCTGGAGCAGGAATAAGTGAATAAGAAGCTGGAGCAGGAATAAGTGAATAAGAAGCTGGAGCAGGAATAAGAAGTGAATAAGAAGCTGGAGCAGGAATAAGAAGTGAATAAGAAGCTGGAGCAGGAATAAGAAGTGAATAAGAAGCTGGAGCAGAAATAAGAAGTGAATAAGAAGCTGGAGCAGAAATAAGAAGTGAATAAGAAGCTGGAGCAGGAATAAGAAGTGAATAAGGAGCTGGAGCAGGAATAAGAAGTGAATAAGAAGCTGGAGCAGGAATAAGAAGTGAATAAGGAGCTGGAGCAGGAATAAGAAGTGAATAAGACACTGGAGCAGTAATAAGAAGTGAATAAGAAGCTGGAGCAGGAATAAGTGAATAAGAAGCTGGAGCAGGAACAAAAAGTGAATAAGAAGCTGGAGCAGTAATAAGAAGTGAATAAGATGCTGGAGCAGTAATGAGAAATGAATAAGATGCTGGAGCAGTAATAAGAAGTGAATAAGAAGCTGGAGCAGGAATAAGAGAATTAGGAGCTGGAGCAGGAATAAGTGAATAAGAAGCTGGAGCAGGAATAAGAAGTGAATAAGAAGCTGGCGCAGGAATAAGAAGTGAATAAGAAGCTGGAGCAGAAATAAGAAGTGAATAAGAAGCTGGAGCAGAAATAAGAAGTGAATAAGAAGCTGGAGCAGGAATAAGAAGTGAATAAGGAGCTGGAGCAGGAATAAGAAGTGAATAAGAAGCTGGAGCAGGAATAAGAAGTGAATAAGGAGCTGGAGCAGGAATAAGAAGTGAATAAGAAGCTGGAGCAGGAATAAGAAGTGAATAAGAAGCTGGAGCAGGAATAAGAAGTGAATAAGGAGCTGGAGCAGGAATAAGAAGTGAATAAGATGCTGGAGCAGTAATAAGAAGTGAATAAGAAGTGAATAAGAAGCTGGAGCAGGAATAAGTGAATAAGAAGCTGGAGCAGGAATAAAAAGTAAATAAGAAGCTGGAGCAGGAATAAGAAGTGAATAAGAAGCTGGAGCAATAATAAGAAGTGAATAAGATGCTGGAGCAGTAATGAGAAATGAATAAGATGCTGGAGCAGTAATAAGAAGTGAATAAGAAGCTGGAGCAGGAATAAGTGAATAAGGAGCTGGAGCAGGAATAAGTGAATAAGAAGCTGGAGCAGGAATAAGAAGCTGGAGCAGGAATAAGATGTGAATAAGAAGCTGGAGCAGTAATAAGAGGTGAATAAGAAGCTGGAGCAGGAATAAGAAGTGAATAAGAAGCTGGAGCAGGAATAAGTGAATAAGAAGCTGGAGCAGGAATAAGTGAATAAGAAGCTGGAGCAGGAATAAGATGTGAATAAGAAGCTGGAGCAGTAATAAGAAGCTGGAGCAGTAATAAGAAGCTGGAGCAGTAATAAGTGAATAAAATGCTGGAGCAGTAATAAGAAGTGAATAAGAAGCTGGAGCAGGAATAAGTGATTAAGAAGCTGGAGCAGGAATAAGAAGTGAATAAGAAGCTGGAGCAGGAATAAGAAGTGAATAAGAAGCTGGAGCAGGAATAAGAAGTGAATAAGGAGCTGGAGCAGGAATAATAAGTGAATAAGATGCTTCAGTAGTAATAAGAAGCGAATAAGAAGCTGGAGCAGGAATAAGTGAATAAGAAGCTGGAGCAGGAATAAGAAGTGAATAGGAAGCTGGAGCAGGAATAAGAAGTGAATAAGAAGCTGGAGCAGTAATAAGATGTGAATAAGATGCTGGAGCAGTAATAAGAAGTGAATAAGATGCTGGAGCAGTAATAAGAAGTGATTAAGAAGCTGGAGCATGAATACGTGAATAAGAAGCTGGAGCAGGAATAAGAAGTGAATAAGAAGCTGGAGCAGGAATAAGAAGTGAATAAGGAGCTGGAGCAGGAATAAGAAGTGAATAAGGAGCTGGAGCAGGAATAAGAAGCTGGAGCAGCAATAAGAAGTGAATAAAAAGCTGGAGCAGGAATAAGAAGTGAATAACAAGCTGGAGCAGTAATAAGATGTGAATAAGGAGCTGGAGCAGGACTAAGCAGCTGGAGCAGGAATAAGAAGTGAATAAGAAGCTGGAGCAGGAATAATAAGCTGGAGCAGCAATAAGAAGTGAATAAGAAGCTGGAGCAGGAATAAGAAGTGAATAAGGAGCTGGAGCAGGAATAAGAAGTGAATAAGAAGCTAGAGCAGGAATAAGATGTGAATAAGAAGCTGGAGCAGGAATAAGAAGCTGGAGCAGGAATAAGAAGCGAATAAGAAGCTGGAGCAGGAATAAGAAGCTGGAGCAGTATTAATAAGCGAATAAGAAGCTGGAGCAGGAATAAGAGGCGAATAAGAAGCTGGAGCAGGAATAAGAGAATAAGAAGCAGGAGCAGGAATAAGAAGCTGGAGCAGCAATAAGAAGTGAATAAAAAGCTGGAGCAGGAATAAGAAGTGAATAAGAAGCTGGAGCAGGAATAAGAAGTGAATAACAAGCTGGAGTAGTAATAAGAAGTGAATAAGGAGCTGGAGCAGGAATAAAAAGTGAATAAGAAGCAGGAGCAGGACTAAGAAGCTGGAGCAGGAATAAGAAGTGAATAAGAAGCTGGAGCAGGAATAATAAGCTGGAGCAGCAATAAGAAGTGAATAAGGAGCTGGAGCAGGAATAAGAAGTGAATAAGGAGCTGGAGCAGGAATAAGAAGTGAATAAGATGCTGGAGCAGTAATAAGTAGTGAATAAGAAGCTGGAGCAGGAATAAGTGAATAAGAAGCTGGAGCAGGAATAAAAAGTGAATAAGAAGCTGGAGCAGGAATAAAAAGTGAATAAGAAGCTGGAGCAGTAATAAGAAGTGAATAAGATGCTGGAGCAGTAATGAGAAATGAACAAGATGCTGGAGCAGTAATAAGAAGTGAATAAGAAGCTGGAGCAGGAATAAGTGAATAAGGAGCTGGAGCAGGAATAAGTGAATTTGAAGCTGGAGCAGCAATAAGAAGTGAATAAGATGCTGGCACAGGAATCAGAAGTGAATAAGAAGCTGGAGCAGAAATAAGAAGTGAATAAGAAGCTGGAGCAGAAATAAGAAGTGAATAAGAAGCTGGAGCAGGAATAAGAAGTGAATAAGAAGCTGGAGCAGGAATAAGAAGTGAATAAGAAGCTGGAGCAGGAATAAGAAGTGAATAAGGAGCTGGAGCAGGAATAAGAAGTGAATAAGATGCTGGAGAAGTAATAAGAAGTGAATAAGAAGCTGGAGCAGGAGTAAGTGAATAAGAAGCTGGAGCAGGAATAAAAAGTGAATAAGAAGCTGGAGCAGGAATAAGAAGTGAATAAGAAGCTGGAGCAGTAATAAGAAGTGAATAAGATGCTGGAGCAGTAATAAGAAGTGATTAAGAAGCTGGAGCATGAATAAGTGAATAAGAAGCTGGAGCATGAATAAGTGAATAAGAAGCTGGAGCAGGAATAAGAAGTGAATAAGAAGATGGAGCAGGAATAAGAAGTGAATAAGGAGCTGGAGCAGGAATAAGAAGTGAATAAGGAGCTGGAGCAGGAATAAGAAGCTGGAGCAGCAATAAGAAGTGAATAAAAAGCTGGAGCAGGAATAAGAAGTGAATAAGAAGCTGGAGCAGGAATAAGAAGTGAATAACAAGCTGGAGTAGTAATAAGAAGTGAATAAGGAGCTGGAGCAGGAATAAGAAGTGAATAAGAAGCAGGAGCAGGACTAAGAAGCTGGAGCAGGAATAAGAAGTGAATAAGAAGCTGGAGCAGGAATAATAAGCTGGAGCAGCAATAAGAAGTGAATAAGGAGCTGGAGCAGGAATAAGAAGTGAATAAGGAGCTGGAGCAGGAATAAGAAGTGAATAAGAAGCTAGAGCAGGAATAAGATGTGAATAAGAAGCTGGAGCAGGAATAAGCAGCTGGAGCAGGAATAATAAGTGAATAAGAAGCTGGAGCAGGAATAAGAAGCTGGAGCAGTAATAAGAAGCGAATAAGAAGCTGGAGCAGGAATAAGAGGCGAATAAGAAGCTGGAGCAGGAATAAGTGAATAAGAAGCTGGAGCAGGAATAAGAGAATAAGAAGCAGGAGCAGGAATAAGAAGCTGGAGCAGGATTAAGAAGTGAATAAGAAGCTGAAGCAGGAATAAGAAGTGAATAAGATGCTGGAGCGGGAATAAGAAGTGAATAAGTAGCTGGAGCAGGAATAAGAAGTGAATAAGAAGCTGGAGCTGGAATAAGAAGTGAATAAGATGCTGGAGCGGGAATAAGAAGTGAATAAGGAGCTGGAGCAGGAATAAGAAGTGAATAAGATGCTGGAGCAGTAATAAGAAGTGAATAAGAAGCTGGAGCAGGAATCAGTGAATAAGAAGCTGGAGCAGGAATAAGAAGTGAGTAAGAAGCTGGAGCAGGAATAAGAAGTGAATAAGAAGCTGGAGCAGTAATAAGAAGTGAATAAGATGCTGGAGCAGGAATAAGTGAATAAGAAGCTGGAGCAGGAATAAAAAGTGAATAAGAAGCTGGAGCAGGAATAAAAAGTGAATAAGAAGCTGGAGCAGGAATAAAAAGTGAATAAGAAGCTGGAGCAGTAATAAGAAGTGAATAAGATGCTGGAGCAGTAATGAGAAATGAATAAGATGCTGGAGCAGTAATAAGAAGTGAATAAGAAGCTGGAGCAGGAATAAGTGAATAAGGAGCTGGAGCAGGAATAAGTGAATAAGAAGCTGGAGCAGGAATAAGAAGCTGGAGCAGGAGGTTGGCGCAGGAATAAGAAGTGAATAAGAAGCTGGAGCAGAAATAAGAAGTGAATAAGAAGCTGCAGCAGAAATAAGAAGTGAATAAGAAGCTGGAGCAGGAATAAGAAGTGAATAAGAAGCTGGAGCAGGAATAAGAGGTGAATAAGAAGCTGGAACAGGAATAAGTGAATAAGGAGCTGGAGCAGGAATAAGAAGTGAATAAGAAGCTGGAGCAGGAATAAGTGAATAAGGAGCTGGAGCAGGAATAAGTGAATAAGAAGCTGGAGCAGGAATAAGAAGTGAATAAGGAGCTGGAGCAGGAATAAGAAGTGAATAAGAAGCTGGAGCAGGAATAAGAAGTGAATAAGAAGCTGGAGCAGGAATAAGAAGTGAATAAGGAGCTGGAGCAGGAATAAGTGAATAAGGAGCTGGAGCAGTAATAAGAAGTGAATAAGAAGCTGGAGCAGGAATAAGTGAATAAGGAGCTGGAGCAGGAATAAGTGAATATGAAGCTGGAGCAGGAACAAGAAGTGAATAAGGAGCTGGAGCAGGAATAAGAAGTGAATAAGAAGCTGGAGCAGTAATAAGAAGCGAATAAGAAGCTGGAGCAGGAATAAGAAGTGAATAGGAAGCTGGAGCAGGAATAAGAAGTGAATAAGAAGCTGGAGCAGTAATAAGAAGTGAATAAGATGCTGGAGCAGTAATAAGAAGTGAAAAAGATGCAGGAGCAGTAATAAGAAGTGAATAAGAAGCTGGAGCAGGAATAAGTGAAAAAGCAGCTGGAGCAGGAATAAGAAGTGAATAAGAAGCTGGAGCAGGAATAAGAAGTGAATAAGGAGCTGGAGCAGGAATAAGAAGTGAATAAGGAGCTGGAGCAGGAATTAGAAGCTGAACCAGCAATAAGAAGTGAATAAAAAGCTGGAGCAGGAATAAGAAGTGAATAAGAAGCAGGAGCAGGACTAAGAAGCTGGAGCAGGAATAAGAAGTGAATAAGAAGCTGGAGCAGGAATAATAAGCTGGAGCAGCAATAAGAAGTGAATAGGGAGCTGGAGCAGGAATAAGAAGTGAATAAGGAGCTGGAGCAGGAATACGAAGTGAATAAGAAGCTAGAGCAGGAATAAGATGTGAATAAGAAGCTGGAGCAGGAATAAGAAGCTGGAGCAGGAATAAGAAGCGAATATGAAGCTGGAGCAGGAATAAGAAGCGAATAAGAAGCTGGAGCAGTAATAAGAAGCGAATAAGAAGCTGGAGCAGGAATAAGTGAATAAGAAGCTGGAGCAGGAATAAGAGAATAAGAAACAGGAGCAGGAAAAAGAAGCTGGAGCAGGAATAAGAAGTGAATAAGAAGCTGGAGCAGTTATAAGAAGTGAATAAAATGCTGGAGCAGGAATAAGAAGTGAATAAGATGCTGGAGCGGGAATAAGAAGTGAATAAGAAGCTGGAGCAGTAATAAGAAGTGAATAAGAAGCTGGAGCAGTAATAAGAAGTGAATAAGAAGCTGGAGCAGTAATAAGAAGTGAATAAGAAGCTGGAGCAGGAATAAGTGAATAAGAAGCTGGAGCAGGAATAAGAAGTGAACAAGAAGCTGGCGCAGGAATAAGAAGTGAACAAGAAGCTGGCGCAGGAATAATAAGTGAATAAGAAGCTGGAGCAGGAATAAGAAGTGAATAAGAAGCTGGAGCAGGAATAAGAAGTGAATAAGAAGCTGGAGCAGGAATAAGAAGTGAATAAGAAGCTGGAGCAGAAATAGGAAGTGAATAAGAAGCTGGAGAGGGAATAAGAAGTGAAAATGAATCTAGAGCAGGAATACGAAGTGAATAAGAAGCTGGAGCAGGAATACGAAGTGAATAAGAGGCAGGAGCAGGAATAAGAAGTGATTAAGAAGCTGCAGCAGGAAAAAGAAGTGAATAAGAAGCTGCAGCAGTAATAGGAAGTGAATAAGAAGCTGGAGCAGGAATAAGAAGCTGGAGCAGGAATAAGTGAATAAGAAGCTGGAGCAGGAATAAGTGAATAAGAAGCTGGAGCAGGAGTAAGAAGTGAATAAGAAGCTGGAGCAGTAATAAGAAGTGAATAAGATGCTGGAGCAGTAATAAGTAGTGAATATGAAGCTTGAGCAGGAATAAGTGAATAAGAAGCTGGAGCAGGAATAAGAAGTGAATAAGAAGCTGGAGCAGGAATAAGAAGTGAATAAGAAGCTGGAGCAGGAATAAGAGGTGAATAAGAAGCTGGAGCAGGAATAACAAGTGAATAAGAAGCTGGAGCAGTAATAAGAAGTGAATAAGATGCTGGAGCAGTAATGAGAAATGAATAAATTGCTGGAGCAGGAATAAGAAGTGAATAAGAAGCTGGAGCAGGAATAAGTGAATAAGAAGCTGGAGCAGGAATAAGTGAATAAGAAGCTGGAGCAGGAGTAAGAAGTGAATAAGAAGCTGGAGCAGTAATAAGAAGTGAATAAGATGCTGGAGCAGTAATAAGAAGTGAATAAGGAGCTGGAGCAGGAATAAGAAGTGAATAAGAAGCAGGAGCAGGACTAAGAAGCTGGAGCAGGAATAAGAAGTGAATAAGAAGCTGGAGCAGGAATAATAAGCTGGAGCAGCAATAAGAAGTGAATAGGGAGCTGGAGCAGGAATAAGAAGTGAATAAGAAGCAGGAGCAGGAATAAGAAGCTGGAGCAGGAATAAGAAGTGAATAACAAGCTGGAGCAGTAATAAGAAGTGAATAAGGAGCTGGAGCAGGAATAAGAAGTGAATAAGAAGCAGGAGCAGGACTAAGAAGCTGGAGCAGGAATAAGAAGTGAATAAGAAGCTGGAGCAGGAATAATAAGCTGGAGCAGCAATAAGAAGTGAATAGGGAGCTGGAGCAGGAATAAGAAGTGAATAAGGAGCTGGAGCAGGAATAAGAAGTGAATAAGAAGCTAGAGCAGGAATAAGTGAATAAGAAGCTTGAGCAGGAATAAGTGAATAAGAAGCTGGAGCAGGAATAAGAAGTGAATAAGAAGCTGGAGCAGGAATAAGAAGTGAATAAGAAGCTGGAGCAGGAATAAGAGGTGAATAAGAAGCTGGAGCAGGAATAACAAGTGAATAAGAAGCTGGAGCAGTAATAAGAAGTGAATAAGATGCTGGAGCAGTAATGAGAAATGAATAAATTGCTGGAGCAGTAATAGGAAGTGAATAAGAAGCAGGAGCAGGAATAAGTGAATAAGGAGCTGGAGCAGGAATAAGTGAATAAGAAGCTGGAGCAGGAATAAGAAGTGAATAAGAAGCTGGCGCAGGAATTAGAAGTGAATAAGAAGATGGAGCAGAAATAAGAAGTGAATAAGAAGCTGGCGCAGGAATAAGAAGTGAATAAGAAGCTGGCGCAGGAATAATAAGTGAATAAGAAGCTGGAGCAGGAATAAGAAGTGAATAAGAAGCTGGAGCAGGAATAAGAAGTGAATAACAAGCTGGAGCAGTAATAAGAAGTGAATAAGGAGCTGGAGCAGGAATAAGAAGTGAATAAGAAGCAGGAGCAGGACTAAGAAGCTGGAGCAGGAATAAGAAGTGAATAAGAAGCTGGAGCAGGAATAATAAGCTGGAGCAGCAATAAGAAGTGAATAGGGAGCTGGAGCAGGAATAAGAAGTGAATAAGGAGCTGGAGCAGGAATAAGAAGTGAATAAGAAGCTAGAGCAGGAATAAGTGAATAAGAAGCTTGAGCAGGAATAAGTGAATAAGAAGCTGGAGCAGGAATAAGAAGTGAATAAGAAGCTGGAGCAGGAATAAGAAGTGAATAAGAAGCTGGAGCAGGAATAAGAGGTGAATAAGAAGCTGGAGCAGGAATAACAAGTGAATAAGAAGCTGGAGCAGTAATAAGAAGTGAATAAGATGCTGGAGCAGTAATGAGAAATGAATAAATTGCTGGAGCAGTAATAAGAAGTGAATAAGAAGCAGGAGCAGGAATAAGTGAATAAGGAGCTGGAGCAGGAATAAGTGAATAAGAAGCTGGAGCAGGAATAATAAGTGAATAAGAAGCTGGCGCAGGAATTAGAAGTGAATAAGAAGCTGGAGCAGAAATAAGAAGTGAATAAGAAGCTGGAGCAGAAATAAGAAGTGAATAAGAAGCTGGAGCAGGAATAAGAAGTGAATAAGGAGCTGGAGCAGGAATAAGAAGTGAATAAGAAGCTGGAGCAGGAATAAGATGTGAATAAGGAGCTGGAGCAGGAATAAGAAGTGAATAAGAAGCTGGAGCAGGAATAAGAAGTGAATAAGAAGCTGGAGCAGGAATAATAAGTGAATAAGGAGCTGGAGCAGGAATAAGAAGTGAATAAGATGCTGGAGCAGTAATAAGAAGTGAATAAGAAGCAGGTGCAGGAATAAGTGAATAAGAAGCTGGAGCAGGAATAAAAAGTGAATAAGAAGCTGGAGCAGGAATAAGAAGTGAATAAGAAGCTGGAGCAGTAATAAGAAGTGAATAAGATGCTGGAGCAGTAATGAGAAATGAATAAGATGCTGGAGCAGTAATAAGAAGTGAATAAGAAGCTGGAGCAGGAATAAGTGAATAAGGAGCTGGAGCAGGAATAAGAAGTGAATAAGAAGCTGGAGCAGGAATAAGAAGCTGGAGCAGGAATAAGAGGTGAATAAGAAGCTGGAGCAGTAATAAGAGGTGAATAAGAAGCTGGAGCAGGAATAAGAAGTGAATAAGAAGCTGGAGCAGTAATAAGAGGTGAATAAGAAGCTGGAGCAGGAATAAGAAGTGAATAAGAAGCTGGAGCAGGAATAAGTGAATAAGAAGCTGGAGCAGGAATAAGTGAATAAGAAGCTGGAGCAGGAATAAGAAGTGAATAAGAAGCAGGAGCAGGAATAAGAAGTGAATAAGAAGCTGGAGCAGTAATAGGAAGTGAATAAGAAGCTGGAGCAGGAATAAGAGGTGAATAAGAAGCTGGAGCAGTAATAAGAAGTGAATAAGATGCTGGAGCAGGAATAAGAAGTGAATAAGAAGCTGGAGCAGGAATAAGAAGTGAATAAGGAGCTGGAGCAGGAATAAGAAGTGAATAAGATGCTGGAGCAGGAATAAGAAGTGAATAAGAAGCTGGAGCAGGAATAAGTGAATAAGGAGCTGGAGCAGGAATAAGAAGTGAATAAGAAGCTGGAGCAGGAATAAGAAGCTGGAGCAGGAATAAGAGGTGAATAAGAAGCTGGAGCAGTAATAAGAGGTGAATAAGAAGCTGGAGCAGGAATAAGAAGTGAATAAGAAGCTGGAGCAGTAATAAGAGGTGAATAAGAAGCTGGAGCAGGAATAAGAAGTGAATAAGAAGCTGGAGCAGGAATAAGTGAATAAGAAGCTGGAGCAGGAATAAGTGAATAAGAAGCTGGAGCAGGAATAAGAAGTGAATAAGAAGCTGGAGCAAGAATAAGTGATTAAGAAGGTGGAGCAGGAATAAGAAGTGAATAAGAAGCTGGAGCAGGAATAAGAAGTGAATAAGATGCTGGAGCAGTAATAAGAAGTGAATAAGAAGCTGGAGCAAGAATAAGTGAATAAGAAGCTGGAGCAGGAATAAGAGGCGAATAAGAAGCTGGAGCAGGAATAAGTGAATAAGAAGCTGGAGCAGGAATAAGAGAATAAGAAGCTGGAGCAGGAATAAGAAGTGAATAACAAGCTGGAGCAGTAATAAGAAGTGAATAAGGAGCTGGAGCAGGAATAAGAAGTGAATAAGAAGCAGGAGCAGGACTAAGAAGCTGGAGCAGGAATAAGAAGTGAATAAGAAGCTGGAGCAGGAATAATAAGCTGGAGCAGCAATAAGAAGTGAATAGGGAGCTGGAGCAGGAATAAGAAGTGAATAAGGAGCTGGAGCAGGAATAAGAAGTGAATAAGGAGCTGGAGCAGGAATAAGAAGTGAATAAGAAGCTAGAGCAGGAATAAGTGAATAAGAAGCTGGAGCAGGAATAAGTGAATAAGAAGCTGGAGCAGGAATAAGAAGTGAATAAGAAGCAGGAGCAGGAATAAGAAGTGAATAAGAAGCTGGAGCAGGAATAAGATGTGAATAAGAAGCTGGAGCAGGAATAAGAAGCTGGAGCAGGAATAAGAAGTGAATATGAAGCTGGAGCAGGAATAAGAAGTGAATAAGAAGCTAGAGCAGGAATAATAAGCTGGAGCAGCAATAAGAAGTGAATAGGGAGCTGGAGCAGTAATAAGAAGTGAATAAGAAGCTGGAGCAGGAATAAGATGTGAATAAGAAGCTGGAGCAGGAATAAGAAGTGAATATGAAGCTGGAGCAGGAATAAGAAGTGAATAAGAAGCTGGAGCAGTAATAAGAAGCGAATAAGAAGCTGGAGCAGGAATAAGAGGCGAATAAGAAGCTGGAGCAGGAATAAGTGAATAAGAAGCTGGAGCAGGAATAAGAGAATAAGAAGCAGGAGCAGGAATAAGAAGCTGGAGCAGGAATAAGAAGTGAATAAGAAGCTGGAGCAGTTATAAGAAGTGAATAAAATGCTGGAGCAGGAATAAGAAGTGAATAAGAAGCTGGAGCAGGAATAAGAAGTGAATAGGAAGCTGGAGCAGGAATAAGAAGTGAATAAGAAGCAGGAGCAGTAATAAGATGTGAATAAGATGCTGGAGCAGTAATAAGAAGTGAATAAGATGCTGGAGCAGTAATAAGAAGTGATTAAGAAGCTGAAGCATGAATAAGTGAATAAGCAGCTGGAGCAGGAACAAGAAGTGAATAAGAAGCTGGAGCAGGAATAAGAAGTGAATAAGAAACTGGAGCAGGTATAAGAAGTGAATAAGGAGCTGGAGCAGGAATAAGAAGTGAATAAGGAGCTGGAGCAGCAATAAGAAGCTTGAGCAGCAATAAGAAGTGAATAAAAAGCTGGAGCAGGAATAAGAAGTGAATAAGAAGCTGGAGCAGGAATAAGAAGTGAATAACAAGCTGGAGCAGTAATAAGAAGTGAATAAGGAGCTGGAGCAGGAATAAGAAGTGAATAAGAAGCAGGAGCAGGACTAAGAAGCTGGAGCAGGAATAAGAAGTGAATAAGAAGCTGGAGCAGGAATAATAAGCTGGAGCAGCAATAAGAATTGAATAGGGAGCTGGAGCAGGAATAAGAAGTGAATAAGGAGCTGGAGCAGGAATAAGAAGTGAATAAGAAGCTAGAGCAGGAATAAGATGTGAATAAGAAGCTGTAGCAGGAATAAGAAGCTGGAGCAGGAATAAGAAGTGAATAAGAAGCTGGAGCAGGAATAAGAAGTGAATAAGAAGCTGGAGCAGTAATAAGAAGCGAATAAGAAGCTGGAGCAGGAATAAGAGGCGAATAAGAAGCTGGAGCAGGAATAAGTGAATAAGAAGCTGGAGCAGGAATAAGAGAATAAGAAGCAGGAGCAGGAATAAGAAGCTGGAGCAGGAATAAGAAGTGAATAAGAAGCTGGAGCAGGAATAAGAAGTGAGTAAGAAGCTGGAGCAGGAATAAGAAGTGAATAAGAAGCTGGAGCAGTAATAAGAAGTGAATAAGATGCTGGAACAGTAATAAGAAGTGAATAAGAAGCTGGAGCAGGAATAAGTGAATAAGAAGCTGGAGCAGGAATAAGAAGTGAATAAGAAGCTGGAGCAGAAATAATAAGTGAATAAGAAGCTGGAGCAGGAATAAGAAGTGAATAAGGAGCTGGAGCAGGAATAAAAAGTGATTAAGAAGCTGGAGCAGGATTAAGAAGTGAAGAAGCTGGAGCAGGAATAAGAAGCGAATAAGAAGCTGGAGCAGGAATAAGAAGCTGGAGCAGTAATAAGAGGTGAATAAGAAGCTGGAGCAGTAATAAGAGGTGAATAAGAAGCTGGAGCAGGAATAAGAAGCTGGAGCAGGAATAAGAAGCTGGAGCAGGAAAAAGAAGCTGGAGCAGTAATAAGAGGTGAATAAGAAGCTGGAGCAGGAATAAGAAGTGAATAAGAAGCTGGAGCTGTAATAAGAAGTGAATAATAAGCTGGAGCAGGAATAAGAAGTGAATAGGAAGCTGGAGCAGGAATAAGAAGTGAATAAGAAGCTGGAGCAGTAATAAGAAGTGAATAAGATGCTGGAGCAGTAATAAGAAGTGAATAAGAAGCTGGAGCAGGAATAAGTGAATAAGCAGCTGGAGCAGGAATAAGAAGTGAATAAGAAGATGGAGCAGGAATAAGAAGTGAATAAGGAGCTGGAGCAGGAATAAGAAGTGAATAAGGAGCTGGAGCAGGAATAAGAAGCTGGACCAGCAATAAGAAGTGAATAAAAAGCTGGAGCAGGAATAAGAAGTGAATAAGAAGCTGGAGCAGGAATAAGAAGTGAATAAGAAGCCGGAGCAGGAATAAGAAGTGAATAAGAAGCTGGAGCAGTAATAGGAAGTGAATAAGAAGCTGGAGCAGGAATAAGAAGTGAATATGAATCTAGAGCAGGAATACGAAGTGAATAAGAAGCTGGAGCAGGAATACGAAGTGAATAAGAGGCTGGAGCAGGAATAAGAAGTGAATAAGAAGCTGGAGCAGGAATAAGAAGTGAATAAGAAGCTGGAGCAGGAATAAGATGTGAATAAGAAGCTGGAGCAGTAATAGGAAGTGAATAAGAAGCTGGAGCAGTAATAGGAAGTGAATAAGAAGCTGGAGCAGGAATAAGAAGCTGGAGCAGGAATAAGTGAATAAGAAGCTGGAGCAGGAATAAGAAGCTGGAGCAGGAATAAGTGAATAAGAAGCTGGAGCAGGAATAAGAAGTGAATAAGAAGCTGGAGCAGGAATAAGAAGTGAATAAGAAGCTGGAGCAGTAATAAGAAGTGAATAAGATGCTGGAGCAGTAATAAGTAGTGAATAAGAAGCTGGAGCAGGAATAAGTGAATAAGAAGCTGGAGCAGGAATAAGAAGTGAATAAGAAGCTGGAGCAGGAATAAGAAGTGAATAAGAAGCTGGAGCAGAAATAAGAAGTGAATAAGAAGCTGGTGCAGGAATAAGAAGTGAATAAGGAGCTGGAGCAGGAATAAGAAGTGAATAAGAAGCTGGAGCAGGAATAAGAAGTGATTAAGGAGCTGGAGCAGGAATGAGAAATGAATAAGATGCTGGAGCAGTAATAAGAAGTGAATAAGAAGCTGGAGCAGGAATAAGTGAATAAGGAGCTGGAGCAGGAATAAGTGAATAAGAAGCTGGAGCAGGAATAATTAGTGAATATGAAGCTGGCGCAGGAATAAGAAGTGAATAAGGAGCTGGAGCAGGAATAAGAAGTGAATAAGGAGCTGGAGCAGGAATAAGAAGCTGGACCAGCAATAAGAAGTGAATAAAAAGCTGGAGCAGGAATAAGAAGTGAATAAGAAGCTGGAGCAGGAATAAGAAGTGAATAAGAAGCTGGAGCAGGAATAAGAAGTGAATAAGAAGCTGGAGCAGTAATAGGAAGTGAATAAGAAGCTGGAGCAGGAATAAGAAGTGAATATGAATCTAGAGCAGGAATAATAAGTGAATAAGGAGCTGGAGCAGTAATAAGAAGTGAATAAGAAGTGAATAAGATGCTGGAGCAGGAATAAGTGAATAAGAAGCTGGAGCAGGAATAAGAAGTGAATAGGGAGCTGGAGCAGGAATAATAAGTGAATAAGGAGCTGGAGCAGGAATAAGAAGTGAATAAGGAGCTGGAGCAGTAATAAGAAGCTGGAGCAGCAATAAGAAGTGAATAAAAAGCTGGAGCAGGAATAAGAAGTGAATAAGAAGCTGGAGCAGGAATAAGAAGTGAATAACAAGCTGGAGCAGTAATAAGAAGTGAATAAGGAGCTGGAGCAGGAATAAGAAGTGAATAAGAAGCAGGAGCAGGACTAAGAAGCTGGAGAAGGAATAAGAAGTGAATAAGAAGCTGGAGCAGGAATAATAAGCTGGAGCAGCAATAAGAAGTGAATAGGGAGCTGGAGCAGGAATAAGAAGTGAATAAGGAGCTGGAGCAGGAATAAGAAGTGAATAAGAAGCTAGAGCAGGAATAAGATGTGAATAAGAAGCTGGAGCAGGAATAAGAAGCTGGAGCAGGAATAAGAAGTGAATAAGAAGCTGGAGCAGGAATAAGAAGCGAATAAGAAGCTGGAGCAGTAATAAGAAGCGAATAAGAAGCTGGAGCAGGAATAAGAGGCGAATAAGAAGCTGGAGCAGGAATAAGTGAATAAGAAGCTGGAGCAGGAATAAGAGAATAAGAAGCAGGAGCAGGAATAAGAAGCTGGAGCAGGAATAAGAAGTGAATAAGAAGCTGGAGCAGTTATAAGAAGTGAATAAGATGCTGGAGCAGGAATAAGAAGTGAATAAGATGCTGGAGCGGGAATAAGAAGTGAATAAGAAGCTGGAGCAGGAATAAGAAGTGAATAAGAAGCTGGAGCAGTAATAAGAAGTGAATAAGAAGCTGGAGCAGGAATAAGTGAATAAGGAGCTGGAGCAGGAATAAGTGAATAAGAAGCTGGAGCAGGAATAAGAAGTGAATAAGAAGCTGGCGCAGGAATAAGAAGTGAATAAGAAGCTGGAGCAGGAATAAGAAGTGAATAAGAAGCTGGAACAGGAATAAGAAGTGAATAAGAAGCTGGAGCAGTAATAGGAAGTGAATAAGAAGCTGGAGCCGGAATAAGAAGTGAATATGAATCTAGAGCAGGAATACGAAGTGAATAAGAAGCTGGAGCAGGAATACGAAGTGAATCAGAGGCTGGAGCAGGAATAAGTAGTGAATATGAAGCTGGAGCAGGAATAAGTGAATAAGAAGCTGGAGCAGGAATAAGAAGTGAATAAGAAGCTGGAGCAGGAATAAGAAGTGAATAAGAAGCTGGAGCAGGAATAAGAGGTGAATAAGAAGCTGGAGCAGGAATAACAAGTGAATAAGAAGCTGGAGCAGGAATAAGAAGTGAATAAGATGCTGGAGCAGTAATGAGAAATGAATAAATTGCTGGAGCAGTAATAAGAAGTGAATAAGAAGCTGGAGCAGGAATAAGTGAATAAGGAGCTGGAGCAGGAATAAGTGAATAAGAAGCTGGAGCAGGAATAAGAAGTGAATAAGAAGCTGGCGCAGGAATAAGAAGTGAATAAGAAGCTGGAGCAGAAATAAGAAGTGAATAAGAAGCTGGAGCAGAAATAAGAAGTGAATAAGAAGCTGGAGCAGGAATAAGAAGTGAATAAGGAGCTGGAGCAGGAATAAGAAGTGAATAAGAAGCTGGAGCAGGAATAAGATGTGAATAAGGAGCTGGAGCAGGAATAAGAAGTGAATAAGAAGCTGGAGCAGGAATAAGAAGTGAATAAGAAGCTGGAGCAGGAATAAGAAGTGAATAAGGAGCTGGAGCAGGAATAAGAAGTGAATAAGATGCTGGAGCAGTAATAAGAAGTGAATAAGAAGCAGGAGCAGGAATAAGTGAATAAGAAGCAGGAGCAGGAATAAGTGAATAAGAAGCTGGAGCAGGAATAAAAAGTGAATAAGAAGCTGGAGCAGGAATAAGAAGTAAATAAGAAGCTGGAGCAGTAATAAGAAGTGAATAAGATGCTGGAGCAGTAATGAGAAATGAATAAGATGCTGGAGCAGGAATAAGTGAATAAGGAGCTGGAGCAGGAATAAGAAGTGAATAAGAAGCTGGAGCAGGAATAAGAAGCTGGAGCAGGAATAAGAGGTGAATAAGAATCAGGAGCAGGAATAAGAAGCTGGAGCAGGAATAAGAAGTGAATAAGAAGCTGGAGCAGGAATAAGAGGTGAATAAGAAGCTGGAGCAGGAATAAGAAGTGAATAAGAAGCTGGAGCAGTAATAAGAGGTGAATAAGAAGCTGGAGCAGTAATAAGAAGTGAATAAGAAGCAGGAGCAGGAATAAGTGAATAAGAAGCTGGAGCCGGAATAAAAAGTGAATAAGAAGCTGGAGCAGGAATAAGAAGTGAATAAGAAGCTGAAGCAGTAATAAGAAGTGAATAAGATGCTGGAGCAGTAATGAGAAATTAATAAGAAGCTGGAGCAGGAATAAGTGAATAAGGAGCTGGAGCAGGAATAAGAAGTGAATAAGAAGCTGGAGCAGGAATAAGAAGCTGGAGCAGGAATAAGAGGTGAATAAGAAGCTGGAGCAGGAATAAGAAGTGAATAAGAAGCTGGAGCAGGAATAAGAGGTGAATAAGAAGCTGGAGCAGGAATAAGAAGTGAATAAGAAGCTGGAGCAGGAATAAGAGGTGAATAAGAAGCTGGAGCAGGAATAAGAAGTGAATAAGAAGCTGGAGCAGTAATAAGAGGTGAATAAGAAGCTGGAGCAGGAATAAGAAGTGAATAAGAAGCTGGAGCAGGAATAAGTGAATAAGAAGCTGGAGCAGGAATAAGTGAATAAGAAGCTGGAGCAGGAATAAGAAGTGAATAAGAAGCAGGAGCAGGAATAAGAAGTGAATTAGAAGCTGGAGCAGTAATAAGAAGTGAATAAGATGCTGGAGCAGTATTGAGAAATGAATAAGATGCTGGAGCAGGAATAAGAAGTGAATAAGAAGCTGGAGCAGGAATAAGTGAATAAGGAGCTGGAGCAGGAATAAGTGAATAAGAAGCTGGAGCAGGAATAAGAAGTGAATATGAAGCTGGCGCAGGAATAAGAAGTGAATAAGAAGCTGGAGCAGAAATAAGAAGTGAATAAGAAGCTGGAGCAGAAATAAGAAGTGAATAAGAAGCTGGAGCAGAAATAAGAAGTGAATAAGAAGCTGGAGCAGAAATAAGAAGTGAATAAGAAGCTGGAGCAGGAATAAGAAGTGAAAAAGGAGCTGGAGCAGGAATAAGAAGTGAATAAGAAGCTGGCGCAGGAATAAGAAGTGAATAAGAAGCTGGAGCAGAAATAAGAAGTGAATAAGAAGTTGGAGCAGAAATAAGAAGTGAATAAGCTGGAGCAGGAATAAGAAGTGAATAAGAAGCTGGAGCAGGAATAAGATGTGAATAAGGAGCGGGAGCAGGAATAAGAAGTGAATAAGAAGCTGGAGCAGGAATAAGAAGTGAATAAGAAGCTGGAGCAGGAATAAGAAGTGAATAAGGAGCTGGAGCAGGAATAAGAAGTGAATAAGATGCTGGAGCAGTAATAAGAAGTGAATAAGAAGCAGGAGCAGGAATAAGTGAATAAGAAGCTGGAGCAGGAATAAAAAGTGAATAAGAAGCTGGAGCAGGAATAAGAAGTGAATAAGAAGCTGGAGCAGGAATAAGAAGCTGGAGCAGGAATAAGAGGTGAATAAGAATCAGGAGCAGGAATAAGAAGCTGGAGCAGGAATAAGAAGTGAATAAGAAGCTGGAGCAGGAATAAGAGGTGAATAAGAAGCTGGAGCAGGAATAAGAAGTGAATAAGAAGCTGGAGCAGTAATAAGAGGTGAATAAGAAGCTGGAGCAGTAATAAGAAGTGAATAAGAAGCAGGAGCAGGAATAAGTGAATAAGAAGCTGGAGCCGGAATAAAAAGTGAATAAGAAGCTGGAGCAGGAATAAGAAGTGAATAAGAAGCTGAAGCAGTAATAAGAAGTGAATAAGATGCTGGAGCAGTAATGAGAAATTAATAAGAAGCTGGAGCAGGAATAAGTGAATAAGGAGCTGGAGCAGGAATAAGAAGTGAATAAGAAGCTGGAGCAGGAATAAGAAGCTGGAGCAGGAATAAGAGGTGAATAAGAAGCTGGAGCAGGAATAAGAAGTGAATAAGAAGCTGGAGCAGGAATAAGAGGTGAATAAGAAGCTGGAGCAGGAATAAGAAGTGAATAAGAAGCTGGAGCAGGAATAAGAAGTGAATAAGAAGCTGGAGCAGTAATAAGAGGTGAATAAGAAGCTGGAGCAGGAATAAGAAGTGAATAAGAAGCTGGAGCAGGAATAAGTGAATAAGAAGCTGGAGCAGGAATAAGTGAATAAGAAGCTGGAGCAGGAATAAGAAGTGAATAAGAAGCAGGAGCAGGAATAAGAAGTGAATTAGAAGCTGGAGCAGTAATAAGAAGTGAATAAGATGCTGGAGCAGTATTGAGAAATGAATAAGATGCTGGAGCAGGAATAAGAAGTGAATAAGAAGCTGGAGCAGGAATAAGTGAATAAGGAGCTGGAGCAGGAATAAGTGAATAAGAAGCTGGAGCAGGAATAAGAAGTGAATATGCAGCTGGCGCAGGAATAAGAAGTGAATAAGAAGCTGGAGCAGAAATAAGAAGTGAATAAGAAGCTGGAGCAGAAATAAGAAGTGAATAAGAAGCTGGAGCAGAAATAAGAAGTGAATAAGAAGCTGGAGCAGAAATAAGAAGTGAATAAGAAGCTGGAGCAGGAATAAGAAGTGAAAAAGGAGCTGGAGCAGGAATAAGAAGTGAATAAGAAGCTGGCGCAGGAATAAGAAGTGAATAAGAAGCTGGAGCAGAAATAAGAAGTGAATAAGAAGTTGGAGCAGAAATAAGAAGTGAATAAGAAGTTGGAGCAGAAATAAGAAGTGAATAAGAAGCTGGAGCAGGAATAAGAAGTGAATAAGGAGCTGGAGCAGGAATAAGAAGTGAATAAGAAGCTGGAGCAGGAATAAGATGTGAATAAGGAGCGGGAGCAGGAATAAGAAGTGAATAAGAAGCTGGAGCAGGAATAAGAAGTGAATAAGAAGCTGGAGCAGGAATAAGAAGTGAATAAGGAGCTGGAGCAGGAATAAGAAGTGAATAAGATGCTGGAGCAGTAATAAGAAGTGAATAAGAAGCAGGAGCAGGAATAAGTGAATAAGAAGCTGGAGCAGGAATAAAAAGTGAATAAGAAGCTGGAGCAGGAATAAGAAGTGAATAAGAAGCTGGAGCAGTAATAAGAAGTGAATAAGATGCTGGAGCAGTAATGAGAAGTGAATAAGATGCTGGAGCAGTAATAAGAAGTGAATAAGAAGCTGGAGCAGGAATAAGTGAATAAGGAGCTGGAGCAGGAATAAGAAGTGAATAAGAAGCTGGAGCAGGAATAAGAAGCTGGAGCAGGAATAAGAGGTGAATAAGAAGCAGGAGCAGGAATAAGAAGCTGGAGCAGGAATAAGAAGTGAATAAGAAGCTGGAGCAGGAATAAGAGGTGAATAAGAAGCTGGAGCAGGAATAAGAAGTGAATAAGAAGCTGGAGCAGTAATAAGAGGTGAATAAGAAGCTGGAGCAGGAATAAGTGAATAAGAAGCTGGAGCAGGAATAAGTGAATAAGAAGCTGGAGCAGGAATAAGAAGTGAATAAGAAGCAGGAGCAGGAATAAGAAGTGAATAAGAAGCTGGAGCAGTAATAGGAGGTGAATAAGAAGCTGGAGCAGGAATAAGAGGTGAATAAGAAGCTGGAGCAGTAATAAGAAGTTAATAAGAAGCTGGAGCAGTAATAAGAAGTGAATAAGATGCTGGAGCAGGAATAAGAAGTGAATAAGAAGCTGGAGCAGGAATAAGAAGTGAATAAGAAGCTGGAGCAGGAATAAGAAGTGAATAAGAAGCTGGAGCAGGAATAAGAAGTGAATAAGGAGCTGGAGCAGGAATAAGAAGTGAATAAGATGCTGGAGCAGTAATAAGAAGTGAATAAGAAGCTGGAGCAGGAATAAGTGAATAAGAAGCTGGAGCAGGAATAAGAAGTGAATAAGAAGCAGGAGCAGTAATAAGATGTGAATAAGATGCTGGAGCAGTAATAAGAAGTGAATAAGATGCTGGAGCAGTAATAAGAAGTGATTAAGAAGCTGGTGCATGAATAAGTGAATAAGCAGCTGGAGCAGGAACAAGAAGTGAATAAGAAGCTGGAGCAGGAATAAGAAGTGAATAAGAAGCTGGAGCAGGTATAAGAAGTGAATAAGGAGCTGGAGCAGGAATAAGAAGTGAATAAGGAGCTGGAGCAGCAATAAGAAGCTGGAGCAGCAATAAGAAGTGAATAAAAAGCTGGAGCAGGAATAAGAAGTGAATAAGAAGCTGGAGCAGGAATAAGAAGTGAATAACAAGCTGGAGCAGTAATAAGAAGTGAATAAGGAGCTGGAGCAGTAATAAGAAGTGAATAAGGAGCAGGAGCAGGACTAAGAAGTGAATAAGAAGCAGGAGCAGGACTAAGAAGCTGGAGCAGGAATAAGAAGTGAATAAGAAGCTGGAGCAGGAATAATAAGCTGGAGCAGGAATAATAAGCTGGAGCAGCAATAAGAAGTGAATAGGGAGCTGGAGCAGGAATAAGAAGTGAATAAGGAGCTGGAGCAGGAATAAGAAGTGAATAAGAAGCTAGAGCAGGAATAAGATGTGAATAAGAAGCTGGAGCAGGAATAAGAAGCTGGAGCAGGAATAAGAAGTGAATAAGAAGCTGGAGCAGTAATAAGAAGCGAATAAGAAGCTGGAGCAGGAATAAGAGGCGAATAAGAAGCTGGAGCAGGAATAAGTGAATAAGAAGCTGGAGCAGGAATAAGAGAATAAGAAGCAGGAGCAGGAATAAGATGCTGGAGCGGGAATAAGAAGTGAATAAGGAGCTGGAGCAGGAATAAGAAGTGAATAAGATGCTGGAACAGTAATAAGAAGTGAATAAGGAGCTGGAGCAGGAATAAGTGAATAAGAAGCTGGAGCAGGAATAAGAAGTGAATAAGAAGCTGGAGCAGAAATAATAAGTGAATAAGAAGCTGGAGCAGGAATAAGAAGAGAATAAGGAGCTGGAGCAGGAATAAGAAGCGAATAAGAAGCTGGAGCAGGAATAAGTAGCTGGAGCAGTAATAAGAGGTGAATAAGAAGCTGGAGCAGTAATAAGAGGTGAATAAGAAGCTGGAGCAGGAATAAGAAGCTGGAGCAGGAATAAGAGGTGAATAAGAAGCTGGAGCAGGAATAAGAAGTGAATAAGAAGCTGGAGCAGTAATAAGAGGTGAATAAGAAGCTGGAGCAGGAATAAGAGGTGAATAAGATGCTGGAGCAGGAATAAGAAGTTAATAAGGAGCTGGAGCAGGAATAAGAGGTGAAGAAGCTGGAGCAGGAATAAGAAGCTGGAGCAGGAATAAGAAGCTGGAGCAGGAATAAGAGGTGAATAAGAAGCTGGAGCAGGAATAAGAAGTGAATAAGAAGCTGGAGCAGTAAAAAGAGGTGATTAAGAAGCTGGAGCAGGAATAAGAAGTGAATAAGAAGCTGGAGCAGGAATAAGTGAATAAGGAGCTGGAGCAGGAATAAGAAGTGAATTAGAAGCTGGAGCAGTAATAAGAAGTGAATATGATGCTGGAGCAGTAATAAGAAGTGAATAAGATGCAGGAGCAGTAATAAGAAGTGAATAAGAAGCTGGAGCAGGAATAAGTGAATAAGCAGCTGGAGCAGGAATAAGAAGTGAATAAGAAGCTGGAGCAGGAATAAGTGAATAAGAAGCTGGAGCAGGAATAAGAAGTGAATAAGAAGCTGGAGCAGGAATAAGAAGTGAATAAGAAGCTGGAGCAGAAATAAGAAGTGAATAAGGAGCTGGAGCAGGAATAAGAAGAGAATAAGAAGCTGGAGCAGGAATAAGAAGTGATTAAGGAGCTGGAGCAGTAATAAGAAGTGAATAAGAAGCTGGAGCAGTAATAAGAAGTGAATAAGAAGCTGGAGCAGGAATAAGTGAATAAGAAGCTGGAGCATGAATAAAAAGTGAATAAGAAGCTGGAGCATGAATAAAAAGTCAATAAGAAGCTGGAGCAGTAATAAGAAGTGAATAAGATGCTGGAGCAGTAATGAGAAATGAATAAGATGCTGGAGCAGTAATAAGAAGTGAATAAGAAGCTGGAGCAGGAATAAGTGAATAAGGAGCTGGAGCAGGAATAAGTGAATAAGAAGCTGGAGCAGGAATAAGAAGTGAATAAGAAGCTGGAGCAGAAATAAGAAGTGAATAAGAAGCTGGAGCAGAAATAAGAAGTGAATAAGAAGCTGGAGCAGAAATAAGAAGTGAATAAGAAGCTGGAGCAGGAATAAGAAGTGAATAAGGAGCTGGAGCAGGAATAAGAAGTGAATAAGAAGCTGGAGCAGGAATAAGAAGTGAATAAGAAGCTGGAGCAGGAATAAGAAGTGAATAAGGAGCTGGAGCAGGAATAAGAAGTGAATAAGATGCTGGAGCAGTAATAAGAAGTGAATAAGATGCTGGAGCAGTAATAAGTAGTGAATAAGAAGCTGGAGCAGGAATAAGTGAATAAGAAGCTGGAGCAGGAATAAGAAGTGAATAAGAAACTGGAGCAGGAATAAGAAGTGAATAAGAATCTGGAGCAGAAATAAGAAGTGAATAAGAAGCTGAAGCAGGAATAAGATGTGAATAAGAAGCTGGAGCAGTAATAGGAAGTGAATAAGATGCTGGAGCAGTAATAAGAAGTGAATAAGATGCAGGAGCAGTAATAAGAAGTGAATAAGAAGCTGGAGCAGGAATAAGTGAATAAGCAGCTGGAGCAGGAATAAGAAGTGAATAAGAAGCTGGAGCAGAAATAAGAAGTGAAAAAGGAGCTGTAGCAGGAATAAGAAGTGAATAAGGAGCTGGAGCAGGAATAAGAAGCTGGACCAGCAATAAGAAGTGAATAAAAAGCTGGAGCAGGAATAAGAAGTGAATAAGAAGCTGGAGCAGGAATAAGAAGTGAATAAGAAGCTGGAGCAGGAATAAGAAGTGAATAAGAAGCAGGAGCAGTAATAGGAAGTGAATAAGAAGCTGGAGCAGGAATAAGAAGTGAATATGAATCTAGAGCAGGAATACGAAGTGAATAAGAAGCTGGAGCAGGAATACGAAGTGAATAAGAGGCTGGAGCAGGAAAAAGAAGTGAATAAGAAGCTGGAGCAGGAATAAGATGTGAATAAGAAGCTGGAGCAGTAATAGGAAGTGAATAAGAAGCTGGAGCAGGAATAAGAAGCTGGAGCAGGAATAAGTGAATAAGAAGCTGGAGCAGGAATAAGAAGTGAATAAGAAGCTGGAGCAGGAATAAGAAGTGAATAAGAAGCTGGAGCAGGAATAAGAAGTGAATAAGGAGCTGGAGCAGGAATAAGAAGTGAATAAGATGCTGGAGCAGTAATAAGAAGTGAATAAGAAGTGAATAAGAAGCTGGAGCAGGAATAAGTGAATAAGAAGCTGGAGCAGGAATAAAAAGTGAATAAGAAGCTGGAGCAGGAATAAGAAGTGAATAAGAAGCTGGAGCAGTAATAAGAAGTGAATAAGATGCTGGAGCAGTAATGAGAAATGAATAAGATGCTGGAGCAGTAATAAGAAGTGAATAAGAAGCTGGAGCAGGAATAAGTGAATAAGGAGCTGGAGCAGGAATAAGAAGTGAATAAGAAGCTGGAGCAGGAATAAGAAGCTGGAGCAGGAATAAGATGTGAATAAGAAGCTGGAGCAGTAATAAGAGGTGAATAAGAAGCTGGAGCAGGAATAAGAAGTGAATAAGAAGCTGGAGCAGGAATAAGTGAATAAGAAGCTGGAGCAGGAATAAGTGAATAAGAAGATGGAGCAGGAATAAGATGTGAATAAGAAGCTGGAGCAGTAATAAGAAGCTGGAGCAGTAATAAGAAGCTGGAGCAGTAATAAGAAGTGAATAAAATGCTGGAGCAGTAATAAGAAGTGAATAAGAAGCTGGAGCAGGAATAAGTGATTAAGAAGCTGGAGCAGGAATAAGAAGTGAATAAGAAGCTGGAGCAAGAATAAGAAGTGAATAAGAAGCTGGAGCAGGAATAAGAAGTGAATAAGGAGCTGGAGCAGGAATAATAAGTGAATAAGATGCTTCATTAGTAATAAGAAGCGAATAAGAAGCTGGAGCAGGAATAAGTGAATAAGAAGCTGGAGCAGGAATAAGAAGTGAATAGGAAGCTGGAGCAGGAATAAGAAGTGAATAAGAAGCTGGAGCAGTAATAAGATGTGAATAAGATGCTGGAGCAGTAATAAGAAGTGAATAAGATGCTGGAGCAGTAATAAGAAGTGATTAAGAAGCTGGAGCATGAATACGTGAATAAGAAGCTGGAGCAGGAATAAGAAGTGAATAAGAAGCTGGAGCAGGAATAAGAAGTGAATAAGGAGCTGGAGCAGGAATAAGAAGTGAATAAGGAGCTGGAGCAGGAATAAGAAGCTGGAGCAGCAATAAGAAGTGAATAAAAAGCTGGAGCAGGAATAAGAAGTGAATAAGAAGCTGGAGCAGGAATAAGAAGTGAATAACAAGCTGGAGCAGTAATAAGAAGTGAATAAGGAGCTGGAGCAGGACTAAGCAGCTGGAGCAGGAATAAGAAGTGAATAAGAAGCTGGAGCAGGAATAATAAGCTGGAGCAGCAATAAGAAGTGAATAAGAAGCTGGAGCAGGAATAAGAAGTGAATAAGGAGCTGGAGCAGGAATAAGAAGTGAATAAGAAGCTAGAGCAGGAATAAGATGTGAATAAGAAGCTGGAGCAGGAATAAGAAGCTGGAGCAGGAATAAGAAGCGAATAAGAAGCTGGAGCAGGAATAAGAAGCTGGAGCAGTAATAATAAGTGAATAAGAAGCTGGAGCAGGAATAAGAGGCGAATAAGAAGCTGGAGCAGGAATAAGAGAATAAGAAGCAGGAGCAGGAATAAGAAGCTGGAGCAGCAATAAGAAGTGAATAAAAAGCTGGAGCAGGAATAAGAAGTGAATAAGAAGCTGGAGCAGGAATAAGAAGTGAATAACAAGCTGGAGTAGTAATAAGAAGTGAATAAGGAGCTGGAGCAGGAATAAGAAGTGAATAAGAAGCAGGAGCAGGACTAAGAAGCTGGAGCAGGAATAAGAAGTGAATAAGAAGCTGGAGCAGGAATAATAAGCTGGAGCAGCAATAAGAAGTGAATAAGGAGCTGGAGCAGGAATAAGAAGTGAATAAGGAGCTGGAGCAGGAATAAGAAGTGAATAAGATGCTGGAGCAGTAATAAGTAGTGAATAAGAAGCTGGAGCAGGAATAAGTGAATAAGAAGCTGGAGCAGGAATAAGTGAATAAGAAGCTGGAGCAGGAATAAAAAGTGAATAAGAAGCTGGAGCAGTAATAAGAAGTGAATAAGATGCTGGAGCAGTAATGAGAAATGAACAAGATGCTGGAGCAGTAATAAGAAGTGAATAAGAAGCTGGAGCAGGAATAAGTGAATAAGGAGCTGGAGCAGGAATAAGTGAATTTGAAGCTGGAGCAGCAATAAGAAGTGAATAAGATGCTGGCGCAGGAATAAGAAGTGAATAAGAAGCTGGAGCAGAAATAAGAAGTGAATAAGAAGCTGGAGCAGAAATAAGAAGTGAATAAGAAGCTGGAGCAGGAATAAGAAGTGAATAAGGAGCTGGAGCCGGAATAAGAAGTGAATAAGAAGCTGGAGCAGGAATAAGAAGTGAATAAGGAGCTGGAGCAGGAATAAGAAGTGAATAAGAAGCTGGAGCAGGAATAAGAAGTGAATAAGAAGCTGGAGCAGGAATAAGAAGTGAATAAGGAGCTGGAGCAGGAATAAGAAGTGAATAAGATGCTGGAGAAGTAATAAGAAGTGAATAAGAAGCTGGAGCAGGAATAAAAAGTGAATAAGAAGCTGGAGCAGGAATAAGAAGTGAATAAGAAGCTGGAGCAGTAATAAGAAGTGAATAAGATGCTGGAGCAGTAATAAGAAGTGATTAAGAAGCTGGAGCATGAATAAGTGAATAAGAAGCTGGAGCATGAATAAGTGAATAAGAAGCTGGAGCAGGAATAAGAAGTGAATAAGAAGATGGAGCAGGAATAAGAAGTGAATAAGGAGCTGGAGCAGGAATAAGAAGTGAATAAGGAGCTGGAGCAGGAATAAGAAGCTGGAGCAGCAATAAGAAGTGAATAAAAAGCTGGAGCAGGAATAAGAAGTGAATAAGAAGCTGGAGCAGGAATAAGAAGTGAATAACAAGCTGGAGTAGTAATAAGAAGTGAATAAGGAGCTGGAGCAGGAATAAGAAGTGAATAAGAAGCAGGAGCAGGACTAAGAAGCTGGAGCAGGAATAAGAAGTGAATAAGAAGCTGGAGCAGGAATAATAAGCTGGAGCAGCAATAAGAAGTGAATAAGGAGCTGGAGCAGGAATAAGAAGTGAATAAGGAGCTGGAGCAGGAATAAGAAGTGAATAAGAAGCTAGAGCAGGAATAAGATGTGAATAAGAAGCTGGAGCAGGAATAAGAAGCTGGAGCAGGAATAATAAGTGAATAAGAAGCTGGAGCAGGAATAAGAAGCTGGAGCAGTAATAAGAAGCGAATAAGAAGCTGGAGCAGGAATAAGAGGCGAATAAGAAGCTGGAGCAGGAATAAGTGAATAAGAAGCTGGAGCAGGAATAAGAGAATAAGAAGCAGGAATAAGAAGCTGGAGCAGGATTAAGAAGTGAATAAGAAGCTGAAGCAGGAATAAGAAGTGAATAAGATGCTGGAGCGGGAATAAGAAGTGAATAAGTAGCTGGAGCAGGAATAAGAAGTGAATAAGAAGCTGGAGCTGGAATAAGAAGTGAATAAGATGCTGGAGCGGGAATAAGAAGTGAATAAGGAGCTGGAGCAGGAATAAGAAGTGAATAAGATGCTGGAGCAGTAATAAGAAGTGAATAAGAAGCTGGAGCAGCAATCAGTGAATAAGAAGCTGGAGCAGGAATAAGAAGTGAGTAAGAAGCTGGAGCAGGAATAAGAAGTGAATAAGAAGCTGGAGCAGTAATAAGAAGTGAATAAGATGCTGGAGCAGGAATAAGTGAATAAGAAGCTGGAGCAGGAATAAAAAGTGAATAAGAAGCTGGAGCAGGAATAATAAGTGAATAAGGAGCTGGAGCAGGAATAAGAAGTGAATAAGGAGCTGGAGCAGTAATAAGAAGCTGGAGCAGCAATAAGAAGTGAATAAAAAGCTGGAGCAGGAATAAGAAGTGAATAAGAAGCTGGAGCAGGAATAAGAAGTGAATAACTAGCTGGAGCAGTAATAAGAAGTGAATAAGGAGCTGGAGCAGGAATAAGAAGTGAATAAGAAGCAGGAGCAGGACTAAGAAGCTGGAGAAGGAATAAAAAGTGAATAAGAAGCTGGAGCAGGAATAATAAGCTGGAGCAGCAATAAGAAGTGAATAGGGAGCTGGAGCAGGAATAAGAAGTGAATAAGGAGCTGGAGCAGGAATAAGAAGTGAATAAGAAGCTAGAGCAGGAATAAGATGTGAATAAGAAGCTGGAGCAGGAATAAGAAGCTGGAGCAGGAATAAGAAGTGAATAAGAAGCTGGAGCAGGAATAAGAAGCGAATAAGAAGCTGGAGCAGTAATAAGAAGCGAATAAGAAGCTGGAGCAGGAATAAGAGGCGAATAAGAAGCTGGAGCAGGAATAAGTGAATAAGAAGCTGGAGCAGGAATAAGAGAATAAGAAGCAGGAGCAGGAATAAGAAGCTGGAGCAGGAATAAGAAGTGAATAAGAAGCTGGAGCAGTTATAAGAAGTGAATAAGATGCTGGAGCAGGAATAAGAAGTGAATAAGATGCTGGAGCGGGAATAAGAAGTGAATAAGAAGCTGGAGCAGGAATAAGAAGTGAATAAGAAGCTGGAGCAGTAATAAGAAGTGAATAAGAAGCTGGAGCAGGAATAAGTGAATAAGGAGCTGGAGCAGGAATAAGTGAATAAGAAGCTGGAGCAGGAATAAGAAGTGAATAAGAAGCTGGCGCAGGAATAAGAAGTGAATAAGAAGCTGGAGCAGGAATAAGAAGTGAATAAGAAGCTGGAGCAGGAATAAGAAGTGAATAAGAAGCTGGAGCAGTAATAGGAAGTGAATAAGAAGCTGGAGCAGGAATACGAAGTGAATAAGAAGCTGGAGCAGGAATACGAAGTGAATCAGAGGCTGGAGCAGGAATAAGTAGTGAATATGAAGCTGGAGCAGGAATAAGTGAATAAGAAGCTGGAGCAGGAATAAGAAGTGAATAAGAAGCTGGAGCAGGAATAAGAAGTGAATAAGAAGCTGGAGCAGGAATAAGAGGTGAATAAGAAGCTGGAGCAGGAATAACAAGTGAATAAGAAGCTGGAGCAGTAATAAGAAGTGAATAAGATGCTGGAGCAGTAATGAGAAATGAATAAATTGCTGGAGCAGTAATAAGAAGTGAATAAGAAGCTGGAGCAGGAATAAGTGAATAAGTAGCTGGAGCAGGAATAAGTGAATAAGAAGCTGGAGCAGGAATAAGAAGTGAATAAGAAGCTGGCGCAGGAATAAGAAGTGAATAAGAAGCTGGAGCAGAAATAAGAAGTGAATAAGAAGCTGGAGCAGAAATAAGAAGTGAATAAGAAGCTGGAGCAGGAATAAGAAGTGAATAAGGAGCTGGAGCAGGAATAAAAAGTGAATAAGAAGCTGGAGCAGGAATAAGTGAATAAGGAGCTGGAGCAGGAATAAGAAGTGAATAAGAAGCTGGAGCAGGAATAAGAAGCTGGAGCAGGAATAAGAGGTGAATAAGAAGCAGGAGCAGGAATAAGAAGCTGGAGCAGGAATAAGAAGTGAATAAGAAGCTGGAGCAGGAATAAGAGGTGAATAAGAAGCTGGAGCAGGAATAAGAAGTGAATAAGAAGCTGGAGCAGTAATAAGAGGTGAATAAGAAGCTGGAGCAGTAATAAGAAGTGAATAAGAAGCAGGAGCAGGAATAAGTGAATAAGAAGCTGGAGCCGGAATAAAAAGTGAATAAGAAGCTGAAGCAGTAATAAGAAGTGAATAAGATGCTGGAGCAGTAATGAGAAATGAATAAGAAGCTGGAGCAGGAATAAGTGAATAAGGAGCTGGAGCAGGAATAAGAAGTGAATAAGAAGCTGGAGCAGGAATAAGAAGCTGGAGCAGGAATAAGAGGTGAATAAGAAGCTGGAGCAGGAATAAGAAGTGAATAAGAAGCTGGAGCAGGAATAAGAGGTGAATAAGAAGCTGGAGCAGGAATAAGAGGTGAATAAGAAGCTGGAGCAGGAATAAGAGGTGAATAAGAAGCTGGAGCAGGAATAAGAAGTGAATAAGAAGCTGGAGCAGTAATAAGAGGTGAATAAGAAGCTGGAGCAGGAATAAGAAGTGAATAAGAAGCTGGAGCAGGAATAAGTGAATAAGAAGCTGGAGCAGGAATAAGAAGTGAATAAGAAGCAGGAGCAGGAATAAGAAGTGAATAAGAAGCAGGAGCAGGAATAAGAAGTGAATTAGAAGCTGGAGCAGTAATAAGAAGTGAATAAGATGCTGGAGCAGTATTGAGAAATGAATAAGATGCTGGAGCAGGAATAAGAAGTGAATAAGAAGCTGGAGCAGGAATAAGTGAATAAGGAGCTGGAGCAGGAATAAGTGAATAAGAAGCTGGAGCAGGAATAAGAAGTGAATATGAAGCTGGCGCAGGAATAAGAAGTGAATAAGAAGCTGGAGCAGAAATAATAAGTGAATAAGAAGCTGGAGCAGAAATAAGAAGTGAATAAGAAGCTGGAGCAGAAATAAGAAGTGA
This sequence comes from Taudactylus pleione, assembly GCA_031769625.1. Classification (NCBI taxonomy): domain Eukaryota; kingdom Metazoa; phylum Chordata; class Amphibia; order Anura; family Myobatrachidae; genus Taudactylus; species Taudactylus pleione. The sequence continues at coordinate 3,683,063 of JAUIMM010000399.1, read as the reverse complement.
ATAAGAAGCTGGAGCAGGAATAAGAAGTGAAAAAGGAGCTGGAGCAGGAATAAGAAGTGAATAAGAAGCTGGCGCAGGAATAAGAAGTGAATAAGAAGCTGGAGCAGAAATAATAAGTGAATAAGAAGCTGGAGCAGAAATAAGAAGTGAATAAGAAGCTGGAGCAGGAATAAGAAGTGAATAAGGAGCTGGAGCAGGAATAAGAAGTGAATAAGAAGCTGGAGCAGGAATAAGATGTGAATAAGGAGCTGGAGCAGGAATAAGAAGTGAATAAGAAGCTGGAGCAGGAATAAGAAGTGAATAAGAAGCTGGAGCAGGAATAAGAAGTGAATAAGGAGCAGGAGCAGGAATAAGAAGTGAATAAGATGCTGGAGCAGTAATAAGAAGTGAATAAGAAGCAGGAGCAGGAATAAGTGAATAAGAAGCTGGAGCAGGAATAAAAAGTGAATAAGAAGCTGGAGCAGGAATAAGAAGTGAATAAGAAGCTGGAGCAGTAATAAGAAGTGAATAAGATGCTGGAGCAGTAATGAGAAATGAATAAGATGCTGGAGCAGTAATAAGAAGTGAATAAGATGCTGGAGCAGGAATAAGTGAATAAGGAGCTGGAGCAGGAATAAGAAGTGAATAAGAAGCTGGAGCAGGAATAAGAAGCTGGAGCAGGAATAAGAGGTGAATAAGAAGCAGGAGCAGGAATAAGAAGCTGGAGCAGGAATAAGAAGTGAATAAGAAGCTGGAGCAGGAATAAGAGGTGAATAAGAAGCTGGAGCAGGAATAAGAAGTGAATAAGAAGCTGGAGCAGTAATAAGAGGTGAATAAGAAGCTGGAGCAGGAATAAGTGAATAAGAAGCTGGAGCAGGAATAAGAAGTGAATAAGAAGCTGGAGCAGGAATAAGAAGTGAATAAGAAGCTGGAGCAGTAATAAGAAGTGAATAAGATGCTGGAGCAGTAATGAGAAATGAATAAGATGCTGGAGCAGGAATAAGAAGTGAATAAGAAGCTGGAGCAGGAATAAGAAGCTGGAGCAGGAATAAGAGGTGAATAAGAAGCAGGAGCAGGAATAAGAAGCTGGAGCAGGAATAAGAAGTGAATAAGAAGCTGGAGCAGGAATAAGAGGTGAATAAGAAGCTGGAGCAGGAATAAGAAGTGAATAAGAAGCTGGAGCAGTAATAAGAGGTGAATAAGAAGCTGGAGCAGGAATAAGTGAATAAGAAGCTGGAGCAGGAATAAGTGAATAAGAAGCTGGAGCAGGAATAAGAAGTGAATAAGAAGCAGGAGCAGGAATAAGAAGTGAATAAGAAGCTGGAGCAGGAATAAGAAGTGAATAAGAAGCTGGAGCAGTAATAGGAGGTGAATAAGAAGCTGGAGCAGGAATAAGAGGTGAATAAGAAGCTGGAGCAGTAATAAGAAGTTAATAAGAAGCTGGAGCAGTAATAAGTGAATAAGATGCTGGAGCAGGAATAAGAAGTGAATAAGAAGCTGGAGCAGGAATAAGAAGTGAATAAGAAGCTGGAGCAGGAATAAGAAGTGAATAAGGAGCTGGAGCAGGAATAAGAAGTGAATAAGATGCTGGAGCAGTAATAAGAAGTGAATAAGAAGCTGGAGCAGGAATAAGTGAATAAGAAGCTGGAGCAGGAATAAGAAGTGAATAAGAAGCAGGAGCAGTAATAAGATGTGAATAAGATGCTGGAGCAGTAATAAGAAGTGAATAAGATGTTGGAGCAGTAATAAGAAGTGATTAAGAAGCTGGTGCATGAATAAGTGAATAAGCAGCTGGAGCAGGAACAAGAAGTGAATAAGAAGCTGGAGCAGGAATAAGAAGTGAATAAGAAGCTGGAGCAGGTATAAGAAGTGAATAAGGAGCTGGAGCAGGAATAAGAAGTGAATAAGGAGCTGGAGCAGCAATAAGAAGCTGGAGCAGCAATAAGAAGTGAATAAAAAGCTGGAGCAGGAATAAGAAGTGAATAAGAAGCTGGAGCAGGAATAAGAAGTGAATAACAAGCTGGAGCAGTAATAAGAAGTGAATAAGGAGCTGGAGCAGTAATAAGAAGTGAATAAGGAGCTGGAGCAGGAATAAGAAGTGAATAAGAAGCAGGAGCAGGACTAAGAAGCTGGAGCAGGAATAAGAAGTGAATAAGAAGCTGGAGCAGGAATAATAAGCTGGAGCAGCAATAAGAAGTGAATAGGGAGCTGGAGCAGGAATAAGAAGTGAATAAGGAGCTGGAGCAGGAATAAGAAGTGAATAAGAAGCTAGAGCAGGAATAAGATGTGAATAAGAAGCTGGAGCAGGAATAAGAAGCTGGAGCAGGAATAAGAAGTGAATAAGAAGCTGGAGCAGTAATAAGAAGCGAATAAGAAGCTGGAGCAGGAATAAGAGGCGAATAAGAAGCTGGAGCAGGAATAAGTGAATAAGAAGCTGGAGCAGGAATAAGAGAATAAGAAGCAGGAGCAGGAATAAGATGCTGGAGCGGGAATAAGAAGTGAATAAGGAGCTGGAGCAGGAATAAGAAGTGAATAAGATGCTGGAACAGTAATAAGAAGTGAATAAGAAGCTGGAGCAGGAATAAGTGAATAAGAAGCTGGAGCAGGAATAAGAAGTGAATAAGAAGCTGGAGCAGAAATAATAAGTGAATTAGAAGCTGGAGCAGGAATAAGAAGTGAATAAGAAGCAGGAGCAGTAATAAGATGTGAATAAGATGCTGGAGCAGTAATAAGAAGTGAATAAGATGTTGGAGCAGTAATAAGAAGTGATTAAGAAGCTGGTGCATGAATAAGTGAATAAGCAGCTGGAGCAGGAACAAGAAGTGAATAAGAAGCTGGAGCAGGAATAAGAAGTGAATAAGAAGCTGGAGCAGGTATAAGAAGTGAATAAGGAGCTGGAGCAGGAATAAGAAGTGAATAAGGAGCTGGAGCAGCAATAAGAAGCTGGAGCAGCAATAAGAAGTGAATAAAAAGCTGGAGCAGGAATAAGAAGTGAATAAGAAGCTGGAGCAGGAATAAGAAGTGAATAACAAGCTGGAGCAGTAATAAGAAGTGAATAAGGAGCTGGAGCAGTAATAAGAAGTGAATAAGGAGCTGGAGCAGGAATAAGAAGTGAATAAGAAGCAGGAGCAGGACTAAGAAGCTGGAGCAGGAATAAGAAGTGAATAAGAAGCTGGAGCAGGAATAATAAGCTGGAGCAGCAATAAGAAGTGAATAGGGAGCTGGAGCAGGAATAAGAAGTGAATAAGGAGCTGGAGCAGGAATAAGAAGTGAATAAGAAGCTAGAGCAGGAATAAGATGTGAATAAGAAGCTGGAGCAGGAATAAGAAGCTGGAGCAGGAATAAGAAGTGAATAAGAAGCTGGAGCAGTAATAAGAAGCGAATAAGAAGCTGGAGCAGGAATAAGAGGCGAATAAGAAGCTGGAGCAGGAATAAGAGGCGAATAAGAAGCTGGAGCAGGAATAAGAGAATAAGAAGCAGGAGCAGGAATAAGATGCTGGAGCGGGAATAAGAAGTGAATAAGGAGCTGGAGCAGGAATAAGAAGTGAATAAGATGCTGGAACAGTAATAAGAAGTGAATAAGAAGCTGGAGCAGGAATAAGTGAATAAGAAGCTGGAGCAGAAATAATAAGTGAATTAGAAGCTGGAGCAGGAATAAGAAGAGAATAAGGAGCTGGAGCAGGAATAAGAAGTGATTAAGAAGCTGGAGCAGAAATAAGAAGTGAAGAAGCTGGAGCAGGAATAAGAAGCGAATAAGAAGCTGGAGCAGGAATAAGAAGCTGGAGCAGTAATAAGAGGTGAATAAGAAGCTGGAGCAGTAATAAGAGGTGAATAAGAAGCTGGAGCAGGAATAAGAAGCTGGAGCAGGAATAAGAGGTGAATAAGAAGCTGGAGCAGGAATAAGAAGTGAATAAGAAGCTGGAGCAGTAATAAGAGGTGAATAAGAAGCTGGAGCAGGAATAAGAGGTGAATAAGAAGCTGGAGCAGGAATAAGAAGTTAATAAGGAGCTGGAGCAGGAATAAGAGGTGAAGAAGCTGGAGCAGGAATAAGAAGCTGGAGCAGGAATTAGAAGCTGGAGCAGGAATAAGAGGTGAATAAGAAGCTGGAGCAGTAATAAGAGGTGAATAAGAAGCTGGAGCAGGAATAAGAAGCTGGAGCAGGAATAAGAAGCTGGAGCAGGAATAAGAGGTGAATAAGAAGCTGGAGCAGGAATAAGAAGTGAATAAGAAGCTGGAGCAGTAAAAAGAGGTGAATAAGAAGCTGGAGCAGGAATAAGAAGTGAATAAGAAGCTGGAGCAGGAATAAGTGAATAAGGAGCTGGAGCAGGAATAAGAAGGGAATTAGAAGCTGGAGCAGTAATAAGAAGTGAATAAGAAGCTGGAGCAGTAATAAGAAGTGAATAAGATGCTGGAGCAGTAATAAGTAGTGAATAAGAAGCTGGAGCAGGAATAAGTGAATAAGAAGCTGGAGCAGGAATAAGAAGTGAATAAGAAGCTGGAGCAGGAATAAGAAGTGAATAAGAAGCTGGAGCAGGAATAAGAAGTGAATAAGGATCTGGAGCAGGAATAAGAAGTCAATAAGATGCTGGAGCAGTAATAAGAAGTGAATAATAAGCTGGAGCAGGAATAAGAAGTGAATAGGAAGCTGGAGCAGGAATAAGAAGTGAATAAGAAGCTGGAGCAGTAATAAGAAGTGAATATGATGCTGGAGCAGTAATAAGAAGTGAATAAGATGCAGGAGCAGTAATAAGAAGTGAATAAGAAGCTGGAGCAGGAATAAGTGAATAAGCAGCTGGAGCAGGAATAAGAAGTGAATAAGAAGCTGGAGCAGGAATAAGAAGTGAATAAGGAGCTGGAGCAGGAATAAGAAGCTGGACCAGCAATAAGAAGTGAATAAAAAGCTGGAGCAGGAATAATAAGTGAATAAGAAGCTGGAGCAGGAATAAGAAGTGAATAAGAAGCTGGAGCAGTAATAGGAAGTGAATAAGAAGCTGGAGCAGGACTAAGAAGTGAATATGAATCTGGAGCAGGAATACGAAGTGAATAAGAAGCTGGAGCAGGAATACGAAGTGAATAAGGGGCTGGAGCAGGAATAAGAAGTGAATAAGAAGCTGGAGCAGGAATAAGATGTGAATAAGAAGCTGGAGCAGTAATAGGAAGTGAATAAGAAGCTGGAGCAGGAATAAGAAGCTGGAGCAGGACTAAGTGAATAAGAAGCTGGAGCAGGAATAAGTGAATAAGAAGCTGGAGCAGGAATAAGAAGTGAATAAGAAGCTGGAGCAGGAATAGGAAGTGAATAAGAAGCTGGAGCAGTAATAAGAAGTGAATAAGATGCTGGAGCAGTAATAAGTAGTGAATAAGAAAGCTGGAGCAGGAATAAGTGAATAAGAAGCTGGAGCAGGAATAAGAAGTGAATAAGAAGCTGGAGCAGGAATAAGAAGTGAATAAGAAGCTGGAGCAGAAATAAGAAGTGAATAAGAAGCTGGAGCAGAAATAAGAAGTGAATAAGAAGCTGGAGGAGGAATAAGAAGTGAATAAGGAGCTGGAGCAGGAATAAGAAGTGAATAAGAAGCTGGAGCAGGAATAAGAAGTGATTAAGGAGCTGGAGCAGGAATAAGAAGTGAATAAGACGCTGGAGCAGTAATAAGAAGTGAATAAGAAGCTGGAGCAGGAATAAGTGAATAAGAAGCTGGAGCAGGAATAAGTGAATAAGAAGCTGGAGCATGAATAAAAAGTGAATAAGAAGCTGGAGCAGTAATAAGAAGTGAATAAGATGCTGGAGCAGTAATGAGAAATGAATAAGATGCTGGAGCAGTAATAAGAAGTGAATAAGAAGCTGGAGCAGGAATAAGTGAATAAGGAGCTGGAGCAGGAATAAGTGAATAAGAAGCTGGAGCAGGAATAAGAAGTGAATAAGAAGCTGGAGCAGAAATAAGAAGTGAATAAGAAGCTGGAGCAGAAATAAGAAGTGAATAAGAAGCTGGAGCAGAAATAAGAAGTGAATAAGAAGCTGGAGCAGGAATAAGAAGTGAATAAGGAGCTGGAGCAGGAATAAGAAGTGAATAAGAAGCTGGAGCAGGAATAAGAAGTGAATAAGAAGCTGGAGCAGGAATAAGAAGTGAATAAGGAGCTGGAGCAGGAATAAGAAGTGAATAAGATGCTGGAGCAGTAATAAGAAATGAATAAGATGCTGGAGCAGTAATAAGTAGTGAATAAGAAGCTGGAGCAGGAATAAGTGAATAAGAAGCTGGAGCAGGAATAAGAAGTGAATAAGAAACTGGAGCAGGAATAAGAAGTGAATAAGAATCTGGAGCAGAAATAAGAAGTGAATAAGAAGCTGGAGCAGGAATAAGATGTGAATAAGAAGCTGGAGCAGTAATAGGAAGTGAATAAGATGCTGGAGCAGTAATAAGAAGTGAATAAGATGCAGGAGCAGTAATAAGAAGTGAATAAGAAGCTGGAGCAGGAATAAGTGAATAAGCAGCTGGAGCAGGAATAAGAAGTGAATAAGAAGCTGGAGCAGAAATAAGAAGTGAAAAAGGAGCTGTAGCAGGAATAAGAAGTGAATAAGGAGCTGGAGCAGGATTAAGAAGCTGGACCAGCAATAAGAAGTGAATAAGAAGCTGGAGCAGGAATAAGAAGTGAATAAGAAGCTGGAGCAGGAATAAGAAGTGAATAAGAAGCAGGAGCAGTAATAGGAAGTGAATAAGAAGCTGGAGCAGGAATAAGAAGTGAATATGAATCTAGAGCAGGAATACGAAGTGAATAAGAAGCTGGAGCAGGAATACGAAGTGAATAAGAGGCTGGAGCAGGAAAAAGAAGTGAATAAGAAGCTGGAGCAGGAATAAGATGTGAATAAGAAGCTGGAGCAGTAATAGGAAGTGAATAAGAAGCTGGAGCAGGAATAAGAAGCTGGAGCAGGAATAAGTGAATAAGAAGCTGGAGCAGGAATAAGTGAATAAGAAGCTGGAGCAGGAATAAGAAGTGAATAAGAAGCTGGAGCAGGAATAAGAAGTGAATAAGAAGCTGGAGCAGAAATAAGAAGTGAATAAGAAGCTGGAGCAGAAATAAGAAGTGAATAAGAAGCTGGAGCAGGAATAAGAAGTGAATAAGGAGCTGGAGCAGGAATAAGAAGTGAATAAGAAGCTGGAGCAGGAATAAGAAGTGAATAAGGAGCTGGAGCAGGAATAAGAAGTGAATAAGACACTGGAGCAGTAATAAGAAGTGAATAAGAAGCTGGAGCAGGAATAAGTGAATAAGAAGATGGAGCAGGAACAAAAAGTGAATAAGAAGCTGGAGCAGTAATAAGAAGTGAATAAGATGCTGGAGCAGTAATGAGAAATGAATAAGATGCTGGAGCAGTAATAAGAAGTGAATAAGAAGCTGGAGCAGGAATAAGAGAATTAGGAGCTGGAGCAGGAATAAGTGAATAAGAAGCTGGAGCAGGAATAAGAAGTGAATAAGAAGCTGGCGCAGGAATAAGAAGTGAATAAGAAGCTGGAGCAGAAATAAGAAGTGAATAAGAAGCTGGAGCAGAAATAAGAAGTGAATAAGAAGCTGGAGCAGGAATAAGAAGTGAATAAGGAGCTGGAGCAGGAATCAGAAGTGAATAAGAAGCTGGAGCAGGAATAAGAAGTGAATAAGGAGCTGGAGCAGGAATAAGAAGTGAATGAGAAGCTGGAGCAGGAATAAGAAGTGAATAAGGAGCTGGAGTAGGAATAAGAAGTGAATAAGATGCTGGAGCAGTAATAAGAAGTGAATAAGAAGTGAATAAGAAGCTGGAGCAGGAATAAGTGAATAAGAAGCTGGAGCAGGAATAAAAAGTAAATAAGAAGCTGGAGCAGGAATAAGAAGTGAATAAGAAGCTGGAGCAATAATAAGAAGTGAATAAGATGCTGGAGCAGTAATGAGAAATGAATAAGATGCTGGAGCAGTAATAAGAAGTGAATAAGAAGCTGGAGCAGGAATAAGTGAATAAGGAGCTGGAGCAGGAATAAGTGAATAAGAAGCTGGAGCAGGAATAAGAAGCTGGAGCAGGAATAAGATGTGAATAAGAAGCTGGAGCAGTAATAAGAGGTGAATAAGAAGCTGGAGCAGGAATAAGAAGTGAATAAGAAGCTGGAGCAGGAATAAGTGAATAAGAAGCTGGAGCAGGAATAAGTGAATAAGAAGCTGGAGCAGGAATAAGATGTGAATAAGAAGCTGGAGCAGTAATAAGAAGCTGGAGCAGTAATAAGAAGCTGGAGCAGTAATAAGAAGTGAATAAAATGCTGGAGCAGTAATAAGAAGTGAATAAGAAGCTGGAGCAGGAATAAGTGATTAAGAAGCTGGAGCAGGAATAAGAAGTGAATAAGAAGCTGGAGCAGGAATAAGAAGTGAATAAGAAGCTGGAGCAGGATTAAGAAGTGAATAAGGAGCTGGAGCAGGAATAATAAGTGAATAAGATGCTTCAGTAGTAATAAGAAGCGAATAAGAAGCTGGAGCAGGAATAAGTGAATAAGAAGCTGGAGCAGGAATAAGAAGTGAATAGGAAGCTGGAGCAGGAATAAGAAGTGAATAAGAAGCTGGAGCAGTAATAAGATGTGAATAAGATGCTGGAGCAGTAATAATTAGTGAATAAGAAGCTGGAGCATGAATACGTGAATAAGAAGCTGGAGCAGGAATAAGAAGTGAACAAGAAGCTGGAGCAGGAATAAGAAGTGAATAAGGAGCTGGAGCAGGAATAAGAAGTGAATAAGGAGCTGGAGCAGGAATAAGAAGCTGGAGCAGCAATAAGAAGTGAATAAAAAGCTGGAGCAGGAATAAGAAGTGAATAAGGAGCTGGAGCAGGAATAAGAAGTGAATAAGAAGCTAGAGCAGGAATAAGATGTGAATAAGAAGCTGGAGCAGGAATAAGAAGCTGGAGCAGGAATAAGAAGCGAATAAGAAGCTGGAGCAGGAATAAGAAGCTGGAGCAGTATTAATAAGCGAATAAGAAGCTGGAGCAGGAATAAGAGGCGAATAAGAAGCTGGAGCAGGAATAAGAGAATAAGAAGCAGGAGCAGGAATAAGAAGCTGGAGCAGCAATAAGAAGTGAATAAAAAGCTGGAGCAGGAATAAGAAGTGAATAAGAAGCTGGAGCAGGAATAAGAAGTGAATAACAAGCTGGAGTAGTAATAAGAAGTGAATAAGGAGCTGGAGCAGGAATAAGAAGTGAATAAGAAGCAGGAGCAGGATTAAGAAGCTGGAGCAGGAATAAGAAGTGAATAAGAAGCTGGAGCAGGAATAATAAGCTGGAGCAGCAATAAGAAGTGAATAAGGAGCTGGAGCAGGAATAAGAAGTGAATAAGGAGCTGGAGCAGGAATAAGAAGTGAATAAGATGCTGGAGCAGTAATAAGTAGTGAATAACAAGCTGGAGTAGTAATAAGAAGTGAATAAGGAGCTGGAGCAGGAATAAGAAGTGAATAAGAAGCAGGAGCAGGACTAAGAAGCTGGAGCAGGAATAAGAAGTGAATAAGAAGCTGGAGCAGGAATAATAAGCTGGAGCAGCAATAAGAAGTGAATAAGGAGCTGGAGCAGGAATAAGAAGTGAATAAGGAGCTGGAGCAGGAATAAGAAGTGAATAAGATGCTGGAGCAGTAATAAGTAGTGAATAAGAAGCTGGAGCAGGAATAAGTGAATAAGAAGCTGGAGCAGGAATAAGTGAATAAGAAGCTGGAGCAGGAATAAAAAGTGAATAAGAAGCTGGAGCAGTAATAAGAAGTGAATAAGATGCTGGAGCAGTAATGAGAAATGAACAAGATGCTGGAGCAGTAATAAGAAGTGAATAAGAAGCTGGAGCAGGAATAAGTGAATAAGGAGCTGGAGCAGGAATAAGTGAATTTGAAGCTGGAGCAGCAATAAGAAGTGAATAAGATGCTGGCGCAGGAATCAGAAGTGAATAAGAAGCTGGAGCAGAAATAAGAAGTGAATAAGAAGCTGGAGCAGAAATAAGAAGTGAATAAGAAGCTGGAGCAGGAATAAGAAGTGAATAAGGAGCTGGAGCCGGAATAAGAAGTGAATAAGAAGCTGGAGCAGGAATAAGAAGTGAATAAGGAGCTGGAGCAGGAATAAGAAGTGAATAAGAAGCTGGAGCAGGAATAAGAAGTGAATAAGAAGCTGGAGCAGGAATAAGAAGTGAATAAGGAGCTGGAGCAGGAATAAGAAGTGAATAAGATGCTGGAGAAGTAATAAGAAGTGAATAAGAAGCTGGAGCAGGAGTAAGTGAATAAGAAGCTGGAGCAGGAATAAAAAGTGAATAAGAAGCTGGAGCAGGAATAAGAAGTGAATAAGAAGCTGGAGCAGTAATAAGAAGTGAATAAGATGCTGGAGCAGTAATAAGAAGTGATTAAGAAGCTGGAGCATGAATAAGTGAATAAGAAGCTGGAGCATGAATAAGTGAATAAGAAGCTGGAGCAGGAATAAGAAGTGAATAAGAAGATGGAGCAGGAATAAGAAGTGAATAAGGAGCTGGAGCAGGAATAAGAAGTGAATAAGGAGCTGGAGCAGGAATAAGAAGCTGGAGCAGCAATAAGAAGTGAATAAAAAGCTGGAGCAGGAATAAGAAGTGAATAAGAAGCTGGAGCAGGAATAAGAAGTGAATAACAAGCTGGAGTAGTAATAAGAAGTGAATAAGGAGCTGGAGCAGGAATAAGAAGTGAATAAGAAGCAGGAGCAGGACTAAGAAGCTGGAGCAGGAATAAGAAGTGAATAAGAAGCTGGAGCAGGAATAATAAGCTGGAGCAGCAATAAGAAGTGAATAAGGAGCTGGAGCAGGAATAAGAAGTGAATAAGGAGCTGGAGCAGGAATAAGAAGTGAATAAGAAGCTAGAGCAGGAATAAGATGTGAATAAGAAGCTGGAGCAGGAATAAGAAGCTGGAGCAGGAATAATAAGTGAATAAGAAGCTGGAGCAGGAATAAGAAGCTGGAGCAGTAATAAGAAGCGAATAAGAAGCTGGAGCAGGAATAAGAGGCGAATAAGAAGCTGGAGCAGGAATAAGTGAATAAGAAGCTGGAGCAGGAATAAGAGAATAAGAAGCAGGAGCAGGAATAAGAAGCTGGAGCAGGATTAAGAAGTGAATAAGAAGCTGAAGCAGGAATAAGAAGTGAATAAGATGCTGGAGCGGGAATAAGAAGTGAATAAGTAGCTGGAGCAGGAATAAGAAGTGAATAAGAAGCTGGAGCTGGAATAAGAAGTGAATAAGATGCTGGAGCGGGAATAAGAAGTGAATAAGGAGCTGGAGCAGGAATAAGAAGTGAATAAGATGCTGGAGCAGTAATAAGAAGTGAATAAGAAGCTGGAGCAGGAATCAGTGAATAAGAAGCTGGAGCAGGAATAAGAAGTGAATAAGAAGCTGGAGCAGGAATAAGAAGTGAATAAGAAGCTGGAGCAGTAATAAGAAGTGAATAAGATGCTGGAGCAGGAATAAGTGAATAAGAAGCTGGAGCAGGAATAAAAAGTGAATAAGAAGCTGGAGCAGGAATAAAAAGTGAATAAGAAGCTGGAGCAGGAATAAAAAGTGAATAAGAAGCTGGAGCAGTAATAAGAAGTGAATAAGATGCTGGAGCAGTAATGAGAAATGAATAAGATGCTGGAGCAGTAATAAGAAGTGAATAAGAAGCTGGAGCAGGAATAAGTGAATAAGGAGCTGGAGCAGGAATAAGTGAATAAGAAGCTGGAGCAGGAATAAGAAGCTGGAGCAGGAGGTTGGCGCAGGAATAAGAAGTGAATAAGAAGCTGGAGCAGAAATAAGAAGTGAATAAGAAGCTGCAGCAGAAATAAGAAGTGAATAAGAAGCTGGAGCAGGAATAAGAAGTGAATAAGAAGCTGGAGCAGGAATAAGAGGTGAATAAGAAGCTGGAACAGGAATAAGTGAATAAGGAGCTGGAGCAGGAATAAGAAGTGAATAAGAAGCTGGAGCAGGAATAAGTGAATAAGGAGCTGGAGCAGGAATAAGTGAATAAGAAGCTGGAGCAGGAATAAGAAGTGAATAAGGAGCTGGAGCAGGAATAAGAAGTGAATAAGAAGCTGGAGCAGGAATAAGAAGTGAATAAGAAGCTGGAGCAGGAATAAGAAGTGAATAAGGAGCTGGAGCAGGAATAAGTGAATAAGGAGCTGGAGCAGTAATAAGAAGTGAATAAGAAGCTGGAGCAGGAATAAGTGAATAAGGAGCTGGAGCAGGAATAAGTGAATAAGAAGCTGGAGCAGGAATAAGAAGTGAATAAGGAGCTGGAGCAGGAATAAGAAGTGAATAAGAAGCTGGAGCAGGAATAAGAAGTGAATAAGAAGCTGGAGCAGGAATAAGAAGTGAATAAGGAGCTGGAGCAGGAATAAGAAGTGAATAAGAAGCTGGAGCAGGAATAAGAGGTGAATAAGAAGCTGGAGCAGGAATAAGTGAATAAGGAGCTGAAGCAGGAATAAGAAGTGAATAAGAAGCTGGAGCAGGAATAAGAAGCTGGAGCAGGAATAAGAGGTGAATAAGAAGCTGGAGCAGTAATAAGAGGTGAATAAGAAGCTGGAGCAGGAATAAGAAGTGAAGAAGAGGCTGGAGCAGTAATAAGAGGTGAATAAGAAGCTGGAGCAGGAATAAGAAGTGAATAAGAAGCTGGAGCAGGAATAAGTGAATAAGAAGCTGGAGCAGGAATAAGAAGTGAATAAGAAGCTGGCGCAGGAATAAGAAGTGAATAAGAAGCTGGAGCAGAAAATAGAAGTGAATAAGAAGCTGGAGCAGAAATAAGAAGTGAATAAGAAGCTGGAGCAGGAATATGAAGTGAATAAGGAGCTGGAGCATGAATAAGAAGTGAATAAGAAGCTGGAGCAGGAATAAGAAGTGAATAAGGAGCTGGAGCAGGAATAAGAAGTGAATAAGAAGCTGGAGCAGGAATAAGAAGTGAATAACAAGCTGGAGCAGTAATAAGAAGTGAATAAGGAGCTGGAGCAGGAATAAGAAGTGAATAAGAAGCTGGAGCAGGACTAAGAAGCTGGAGCAGGAATAAGAAGTGAATAAGAAGCTGGAGCAGGAATAATAAGCTGGAGCAGCAATAAGAAGTGAATAAGGAGCTGGAGCAGGAATAAGAAGTGAATAAGGAGCTGGAGCAGGAATAAGAAGTGAATAAGAAGCTAGAGCAGGAATAAGATGTGAATAAGAAGCTGGAGCAGGAATAAGAAGTGAATAAGAAGCTGGAGCAGGAATAAGAAGCTGGAGCAGTAATAAGAAGCGAATAAGAAGCTGGAGCAGGAATAAGAGGCGAATAAGAAGCTGGAGCAGGAATAAGTGAATAAGAAGCTGGAGCAGGAATAAGATAATAAGAAGCAGGAGAAGGAATAAGAAGTGAATAAGAAGCTGGAGCAGGAATAAGAAGCTGGAGCAGGAATAAGAGGTGAATAAGAAGCTGGAGCAGGAATAAGAAGCTGGAGCAGGAATAAGAGGTGAATAAGAAGCTGGAGCAGGAATAAGAAGCTGGAGCAGTAATAAGAAGCGAATAAGAAGCTGGAGCAGGAATAAGAGGCGAATAAGAAGCTGGAGCAGGAATAAGTGAATAAGAAGCTGGAGCAGGAATAAGATAATAAGAAGCAGGAGCAGGAATAAGAAGCTGGAGCAGGAATAAGAAGTGAATAAGAAGCTGGAGCAGGAATAAGAAGTGAATAAGATGCTGGAGCGGGAATAAGAAGTGAATAAGAAGCTGGAGCAGGAATAAGAAGTGAATAAGAAGCTGGAGCAGGAATAAGAAGTGAATAAGATGCTGGAGCGGGAATAAGAAGTGAATATGGAGCTGGAGCAGGAATAAGAAGTGAATAAGATGCTGGAGCAGTAATAAGAAGTGAATAAAAAGCTGGAGCAGGAATCAGTGAATAAGAAGCAGGAATAAGAAGATGGAGCAGGAATAAGAAGGGAGTAAGAAGCTGGAGCAGGAATAAGAAGTGAATAAGAAGCTGGAGCAGTAATAAGAAGTGAATAAGATGCAGGAGCAGTAATAAGAAGTGAATAAGAAGCTGGAGCAGGAATAAGTGAATAAGCAGCTGGAGCAGGAATAAGAAGTGAATAAGAAGCTGGAGCAGGAATAAGAAGTGAATAAGGAGCTGGAGCAGGAATAAGAAGTGAATAAGAAGCTGGAGCAGGAATAAGAAGCTGGAGCAGTAATAAGAGGTGAATAAGAAGCTGGAGCAGGAATAAGAAGTGAATAAGAAGCTGGAGCAGTAATAACAAGTGAATAAGAAGCTGGAGCAGGAATAAGTGAATAAGAAGCTGGAGCAGGAATAAGAAGTGAATAAGAAGCTGGAGCAGGAATAAGAAGTGAATAAGAAGCTGGAGCAGGAATAAGAAGTGAAAAAGAAGCTGGAGCAGGAATAAGAAGTGAAAAAGAAGCTGGAGCAGTAATAACAAGTGAATAAGAAGCTGGAGCAGGAATAAGTGAATAAGAAGCTGGAGCAGGAATAAGAAGTGAATAAGAAGCTGGAGCAGGAATAAGAAGTGAATAAGAAGCTGGAGCAGGAATAAGAAGTGAAAAAGAAGCTGGAGCAGGAATAAGAAGTGAAAAAGAAGCTGGAGCAGGAATAAGAAGTGAAAAAGAAGCTGGAGCAGGAATAAGAAGTGAAAAAGAAGCTGGAGCAGGAATAAGAAGTGAAAAAGAAGCTGGAGCAGGAATAAGAAGTGAATAAGAAGCTGGAGCAGGAATAAGAAGCTGGAGCAGGAATAAGAAGTGAATAAGAAGCTGGAGCAGGAATAAGAAGCTGGAGCAGTAATAAGAGGTGAATAAGAAGCTGGAGCAGTAATAAGAGGTGAATAAGAAGCTGGAGCAGTAATAAGAAGCTGGAGCAGGAATAAGAAGCTGGAGCAGGAATAAGAAGCTGGAGCAGGAATAAGAAGCTGGAGCAGGAATAAGAAGCTGGAGCAGGAATAAGAAGCTGGAGCAGGAATAAGAAGCTGGAGCAGGAATAAGAAGCTGGAGCAGGAATAAGAAGCTGGAGCAGGAATAAGAAGCTGGAGCAGGAATAAGAAGCTGGAGCAGGAATAAGAAGTGAATAAGGAGCTGGAGCAGGAATAATGTTATGGAAACATCTCCAACCAATATGCAATCCGTGATAAACTTTTTCACGTCGGTATTGTATGGAAGACAAGCCCTTAACACCACTACTCACCAGTATTTATTGGTTTGCTCGTGAGCACTACCCATATCTTTGGCATTTGGCTAATTCCTTTTTATGATCAGGGAAATCATTAATTATGGAATAAAGCTCCGCTCTTGTCCAAAGACAATGCATTGCTACCTCCCTTGTGAGCACTACACCGTTCGCATCCGCTTTCGAAACAGTTATTGGCCGAATGGGATGCAGACCAGCCGCACTGCTACTTTTGACCTTGTTACCTGGCTGGGGATGTAGTCTATTACTGCTACTTATGTGGTTAACAAATTTGCTGTGGATGTTAACACTTCCTGTACTATCATTGATGAAGATGGTGGCACCACTTGTGCTTGTTGTAATGTAGCATCTAACATGTGTACAGCATCGGAAATGGCAGACATAACAGGTTCATCATCTGCATCATAAATATTTTCTTTGCGATTACTCAAGAGAGGATACAAGTTACTTGTTACATTTTTATGGGTTTTTACAACAACTGCACCTGCACGTCCATCCGCATAGGGCGGTGGTGGTGTGCGTGAACCACTGGCAATACCTTCCGCAATGCTACCTTGCTGCACGTGAGCTATCTTGCAGGGAGCACACACCGCAGTTTGGCGCTGCGTGTACACTCTCCGGTAACGTGCTCGCAACGCTAGTTTGCGTCGCGTGCACACCTTTAAGCCACGCATCCCCCTTACGCTGCCATAATTTTAAACACTCGTTATATTTTACCTTTTTCATTCCAGATCGCACCCTACAGAAGCTATCTCGGACATTGTTCAATACCTCCTTATCAAAGCTGCCAATTCTGGGGAACGGTCTAACACTCTTCATCGTCATTTTAAACCATACATCACAGTACTTAATTGCATAAGCACTGTACTTAGTATGCCGGTCCAAGCGGCGCTTCCAACAGCAGCACATCATCCAACATCTCTACCATTTGCTTGGCCCCCATTCTGGGACAACCCTAAACTTTTCAATGGAGATTTAAACTGGTGAAAGACAATCAAGATACTTTCACTTACCTGTGGACGTCTAAACAGGCCGCGCCCACAAAACCTATGGAAGAAAAGTCTAGATGCTTCCACTCACCTATGGAAGAAAATCAAGCTGCTTCCACTCACCTATTCCCTTTCTGACTACATTTCAACTGCTAGCATGTAGGTATTCCAATAACACTTACCGTTTTCAGTGATTTCGTCCACCCTCTACTCAGTTCACAATTACAATTTAGCCAAAACTGTGCGGTTCAATTACAATGCTCAAATAACCCTAACTGATCACTGAATACTGTAATCACACCGAGAGCCAAACCTACAACAAAGACAACAACTGCAGCTGCTTATGTGTATAGACTGCGGTATCTACTACCAGGGCCGACCCCTGCGCCTAGTACTTAAGTCTCCTATCATACCCTTAACTAGGGAACATGTTACCCCTACCAACAAATACTCACTGTTACATACCCTTTTCCTGCACAGAAAAATACACATTTTCCCAGACTATGGCAACACTGATCAAGAAGCTTACAACAATGCTATCTATCAATGCACTCTCAACGGCTTTGTTTAAAACACGTGGCAGCAATACAGGAAATATGTATACGCTATTGTGCGAATAGTCGCATACACAATAATGCAACTACACAAAATGTATTATTACCCTTACGCTATTGTGCGACTTCCCCTTTTAAACATAAAAAAATCTATCAATGAAGGAAAACAAACTTTTTCCTCTCTTGTCCCTGGATTCTTAATCAGCGCTCCTTCAGCCACAATAACAGGTAGCGGACTCTCAGCAACAAAGTGGTAGCAGATTTTCAAAGGCACAATGCGTTCTCCTGCTATGGCGCTTCCACCCTTTTGCGGAGAGATCGCTACCGAGGGTTACTCGGTGACCGGTAGCGTGATTCACACTGCGAGCCCCCAACTATCGATTCTTGCCTGTCTATACCTAACAATCGATTCCTTCCAATACCTTCTAAAATTGTCGCTATTCAGCGTTATGAGTCGCACAAGAAATAAATGCTTTCAGACTGAGTTTGGTTCCAAAGCACAAAAAGTTATTATTCAATATAAAAACAGATGGTTACATACTGTGATCTAAAGACAATTAGCACAAGTAAATCATACAGACCCAAGGTACAGTTATTACATATGCACTAGGGGTGAGCGGGTTCGGTTTTACTCGGATTTACTCGGATCTTTAAACGGCATTTTATTGGCTATCGTCTATCATGTGTTTTGGATAGCCAATATAATAAATCCGAATTTGCGGTAAAGTGGCGATAAGAACCAAGTAAATCCGAGTAAAACCGAGCCTGCACATCCCTAATACGCACGCACTCTGGACCTAGATACCGGCATCAGCATAGAAACCTCCGTCAACAGCACAGCAAGAAGACTCAAGACTGGGTTCAGAGAGCACACATATATACTCTTACAGGGAAAGACAATACAATGGAACAGATTGGCATGATTCCATTGGTTCTCCTTCATGGTGCTTCTGTTACAGGATAGTTAATAGGTCAATTCGAATGGACACAAACCAGCCTCCAACAGCCCTTTGTGTCCTTTTTCCCACTGCATACTAATCTAAGCTGCTAATATTACAGAGTACATTTTAATGTTTTAACTCTCTATAGTCCATAATTTGCAGAAGCATGTTGCGATCTTCTCACCGATGATACTGGCAATCTGTTGAGACACAGTGGATCAGTACAACACCAAACACGGTCTGCTTACCATGTACTAAACCTTAGATATCAAATAACCTTTATTTCACAACATTAATAATTACGGAATAAACCTTGAAAATTACACTTTAATGCTAGGGAACCTTTTATGTAAGTGTGCAGTGTGTAAGTATTGGGGAATTAAGAAAAGACGCTAGTTAGCGCTGTGCGACTACGTGTTTGTGGAGTACACCATGGTACGTGTTTTGCAGGGTTAATCATTTTATATGTTTTAGTGACTGTCTGTATTTATGTGATGAGGACTTAACTTCTTTCTATTGCATGGGAATCGCACAACGCTAAATAATAGCATCGCCGTATGTACTTATAATGAGCGAGATTCACTAAAATGGCGCTGGGTGGCCAGTTGCAAAAAGGCGTCTCATTGCCATTCGCAAAATGGCGTAGTGCAGATTTAATTTTAAACCGATCCTGTCTCAGCCAATTATCCGGCTTCGACACCAACCATCATCTTTGCAGAGTCCTCAACTCTATTTATCAATCAGTTTTGAGCAAGCTAGCTGGATGCAACCTTTTGGCCCTTTAACTAGATGAAAAAAATCAATATTGTGAGCTGGTCAAAATTGACTGGAAACGAGTGGACATAAATGTTATTGAGGTTATTAATACTGTAGGAACAAAAAAAGGCCCATTTTATGTGATTTTAGCTGTTTTTATGATTTTATTTAAAAAAATTCCAGATCCAAAACCAAAACTCGGAGGTGAGGTTTTGGCAAAACCAATGCAGATTCAAAACCAGGGGAGATCCAGATCCAAAATCAAAACACAGGGGTCAATGCACATCTTTAATTATTAGCTTACTGTATGTTGGCATGTATTCTATGGCTCATCCTATTGTATCATTCATTGCTTAAGCAAGAATATTGCCTTAATCCAGTGGTTCCCAAACTTTTTTGAATCACGGTGCCCATGTCTTCACAGTACCCCAAAGCCAAAAGTTTGTTATTGAGAAATTCAGAAGAAAATGTAGAAAAGTAGTAAAGTGATGTAAATTTTGCTTACCTGTTATTCTTAGGTTCAGTTATGTGGAGGTGGACAGGTTTGTTTCCTTTTGTCCACATATTTACATTATATTGACCATAAAAAATTTGATTTGGTGCTGGGCCACCAGCCTAAGGCACCCCTGCAAGTGTCCCGAGGCACCCCAGGGTGCCAGTGCACACAGTTTGGAAACCACTGTTTTAATCATTTGAATGAAAAATGTAAATGGCACAGTGAATTTGTAAAACTGCCTCTGCTACACCAATGCAGTCACTTTACTTCTGCATTCAGCTTCCCAGAAATCTTTACGGTGTGTAACCTGGGCCAAGCTCCTGAATGCTTTTGCTTTGCCATTTTAGCAGCCTCTATAGGAACTTATGGTAGTTGCTTCTACTATTGAAGAAGGGGGATCTATTATATGGTTCGCCATACAAACATTCACAGTATGCTTAGTATTTGCGTGTACCTCAGAAAAATTTTTTGGGGGGATAGCCCACAAATATTTTTTTTGTGAAATGTGCCTCAGTCTAGACAAGGCTGATTTCTCGGAATTTAGGTGGTAGAGAGCATAGCTTGTAATACCTTGATTCACACATCAGGAATATTGAGATGCATCAGACACATAGGGGTATATTTACTAAAGTGAGAGTTTTAGAAGTGGAGATGTTGCCCAGAGCAACCAATCAGAAAATACTTACCATTTTTATAGCAACTAGCACTATACTAGCTAGAATCTGATTGGTAGATCGCCCATAAATAGAGAGATAGGTAGGTTGATAGGCAGACAGACAGACACTAGTTCTTTGGTACTTAGGACTCATCTTTTGCTGTGTTGCTAGTTATCATGCCTTGCACTGCATCTGTTGCTAGTTATTATGCCTTGCATGTGATTTCCTCCCCATCTTTGCCTCTCATCTCTGTTCTCCTCAAACCCCTCATAGTCCTGGCAAATGACACATCCAAAATACTAATATTTAAAGATAGATCATAGATAGACACTAGGCAGTACAGATGGTGTAATGGTTAGCATATCTGCCTCACAGCACTGAGGTCTTGGGTTCAATTCCCACTACGGCCTTAACTGTACGGAGTTTGTATATTTATTCTCCCTGTGCTTGCGTGGGTTTCCTCTGGATACTCCTGTTTCCTCCCACATTCCAAAAAATATACTGGTAGGTTAATTGGCTCCTAACAAAAATTAACCCTAGTGTGTGAGCATGTGGTAGGGTATATGGAATGTAAGCTCCACTGGGGCAGGAACTGAAGTGAATGGCCAAATATTCTTTGTAAAGTGCTGCAGAATATGTGTGTGCTATATAAATAACTAATAGTTAGATACAGATTCGTCCATATACATCAATCATCCATGCGCTATCAGATGTGTTACAAATAACGCGTGAGTCCCATGTGACTCAGTAGCATAGAGCATCTTTCCTGGCTACTGTTTCTCTTAAATGTGTCTTATTTGCAAAGCGATGTGAATAGGATGCAAAAGCAGCTTATACTGATTAGAATGACATTTGTCATGCCTATAATCTGTGTGCAACTTTGCTGTATCTGTATGGAATATGCAACTTTACAGAGTCACAGCCTCTGACACTGTAACATAGCATTTTGCATGCAGATATATCCACAGTCGCACACAGAACATAAGCATCCAACATATCATTTTATTCAGCATGAGTGACAAAATATGTGGGTCCCAGAGATCCACCACCACTGTGTTCCATCATAATTTATGCTTTAGAGCTCCCCATATGCCTCTCAGACCTACCCACATGCCACCACACATCCCCACATACCCATAGGATGCCCATCTGATACCCCCAAAAGCATCAGATATTCCCACATGCCCCGTAAATGCATATTTAATACCTCCATGATCTTACAGGTGATTTGTCTTGTCTGTACACAAAACCCATAGTGAATAAGTAGGCTTACCATACAATCCCTTTAAAATGATACTCATGGATTAACATAGGTTCTGTGGCTCATTAAAACTAGATGCAATCCAGGCTTGCAGTCAGCCAGTCACAGAACCTTTGTAATTCATGAGTGTCCTGTTTTAAAGGGATAGTATGGTTAGCTTATGAATAAGGCATTAGGTAATAAGAGGCATATTTTTCAAAGGATATATATGGAATATCCTAAAAGGCAACCAGTTTTTAGGTGGTATGTAGATATTAAAAACGACTGGGATGTATGTATAGGAGGCCACAGCAGATATTCCAGATATCTGCTGCAATGCCTTAGTCTTCATGTCAGAAAGGGACACTTTATGCGCCTAAATGCGCGTCTAAAAAAAGTGGTGTGATAATTTAGAAAAAGGGCATATCCCTGAGATGCGTCCCCTTTTCACCACTGTAGGGGCGTGACCAGCACTCATGGCGGTGATTCAAGAACATCACTTCCAGGGCAGCAGGACATCAAAGGAAGCAAGTCTGCCGATAAACATATGGAAACGAAGGGCAGTCTTCTATGCTATGCAGACAGCATGCAATATGCACGTTACAGTGTCACAGCAGCTGACCATGTAACGTAACATTTTGCATGCAGAAAATAGGCATGCCACATATTTTAATCAGCACAAGCTGCTTGTCCATCGTATTTTGCATCACTTTGCAAATAAGACACATTTTAAGAGGAACAGTTGCACAAAAAGATGCTCAGTTCTATATCATGTCATGCCACTACTAGATGGGCTGTAACACGTAGGGAGGCTAGGTGTATGTGAGCGAATCTGCAGATTGCCCATATATAGATAGACAGACAGGTAAGTAGACGATTGGCAGACACTAGTTATTTGGTACTTATGACTCGTCTTTCGCTGTGTTGCTAGTTATCATACCTTGCATTGCATGTGTTGCTAATTATCATGCCTTGCGTTGCATGTGTTGCTAGTTATCATGCCTTGCGTTGCATGTGTTGCTAGTTGTGTGAGCATGTGGTAGTGAATATAGATTGTAAGTTCCACTGGGGCAGTGACTGAACTGAATGGGCAAATATTCTCTGTAAAGTGCTGCTGAATATATGTGCACTATATAAAACACTGGTAATAAATAATATGCATCCCCATTCATCTATCCTCCATGCGCTATAAGATGTGTTACAAGTGATGGGTGAGTGCCCTGAGACTCTGTAGCACAGAGCATCTTTCCAGGCTGTTTTTTCCCTTAAATTGTGTCTTATTTGCAAAGCGATGCGAATAGGACTCCTAAGCAGTTTATACTGATTAAAATGATGTTCAGCATGCCTATAATCTGTGTGCGACTGAGCTGTATCTGCATGACATATGCAACTTCACAGTGTCACAGCTGCTGACATTGTAACATAGCATTTTGCATGCAGATAGAGCCACGGTCACACACAGAACATACTGTAGGCTTACCACATATCATATTAATCAGCATAAGCTGCTCGTCCATCCTATTTGCATCACTTTGCGAACAAAATGCAGTTTAGAAATGTTTCACAAAAAGATGCTCAGTGGTACAGATTTGTGCCATGGTATAATGCATCTACAATGCTTAATGCGCAGGGAAGCTAGGTGTATGTGAACACAACTGTAGATCGCCCATATATAGATATAGAGATAGATAGGTACAGTAGCTATAGTGCAAATTCACCCCTCCAACAAGGACAGGCCCAACTGAGATATATTTGCATGTATAGCTTATAGGAAGAACATATAATTGCGCCTCTTAATATTATTTTTCGAGGTTGGCCTTTGCCATGAATCAAATTGTGAGGTCAACATCTAAGCAAACTGCATCGCTGGACTATTGTGAGGTCACCTTGATTCCAGGCTTCTACTCATGGCAACGATCAAAGATGAAGCACCAGAGGTGGAGACCCAAGACAGGTAATTAATGATTATTTATTACCAGTAATTCTCAGGCTAGACTGCTTCTAGTCCAGCAGAGGCACGATGATATGTTCCTGCTATACATTCTATTTGCTATGGACTCTTCTACTTATGCGACACTGTGATTTGGTAGTGTCAGATATACAGTAATTCTGTTTATCTCAGGGTGCAGTATATCTCAGCTGTTCACTCTCCCTGTTTTACTGTTCCCTGTTGGCCAAATATTCTCTGTAAAGTGCTGCGGAATATATGTGCGCTATATATCAGTAGTTAGGTAGACAGATAGGCAGACATGAGCTCTTTGGTACTTAGGACTCATCTTTCGCTGTGTTGCTAGTTATCATGCCTTGCATGTGTTGCTAGTTGTGTGAGCATGTGGTAGGGAATGTAGACGGTAACCTCCACTGGAGCAGTGAATGGGCAAATATTCTCTGTAAAGTGCTGCTGAATATATAAAACACTGGTATTAAATAATAAATTATTAGATACAGATGCGTCCGCATACATCTATCTTCCATGCGCTATAAGATGTGTTACAAATAACGGGTGAGTGCAATCTGACACTGTAGCATAGAGCATCTTTCCAGGTGACTTTTCCCCTAAAAATGTGTCTCATTCGCAAAGCGATGTGAATAGGATGTAAAAGCAGCTTATACTGATTAAATTATTTCTGGCATGCCTATAATCTGTGTGCGACTGTGCTGTATCTGCATGCGATATGCACTTTACAGTGTCATAGCCGCTGACACTGTAACATAGCATTTTGCATGCAGATATAGCCACAGTCGCACACAGAACATAGGCATGCCACATATTTTAATCAGCATTAGCTGCTTGTCCATTCTATTTTGCATCACTTTGCAAATAAGACATTTTAAGGGGAAGAAATGCTTAGTTATATATATCGTGTCGTGCCACGGTATAACACTACTAGATGGGCTGCTTAATGCGCAAGCAGGCTAGGTGTATGCGAATGCATCTGTAGATTGCCCATATATAGATAAAGATAGATAGATGGATAGAATGATAGACAGATAGGCAGACACTAGTTATTTGGTACTTATGACTCGTCTTTTGCTGTGTTGCTAGTTATCATGCCTTGTGATGCATGTAGTGCTAGTTGTGTGAGCATGTGGTAGGGAATACAGACCGTAAGCTTCACTGGGGCAGTGACTGAAGCGAATGGCCCTGGTATTAGGCCACTGCTGGAGGGTTAGGAGCAGGCGCTGGTACCCAGATGTAAAGCCACTGCAGGTGAGGATGAAGGACACACCTAGGCCCGGATATTAAGCCACTGCTGGAGGGTAAGAAGCAAGCACTGGTGCCCTGGTATTAAGCCTCTGCAGGGGGTTGAAAACAAATGGTGGTGCCCTGGTATTAAGCCTCTGTTGGAGGGTAGGAAGCAGGTGTTGGTTCCCTGGTATTACGCCTATGTTGGGGGATAAGAAGAAAGCGCTGGTGCCCTGGTTTTAGGCTTGGCTAAGGGGGAAAAAGCAAGCACTGGTGTCCGAACATTAAGCCTCAGCTGGAGGGTAAGAAGCAGGTGCTGGTGCCCAGATGTTAAGCCACTGCAAGTGGGGATTGAGGTTGCACCGAAGGCCGAACATTACACCACTGCTGGAGGGAAAGAAGCAAGCACTTTTGTCCTGGTATTAAGCCACTGCTGGAGGGTAAGGAGCAGGCGCTGATGCCCTGATATTAGGTTTTGGCTAAGGGGGGGAGAAGCAAGCGCTGGTGTCTGGACATTAAGCCTCTGCTAAAGGAGAAGAAGCAAATGCTGGTGCCCAGATGTTAAGCAACTGAAGGTGGGGGATCAAGCACGCGCTGGTGCCCTGGTATTAATCCTCTGCTGGGGGTAAAAATCTAGCACTGGTGCCTTGGTATTAAGCCTCTTCTAGGAGGGAAAGGAGCAGGTGCTGGTGCCCTGGTATTAGGCTTGTCTAAGGAGGAAGAAGCAAGTGCTGGTGTCTGGACATTAAACCTCTGCTGGGGGCTAAAAAGGCGGCGCTGGTGCCCAGCTGTTAAGCCACTGCATGTGCGTATCAAGCACGTGCCCAAACCTGGACATTAAGCCAATGCTGGGTAGTAATAAGCACGCACTGGTACCCTGCTGTTAAGCCCCTGCTTGAGGGTAAGAAGCAGGTGCTGGTGTCCAGATGTAAAGCCACTGCAGGTAGGAATTAATTACACACCAGTGCCCAGACATTAAGCCACTGCAGGGGGTCAGAAGCAAGTGCTGGTGCCATGGTATTATGCTTGGCTAAAAGGGAAGAAGCAAGCGCTGGTGCCCTAGTATTAAGTCTCTGCTGGAGGGAAAGGAGCAGGTGCTGGTGCCCTTGTATTAGGTTTGGCAAAGGGGAAAACAGCAAGTGTTGGTGCCTGGACATTAAGCCTCTGCTGGGGGCTAAGAAGCGGTTGCTGGTGCCCAGATGTTAAGCCACTGCGCATGTGTGGATCAAGCATGTGCCCATACCCGGACATTAAGCTGCTGCTGGGTATTAAGAAGCCGGTGCTGGTGCCCGGATGTTAATCCACTGCAAACGTGGATGAAGTACACGCCCTTGCCTGGACATTAAGCCACTGCTGGAGGGTAAGATGCAGGTGCTGGTGCCCTGGTATTATGCTTGGCTAAAGGGGAAGAAGCAAGCACTGGTGCCCTGGTATTAAGCCTCTGCTGGGGGGTAAGCAGCAAGCACTGGTGCCCTGGTATTAAGCCTCTACTGGGGGGTAATAAGCAAGCGCTGGTGCTCTGGTATTAAGCAACTGCTGGAGGCTGAGGGGTGGGTGCTGGTGCCCGGATGTTAAGCCACTGCAGTAGGGTAAGAAGCAAGTGCTGGAGACCTGGTATTATGCTATTACTGGAGTGTAAGGATGCCTGGATTTTAACCACTGCAGATGAGGATGAAGTCCACGCTGGTGCCCGGACATTAAGCCACTGCTGGAGAGTAAGAAGCAACCTCTGGTACACAAGTATTAAGCCACTGCTGGTGGCTGAGGGTCAGGGGCTGATGCCCGAATGTTAAGCCACTGCTGGTGGGTAAGAAGCAAGTGCTGGTGCCCTGGTATTAAGCCTCTTCTAGGGGGTTACAAGCAAGCACTGGTGCCACTGAGGAGGGTAAGGAGCAGGTGCTGGTGTCCTGGTATTAGGTTTTCTAAGTAGGAAGAAGCAAGTACTGGTGCCAGCAAGCCTCTGCTGGGTGCTAAGAAGGCGGCGCTGGTGCCCGAATGTTAAGCCACTTCATGTGTGGCTCAAGCACGTGCCCATACCCGGACATTAAGACACTGCAGGGTAACTGGTGCCCTGGTATTAAAACACTGCTTGAGAGTAAGAAGCAGGTACTGGTGCATGGATGTTAAGCCACTGCAGGTGTGGATGAAGTGCACTGCACTGCTGGAGGTAAGAAGCATGCACTTTAGCCCTGGTATTAAGCCACTGTTGGAGGGTAAGGAGCAGGCATTGGTGCCCTGATATTAGGCTTGTCTAAGGAGGAAGAAGCAAGTGCTGGTGCCTGGACATTAAGGGCCTCATTCAGAGGTGGTCGGAGGATGGAAGCGCTCACTCAGAAACAGGGCGGCCGCTTGCATCCTGACCACCCGCCTCTGTTTCGGTCGTTAGGCTTTGGGTTTACACCCACAGCTCTAACGACCGGTCGGGTGATGGTCGGGGCTTACGACGAGACCCTAGGGTAGGGTCTCATCTCACTTGTTTTAAGCCCCGGAGAGCTTCTGGCTCTGTCTGAGCCGGAAGATCTCCACTGACATCACTAGTGATGTCAGTGGGGACTCCCCCAAATGACAGGCATTCCCATGGGAACGCCTCCGTTTGGGCTGCCACCCCCTGGGCCCGCCTTCCAAACGGGGCGAGCTGTCAATCAACATCGACAGCTCGCCCCCTTTGGAAAGAGACCCGCTACGCCTGGCGCTGTCGGTCGTAGCGCGTCTCACGCATGCGCACGAGGGAGCCGGCTCCCTTGTGTGCATGCGCACTGGCAAAACATCGAGGCGGCCGTGTAGTCGTAGACCGTACGGCCGCCTCTGAATAAGGTCCCAAGTCTATGCTTGGGGAGAAAAAGGAGGAGCTGCTGCCCAAATGTTATGCAACTGAAGGTGGGGATCAAGCACATGCTGTTGCCCTGGTATTAAGCCTCTGCTGGGGGAGTAAGAAGTAAGCGCTGGTGCCCTGGTATTAAGCCACTGCTGGAGGGTTAGAAGCAGGCACTGGTGCCTAGATGTTAAGACACTGCTGGTGGGGATCAAGCACATGCCGATGCACAGACTTTACACCACTGCTGGAGGGTAAGAAGCAAGCGCTGGTGACCTGGTATTAAGCCACTGCTGGTGTGTAAAAAGCTAGCGATTATGCCCTGGTATTAATCCTCTTCTATGGCGTAAGAAGCAATTGCTGGTGCCTTGGTATTAAGCCACTGAGGAAGGAAAGGAGCAAGTGCTGGTGCCCTGGTATTAGGTTTGACTAAGGGGGAAGAAGCAAGTGATGGTGCCTGAACATTAAGCCTCTGCTTGTGCCTGAATTTTCAGTCACTGGATGTGTGGATCAAGCTTGTGCCCATACCCGGACATTAAGCCACTGCTGGGTAGTAAGAAGCAGGCACTGGTGCCCTGGTATTAAGCCACTGCTTGAGGGTAAGAAGCAGGTGCTGGTGTCTCAATGTTAAACCACTACAGGTGGGGATGAAGTATACACCAGTTCCCGGACTTTAAGCTACTACTGGAGGAAAAGAAGCAAGTGCTGGTGCCCTGGTTTTAAGCCTCTGCTGGGGGGGGTAAGGAGCAAGCACTGGTGCCCTTGTATTAATCCTCTGCTGGGGAGATTAGAAGCAAGCACTGGTACTTTGTATTAAGCCTCTGCTGGAGAGTAAAGAGCAGTTTGCTGGTGCCCTAGTATTAGGTTTGGCTAAGAAGGAAGAAGCAAGTGCTGGTTCCCGACGGAATGCCTGCCGTTTGGGGGCGGCCCCACTGACATCACGAGTGATGTCAGTGGTGAGCTTCCGGCTCTATTAAGAGCCAGAAGCTCACTGGGGCTTGCGGGAACAAGACCCTACCGCAAGGGTCTGGTCGCAAGTCCCGATGGCCGCGATGGTGGAGACCATCGCGACCATCACCTGGCCGCTCGCAATAGCTGTGGGTGATCACCCACGGCTGTGCGAGCGGCCCGGAAGCCGCACCAAAAAAAAAAAGGAAAAAACGCCCTGATTCAGAGCGAGCGCTCTTTCAGAGCGTCCGGCTCAGAATCAGGCCCTGTGTGTGAAGATATGGTGATGGTGTGTTTTTATGAATACCAAGCATTTCACCATGTGTAAGGGTCATAACCTCTGGGAGTACCCTTCCCAGATAACATAAACCTTCAGAACTTGGAGAGACACTTATATGCTTTCCTTCCACATATAAAATACACATCATCTGGGAGTACATAAGGGATAGAATGCATCATTATCATCGGACACAATTCTATGACATCAGTCCTACCCCAGATTTTCCCATTTGACTAATACATGTTTTACGTTGTACAATAACTGCACAGTACCCTTCTGGTACTCTGCCAACCATTACCTTGGTGGAACGAAGTGTATACTTATACCGGAAGTGTCTTCCACTGGTAATGTTGCGTATAAGTCCACCATCTACTGGTTCATTATCAGCTCTGTGTGAAAAGGTCATTGTCTGATTGTTCCCGGATACCTCACAATTTCCTGGTTTATTGGAATTGGTGATGTTTAGACATAACGGATCTATCCACCTGGTACTGATGGAGCTTAAAATTTGGAGGCTTGGACTTAATGAATTTCCCGTCCAGCGTTTTCCCCTTAAGTAATCCAAGAACCTCAGAGACATTTAACGGTAGTGGTACTAAACCTACATTATGTTGTCCCTGAGGCACATGAGTGCAAACCCAACACTCAGTCTGGTTTAAGACCTTACCCACTAAGGAATGGTAATCCTCTAAAGGATGCTCACCAAAATACAGTTTACTCTTGGACTGGCATCGCTGGATGCACTTTTCATCAATTAAAGATCCACAGTTTGCACACATACAGTATTCCTCAGACAATTGACCTTCACACTGACTTCGAGTTTCTAGAATGACAGATCTCTTAATTACTGTACTGAGTTTGGTCAGATACCGCCCTTGTGAATGTATTGCTGCTTCTCCCGACTCCACTCCATCGGTATCACCATCGACCTCTCCCTCCATCATCTGTCCACCGTTACAGAAACAAGACATCCCGAACCAAACAAGGATGATGAGAACTCTGGAAGAAAATAGGAAAGCAACCCCAGCCCACCACTCCATTGCTGGAATAATGGGCTGTAAATTTCCCAAGCTCAGGTATCTCACTGCAGTCTTCAACTCTCCCAGAACAAGCTAGCAATTGACAGGTCTGTGTTATTTGCCTCGACTCCTCCTTGTATCTCCACCGGATAGTTGACCTTCCTGCAGTGAGTGAAATGGACCCAGGTATCTCTATGCCACTTTCAAGGATGTCATACTTGTCAGCAACACTTGATACGGACCTTCCCACTGATCTGTCAGACAACCTGAACGTAAGAAATTTCTGATCATAACAAAATCTCCAGGTTCAACATCGTGACAGTGTTTCTTGCATATCAGATGACAACAATTTCAATTTCTGCTGCTGCTGTTTCAACTGTTTACTCATTGTTATAAGATACTTTACAGAAACCTCATTGTTACTCTTCAAGTCTTCCTGTGGACTTACAATCAGATGAGGTTGTCTCCCTATCACTTTCTATGATTCTAGGGATACCGTACCTGCATACAAATTCCTGAATGATCTTTTTAGCAGTAAACGCAGCAGTATTAGTGGCAGCTGGATATGCCTCTACCCAATTAGAAAACACATCTGTACAAACTAATACATACTTGAGTTTCCTGCAGGGTGGTATTTGGATGAAATCAATTTGTATTACCTGAAAAGGTCTGTCTGTCGGAGGGATGTGAGATGGCTCAGTCGGCATTTTCTTCCCGACATTGTTCCTCAAGCAGGTCAGGCAGGACATTGCCCTTTTCTCAGTTTGAGAAGAAAAGCCTGGTGCACACCAACATGCTCTGATCAACATGCACATACCTTGTTTACCTAGGTGAGTCAGACCATGTGCTGCCTCAGCCAAGCTTGGGTAGTATGCCTTGGGAGCCACCGGCTTACCTTGTCCATCTCTCCAGAGTCCAGAGGACTCTTGCCCACATCCCTTGGATCTCCAGACTGCCTTTTCCTGAATGGAACACAAATTTTGCATCTCAATTAATTTCTGCATATCAATAGTTTGAAACATCATCATTTGATCAATTTGTGTATTCATTCTTAGCCCTGCTACCCATTTGGCAGCTTCGTCTGCCCTATTATTGCCCAGTGACACCGGATCATCCTCACATGTATGGGCTTTACACTTAATGACGGCCACTGCCTTTGGCATTTGGATCACTGTCAATAGCCCTTTTATATGTTTTGAGTGTGCTACTGGTGTGCCTGCTGCTGTCATAAAATTTCTAAGATGCCATAGAGCTCTGAAATCGTGTACGACCCCAGAGGCGTACCAAGAGTCAGTGTATATGTTCACAGATTTGCTTTCTGCCAACTCACACGCTCTTCTTCGTGCCACTAGCTCCGCCACTTGGGCCGAGTGAGGTGGACCAAGGGGTTCGGCTTCTATAAAGTCCTCGTCATTTACAACAGCATAACCTGTACATAACTCTCCAGTGTCAGTTTGTCTATGACAACTCCCATCCGTGTAAAATGTCACATCTACATTTTCTAAAGGTGTATCACATATGTTAGGTCTTGCAGTAAAGGTCTGATTCAAATATTACATACAAACATGAGCATCAGTATACCTGCAAAACACACCTTCCACCAGCGACTCACCTCTCTCAACCCCTTGTACATCCTGAGGCACATATGGCAAATACATTGCTGGGTTTAACGTACTGAACCATTTAATGGTGTTATTTGCAGGTGCTATTAGAGCTAGTTCCCATTTCGTGAACCTAGCTGAGGAAACATGTCTGGTTTGGGCAGAATTCAGCAAAGCAGATACAGCATGGGGTGTATAAACAATCATATCATGGCCTAATACTACATCCTCACTCTTACTGACCAAAAGAGCAGTTGCTGCTACACTTCTTGTCCAAATGTGCACTGTAGTATGCCAAGGGTCTACTAGCATCAGCATGTTTTTGTGTGAGGACACCTGCTGCGCAGCCATTAGCCTCTGTAGAATATAAATCAAAAAGTTTTTCATAATCTGGTATTCCCAATGCAGGTGCTCTTGTCAGACACAATGACTTGATGTGATTATATGCTATGCACCTGTTTTAGAAATTATCTTGTAGCTAATGGTATGTAATTGTTCTTATGTACAATGTATGTGAACCTTACTCTATTGGTTCTAAATCTAAACTAACAGCAGGTTACCTGCGTTATATATACATCAAGTAATTTTCTTATTGTGGAAGGATGTTTTTCAAGACATTTGTGATGTCTATGAACAGTTGAAATCTTTTGTCCTGTGACATATAATTTCCACTAAGGGTGCGTCATATAGGGGATCATGTGATATCTGGACTTATGTGATAGAATTATTTATTGTGGATATCCCACTTGAATAAAATTTAACTCATTATATTTTTCTATTTCATTAATTATAAAATATCTATTTGTCTGTACAACCTATTTGGCAGCGTGGGTTCACACAATATATGTGTAACAATTAAAGTATGCTCATGCGTAAACTTTCTTTGGAACACAACAGTTTTTATATTAAATAAATGGACTTCTCATTGTGACAGTCCTACATTTATGAATTGGTTGTGCTCTTGCTCTGACCTAGGTGGGGGTAATCTACCTTTCCTCATGGAATTACTACTACAGCCATACATCACTAAAATGCCCAATCTCGTCTGATCTTGGAAGCTAAATGGTGATAGGCCTGGTTAGTACTTGGAGGGGAGACCCCCAGGGAATACCAGGTGCCGTAGGCTAAAGAGGAATACATGGGACCCCAATTACGACTGGCAGAGCATTGCAAACCATATTTCTATTTTGTTCTACCTAATTTATGGTCTAGTACTCTTGACTAAACATTTCCATACCCATTGGAATGATGATAAATTGTTAAATATTTCGCCAGAGGAGTACCTCAGGATCTTTTAGATCCAATTACATTGCTTTTTTTTCTTTTTCTCTTGGGGGATTTTGGTACCTTATATTTTATCAATTTATATTTAATAAAAGCTATATTTTAATAGTATTTTCTAAGTGTGCCCCAACAACTAGCCCTACTTTTTTCTTCTTTCTGTGTATCTATGCTTAAGGTTAAGGAAAGCCTGCTCTGTTTCCTCAGTGTGTGTGACACGGTCGGGTTTTGAGGAAGAAACTAAGTCCTGCAATGGTAAAGCCAAAATAGAAAAACCTGAGATCCACATTCTGCAGTATCCACACATTCCCAAGAAGGTACAGATTTGCTGTTGATTTTGCGGCAGTGTCATGGTCTGTATGGCCTGTATTCGGACGGTTGTCAAATGTCATAGGCCCTGGGTTAGACAGTGTCCCAAGTATTTAACCTTAGTCTGGCATGGCTGTAATTTGTCCTTAGCAACCTTGTGTCCTGTCTGTGAGAGATGAAGCAACAGTAGTTTAGTATCATTTAAACATGACAAACGAATCCGAGCACAACAACAAATCGTCTACATATTGTATTAGAACAGATCCATTGGCAGGTTGAAAGGATTGTAAACAGTTGTGTAAGGCCTGGGAGAAGATACTGGGGCTGTCTATGAAGCCCTGGGGAAACCGTGTCCATGTGTATTGTACCCCTTTGTATGTGAAGGCGAATAAATACGACAGTCAGTTTGAAGAGGGACAGAGAAGAAGGCAGAACAGGGGTCAATAACAGTAAAATGGGTTGCATTTGGTGGGATCTGCAAGAGAATGATAGCTGGATTTGACACTACAGGGAATGGCTCTCAACTACCTTATTAACCCCTCTAAGGTCCTGTACTACCCTATAACCCCTCCCACCACTCTTCTTCACAGGAAAGATGGGACTGTTGGCTACACTAGCTGTACAGACTAAAATCCCCTGCTGGAACAATCACTCAATTATGGGATACACCCCTAGCTCCACCTCTGGTTTTAAAGGGTACTGAGGGATTTTTGAAGCCTGTCTTCCCACCTTTAAGTTGATCATTACAGGAGCTACATTTGCCATTAATCCAGTGTCCTGTCCATCTTTGGTCCAAAGGGAACCCGTTATTTGAGATAACATCTCCTTTATCTGTGATGGACTTTGCTCTAGGATGGTAGAGTGAAGCATTAACCTTTGTGGAGTGTCCAATATATCCCTTACCTCATGCGCAACTCTCTCTGGGATATCTAAAAATATACCATCAGGGTACAATAAATGACATCCCATTTTACACAACAAATTCCTTCCCAGTAGGTTAGTACTGTCATTACAGGTTCATCCCTAGTACTCCCAGTTAACCTGACTGGCTGTAGACTACAGGTGTGACCTGACCCCTAGAGCTGACTGTCCTGCTCCAATAAAGCATTTACTGCCACTATGTGAGCAGGTGATTACTGGAAGTTTCCTGCATTCTGGGGATGTTTTGGAGCTCTCTGGTTAGGTGGTCCCTGTTTCCTTGCTTTACAGTCCATAATTAGGTGTCCCTTCTGATTGCCGTTATAACACCTTCGTGGTGGGTATGGTTTGAGAGGTTGTTGTTGTGTGGGTTGGGGAGTGTGGAAAGATAATGGCTGAGGAAGTGGATATCGGGGTTGTGGCTGTGTGTGGAATGTGTTCTGAGGCAAGGTATGTTGATATGAATTTTGTTGCCGAGTGTGGTATGTGTGGTATGGCTGTGTAATTTGTGACTGCGCAGGATATGTATGGAGAACTTGTAGCTGCGCAGGTGAGTAGGTGTCTGGTGGATGCATTGTTTCAAGAGCTTGAATGCTAACAGCCATTAGCTTCTCACTCTGTGTTTCACACTTCCTGAGGATGTTTTTGTCATGTTCAATAGCAGTTTCCCTGAGGGTGTCTACCATAATTCCCCTCCACCCAGGATGTGAGGTCTGAACCCTGGTCTTTAGATTGTCTTTAAGACCATCCATAAGTACTGTGATGACCATTTCCCTGTAGTGCGAGCTATCTTTTATGTCCACTATCCCAGTGTACTGGGAAATAGTCTGCAGCGCTCTGGTGAAATAATCTTCTGCAGACTCACTCTCCTTCTGCTTATTTGTAAAAATTTTACTCCAGTTAACTACCACTGGAAAATATACGGCCAATTGGGTGATTATGCGGGTTATGTTGTCCTGATTACTTTCGTCAGTTAAGGGACTATCTCCATCCAATACACAAGCCGTGATAACTTTTTCACGTTGGTATAGTGTGGAAGACATGCCCGTAATACCATTCACCAATCTTTGTTGGTTGGCTCATGAGCATTACCTAAATCTTGTATAAATCTGTGACACTTTGCTAACTCTTTTCTAGGGTCAGGGAAATCTATCATTATGGAATGTAGCTCCGCTCTCGTCCATGGACAATGCATTGCTCCCTCCCTTGTAGGCACACCACCTGTGTCCGGATTCCCTTTGGGAACTGTTTTTGTCAGGACTGGATGCATGTCTACCACACCGTTACCTTTGGCCTTTTTACTTGGGGTGTTCAGTCTATTACTGCAACGTATAATAGTATTTCCACCAGCTCCCGCTACAGCTTCTGTGGGTGGTAGCACTTCTGCTACTACCATTGGTGAGGCCACTTCCTGTACCTGCTGTGGAGGAACATTTAACATTTGAACTGCATGAGAAATGGCTGACATTACAACAGGTTCATCATCTGCTTCATAAACATTTTCCTTATAATTACTCAGGAGAGGGTACAAGTTACTTGTTACATTTTTATCATTTTTGATATGGGCTGTATCTTCACCTTCCACTGCATAGGGCGGTGGAGGTGCGCCTGCACTACTAACTGTACTTTCGGCAACGCTACCTTGACGTGCGTACACACTCCCTTGTGGCGCACACACGACGCTATTTAGCATAGCGTGCACACCGCTAAGCCACATGTTCCCCTCATGCTGCCACAGTTTCAAGCAATCATTATATTTTACTCTTTTCTTCAGAGATTTCACCACACAGATGCTATATCTAACATTGTTCAATATTTCCACATCAAAACTGCCAATCTTCGGAAAAGGTTTCTCACACTTCCTCGTCAACCCATACATCACAGTGCGTAGTTGCATACACTCCGTACTTTGTATGCATTATATGCCATGCCGAACCTGTTGGTCCTTCCAAAAGCAGCGCATCATCTAACATTTCCACTGTTTGTTTAGCACCCATCTTGGGCCAAAATTCAAAACTTTTCAATAGAGATTTAGACCAGTGGATGAATTCACAGCCTGCATCCACTCACCTTCACCCGCTGTGTACAACCAACTCGCTAATCGTTACAGTCAACCTACACAACAACCAGCAGAATGCCGCCTATACAATATCCTGCCTTCCGGATAGGGAACACACAGTACCCCTAACCAAATCCCTTTTAGAGTACTTTCCACTGCTAGAATTTAAGAGTTCCAATAACCCTTACCCTTTTCAGTGATTTCCTCAACCACAACTCAGTTCACAATCACGGTCTGCCCCAACCGTGTGGTTCACTCGCAATACCCAAAGAACCTAACTGATCAATGGATTTTGCAATCACACTGAGAGCCGATTTTAACTCTAGGGAACACACAGTACCCCTATTCTGCAATACACCTGCTATGTGTACCCTAGGAAACACAGTAATCTAGCTCTAGGGAACACACAGTACCCCTATTCTCATCACAAATAAACGTCTATCATGCACCTTTTCTGCGCAGAAAAGAAATTACTTTTTCTCAGATATGGCAGTATGATTCCTGGCAGTACTGGTGGCTGGACATCATTAAGCCTCTGGTGGGGGCAAAGAAGCGGGTGCTCGTGCTTGGATGTTAAGCCACTGCATGTGTTGATCAAGCATGTGCCCATACCCGGACATTAAGCTGCTGGCTAGTAAGAAGCAGGTGCTGGTGCTCGGATGTTAAGCCACTGCAAGTAGGAATGGAGTACATGCCGGTGCCCGGACATTAAGCTACTGCTGGAGGGTAAGAAGCAAGCACTGGTCCCCTGGTATTAAGCCTCTGTTGGGGGATAAGAAGCAAGTGCTGGTGTCTGGACAGTAAGCCTCTGCTTCGGGAGAAGCAGGCACCCATATGTTAAGCATCTGCAGGTGGGGATCAAGTACGCGCCGGTGCCTGGACAATGCACCACTGCTGGAGGGTAAGAAGTAGAGATGAGCGGGTTTGGATCTCAGAGATCCAAACCCACCTGAATTTTAAGATCCGGGTCAAGAACCGAACGTGAGTTCGGTTCCCCCTCTTTCCCTGGATCTCAAACAGAGGCAAAACCATTGAGACGAAATCTCGCGGCTCGAGAGCTTTCGTCTCTATGTATATAGGGGACCACGCGGCGGCCGCCATTTCACTCCGGCTGTGGAGACTGAACAGGGAGGTTGGGTAGTGTAGGGCTGGGAGAGGTAGTACTTACCTGTGCTGGTGCACTTCTGATTAATCTGGTGCTGTCACTGCTGTTCTGTCTGCTGTGTCCATCTGGGCTGGTGCTGTCTGCTGTGTCCATCTGGGCCCCCCCCAAAAAATATATTGGCTTTTTATCTTTTTTCTGTGTGTGCGTGTTACTCTTAGCCAGTCAAGATACAGCAGCAATGCAAGTTGCAACCTAGTGCTGCCCGACCCCAGTCATCATCAGTCTGTGCTCTGGTCCCAACTTCTGGACCCGAAAAAAGAAGAGAGTATTTTGTATATTTTTTTTATTTGCACGCATGACCGCACGTGTGTGAATTTTGTAACAGCACCTTGGCTTCACTATTAGTGCTTGTGACACAGCTTGAAGACGCACAAAATATGGAGTGGTGTCACATGACAGGAGAGCAAGGCCAAGAACACATGTTGTAGATTCCGCCGTCAAATGTAAGGCCTCATGATAAAGGCACATACATAAATGCATCCAAATTGAGAGCGAGCTTACCTGGGAGTCACCCCTGGGAACTCCAACTAGCACTACTAGAACCAGCATGCCCTACTAATGCTGGCTCCTTCATGCAACTCATAACAAAAACAAAAATGGCAGCTGCTCAATCAATCTAGCAGTACTAATCAGGTGCATGAAAGGGAGGGGTCATACTAAGTAGAAAAAGGAGGGGGATTTAACCCCCTATTGTACCTCAGCACACTGAATAATACCTGCAACAATATATGTGCTAGTTGGAGTTCCCAGGGGTGACTCCCAGGTAAGCTGGCTCTCAATTTGGATGTATTTATGTATGTGCCTTTATCATGAGGCCTTACATTTGACAAAATTATATATGTGCCTTTATCATGAGGCCTTATAATTGGTATATTTTACATTTGGGGTGAGCGTTTGGGCGTAGGGCCCCCGGGACTGGTCTGGCTGGGCCTCCTCAGGGCATCACCACTTAATACACATAGTTGCTTTTCACATTACCTTTTATGTTTGTTTATTATTCATGTATTTTTTCACATATATTTTAACCTCTCTTTCCACACTTAATGATTACTAACACACAGCTATACTTTACACTGCACTGTCATTCTTTTTCCATTTTCGTGATGCCCTGGGGGGGTCCTGGGCTGGACGTTTTTTGGGGTGCACTGCGCCCCAGACGTGAACCCCTTAGTGTTAGGGACTGCTGGTAACAGAGAAGCCGTGACGTAGCCCAGCAGCCTCCCATGTATTTGCAAATGCATGCAACTAATATCTCTGAATTTCTATGACCATATAGTCTTCATATATTGTTGCAGGTATTATTCAGTGTGCTGAGGTACAATAGGGGGTTAAATCCCCCTCCTTTTTCTATTGATTCACTTCACCAGGTTCCAAGAGTCGTCAATCAATTGAAATCTGAAAAATATATTTTGGCGACCATTCTGGATCCTAGGTTTAAGTCCTACCTGGTGAGTTTTCTTTCCAACAGACTGAAATCTAAAACTATGCAAAGAGCTGATGGTAAAAAAAAAATTGTCAGCTGCAGCCACACGTGAAACGCAATCGTCTCCTCCTTCAGTTTCTGCAGCTGCCAGGAAAAAGCTAAAATTTCCTTACAGAATGCCTGCTGGTCATGCAGATCGTTCACCAAAAAATGACATCTGGTTGGCCTAAGAGAACTGCCTACTAGTGACATGTCATGTGTGATACGGTCAACTTTCCATTCACAGAATGGTGAATGACTATTTCAGAGATAACATTCTAATAGGCATGTCAGACAGTCCCTTTCAGTACTGGCAGGAAAAAGAGGAAATTTGGAGTCCCATACACAAACTGGCTTTGCATTATGTCAAAACTGGATTATTGGTTGAGACAAGATCAGTTTAAAATTGAATCGCAGCGACACCATCTTGCGACTGGCCGCAAGATGCCATTTTGCAAAATGGCCGCCTAAGCGCCATTTTAGATAAACTCACACTTTGGTACATGTGGCGATAGTACTATTAGCATCATGCGAATGCATCTGTGACCATCGCCATAAGTTACGGCGATTCTCCAAAAGCCTATTTCATGACTTTACGTATTATAAAGGATATATTTCAGAAATGGCTTTACAGTATGTCAAAATTGAATTGCATTAGCTGAACAGAGCAAATGGCCACGTGACAACTAGCTTGTGTAGATAAGCTTCCTGGATAACGTCTACTCTCACTCCAGGTGGCCCGGCTCGAATACACACCTTTCATTAGCAAGCTTCCTGCAATGAAATAACTTCAAAGACTAGAGTGTTATCTTAGGTTTGGGTCATGTAGCTGGGCTATTAGCATTCGCACAAGAGTCTGGGAGAATAAGGGGTTTTTCTTTTGAGCTTGGGAAAGGTAGGGGCTGCTGAGAGAGGGGGCATGTGGAACTATCAGGCTCAGCATTTCACAATGCTAGATGTTCACTTAGTAAGGGAGATTTAAGTGCACCATTCCTCATACACACATTAATACGCACAATTGCGCTGATAACTAATCACGTATTAGCGAATGCATAAGATCCTGTATGAAAACGCTGGTTGTTAGCTTCATGTGCACGCATCTGCCCCAAGTTAACTAGCGTCTTTACATCACACCCCGCATAATCACACATTACATATCCACATAAAAGGTTTAATAAGCATTAAAGTATAAGATTTAAGTTGGTTCAGTTAGTATAAATGATGTGAAATAAAGATATTTGATAACTAAGGTTTTATACATGCTAAGAAAGCAGTGTTTGGGTTCGTACTGATGCATACTCTTTCAACAGAATTCCGGTATTATCGGTGTGGAGATCGCATCATGCATTCTCAACTTATGGACCGCAGAGACTTCAAGCAACAAAATGTATATTATATGAACAACTGTTAGGATGATTGCATGGGGCAGGAGGGCAGAGACCCCCAGTTGTTGGAGGCTGGGTTGAGTCTATTTGAACCAGCCTGTTAAACGCTCTGTAAAAGATGCTTCCCCCATGGGAACCAATGGCATAAGCAAGAAACTTCTCTATTGTCCTGTCTATTCTTGGGGGGTATAAATATGTGTGCTCAAACACTGGGTCTTGAGTCTTCTTGCTGAATGCTGATTGACGGAGGTTTTCTTTCTGAATGCCGGGATCTGGTCCAGAGCGCATGCGTATGTATACTGTACTTGGGGTCTGTATAATTCCTTTGCGTCTAATTGTGTATGGATCAATAGCGTGTAACTGACTGTACTTTTTACTTGAATAATACTTTGTGCTTCGGAACCACAGGTTCCAAGTCTGGAGTCTTTTATTTACTGTATGACTGCATATGCAAATTAGCGTCATCCTTAGAGGTTTATAGGTAGGATTTTAGAAGGTACAGGCAGGGGTATATAGAGGTTCATTTCAATATCGTCAATTACTTAAGTTGCCCACCCTCCAGTGTGTACTCT
The DNA here is from genome assembly GCA_031769625.1 of Taudactylus pleione. Lineage (NCBI taxonomy): Eukaryota > Metazoa > Chordata > Amphibia > Anura > Myobatrachidae > Taudactylus > Taudactylus pleione. The sequence goes on along the minus strand of JAUIMM010000399.1, from coordinate 3,643,292 downwards.
GAGTTTTCAATGCAGCTGGCAACCTTGTCAGTGATCAGCATAAGAGGTTACTTCCTCAAAATGTGGAAAAGATGATGTTCATTAAAATGAATTACAAATTCCACGAGGAAGACCTCTACCAAGAATTATATCCAAAAATTACAGAGGCACTTATGGTGGATTCCAGTGGAGACAAATTAATATTGTGTGAGGAGGAGGACGTACACACTGATGGGGATGAGGACGACGACAACTTGTAATGTAAAGCCAGTTTGTGTATGGGCTCATTTTCATGTCCAGTGCACATTGGCAGCTTGTTTTATGGCGGTCCAAACAAACCAATAATTTCAGCCGCAATTGGCAGTCCTTGTTGCTGAAATGATTGGTTTGTTAAACTGTGAATAGGACATTATACAACATAAGGGTGGGTGGGAGGGCCCAAGGACTATTCCATCTTGCACCCTTTTCCTTTCCATTATGTGCTGGTTGGGGCATTGCTTCCTGACATTTTAAATTAATGTTATGGTTGGTTTACGAACCAATGATTTGTTTTTAAATTAATTTATCTTCAATTTTACAGCCCCAGGTATCACCAATTAATTTATTTTTATTATTAATTATTCTGCCCGGGGCTGCACCAATGAATTGTTTTTTAATTTATTCTCAATTTTACAGCCAGGGGCTGCACCAACTATCAATTCTTTATTCCTGAAGGGAATCCCAACCATCATCTTTGCACAGTCCTTAACTCTATTAATAATTATATCAATCAGTTTTGAGCCAGCAAGCTGGATGCAACCTTTTGGCCCTTTTACTAGATGAAAAAAATCAATATTGTGAGCTGTGAGGTGGTCAAAATTGACTGGAAACGAGTGGAAAATGTTATTGAGGTTACTAATACTGTAGCAACAAAAAAAGGCCCAATTTATGTGATTTTAGCTGTTTTTTTATTTTTTAAGAAAAAATACAGATCCAAAACCAAAACCCGAAAACAAAACACAGAGGTGAGGTTTTGGCAAAACCAATCCAGATCCAAAACACGGAGGTCGGCGCACATCCCTAGTAAGAAGCAAGCATTTATGCCCAGGTATTATGCTTGGCTAAGTTGGAAGAAACAAGTGCTGGTGCCCTGGTAGCAAGCCTCTGCTGGAGGGTAAGATGCAAGCATTAGTTCTCTGGTATTAAGCCACTGCTGGAGGCAGAGATGCAGGCGCTGGTGCCCGGATGTTAAGCCACTGAAGGAGGGTAAGAAGCAAGTGCAGGAGACCTGGTATTAAGCTACTGCTGGAGGGTAAGGAGCCGATGTTGATGCCAGAATGTTAAGCCACTACAGGTGGCAATGAAGCATGCGCAGGTTCCCGGACATTAATGCCACAGCTAATGGGTTCTAAAGTGCTAGTGTACTGGTATTAAGCCACTGCTGTAGAATAAGGACGATGTGCTTGTGCCCAGTTATTAGGCTTGTCTAATGGAGAAACAGCGCTTGTGCCCAGACATTAAGCCACTGCAGGTGGGGATGAAGTACACGCCGGTGGTTGGGCATTAAACCACTACTGGTGCCCTGGTATAAAACCTCTGCTGGGGGTAAGAAGCAGACATTGGTGCCCTGGTATTAAGCCTCTGCTGGGGGGTAAGAAGCAAGTGCTTCAGAAATAGTATTAAGCCAGGGCTGGAGGTTAAGGAGCACATGTTGATGCCTGAATGTTAAGCCACTGCAGGTGGGGCTGTAGCATGCGCTGGTTCTGGGACATTAAGCCACTGCTGGAGGGTAAGAAGCAAGCGATTTTGCCCTGGTATTAAGTCTCTGCTGGGGGGAAAGAAGCCAGCACTGGTGCCCTGGTGTCAAACTATTGCAAGAGGGTAAGGAGCAGGCACTTGTGCCCTGGTGATATGCTTGGATAAGGGGGAAGAAGCAAGCACTGGTGCCCAGAAATTAAGCCACTGCAGTTGGGGAACAAGCAGACGCCGGTGCACAGACATTAAGCCTCTGCTGTGTAATAAGAAGCAAGCGCTGGTGCCCTGGTATTAAGCCACTGCTAGAGGGTAAGGAGCAAGTTTTGGTGCCCTTGTATTAGGTTTGGCTAAGGGAGAAGAAACAAGCGCTGGTGCCTGGACATTAAGCCATTGCTACAGGGTAAGAAGCAGGTGCTAGTGCCCGGATGTTAAGTCACTGCTGGAGGGTAAGAAGCAAGTGCTGGTGCCATGGTATTAAGCCACTGATGGAGGGTAAGAAGCAAGCACTGGTGCCCTGGTATTAAGCCACTGCAAGGAGGTAAGAATCAGGTGCTGGTGCCTGGATGTTTAAGCCAATGCAGGAGGGGATCAAGCATGCACTGCTGCCTGGAAAGTAAGCCACTGCTGAAGGGAAAGAAGCAAGCACTGGTGCACTGGTATTAAGCCTCGGCTGGGGGATAAGAAGCAAGTGCTGGAGACCTACAGTAGTATTAAGCCAGGGCTGGAGGGTTAAGGAGCAGACGCTGATGCCCAAATGTTAAGCCACTGCAGTTGGGATGAAGCTTGCACCAGTTCTGGGACATTAATCCACTTCTGGGAGTGTAAGAAGCAAGAAATTTTGCCCTGGTAAAATTGCCCTCTGCTGGGGGAAATAAGCAAGCACTGGTGCCCTGCTGTTAAACCACTGCCAGAGGGTAAGCAGCAGGCACTTGTGCCCTGGTAATAGGCTTGGATTAGGTAGAAAGAGCAAGCGCTGGTGCCCAGACATTAAGCCACTGCAGGTGGGGAAAAGCACACGCAGTGCCCAGACATTAAGCCTCTGCTGTTGGGTAAGAAGCAAGCGCTGGAGCCATGCAATTAAGCCACTGCTGGAGGGTAAGGAGCAAGCGCTGGTGCCCTGCTATTAAGCCACTGCTGGAGGGTAAGGAGCAGGTTTTGGTACCCTTGTATTAGGTCTGGCTAATTAAGAAAAAAACAAGAGATATGGTAAGAACTTACCTTTGTTATCTCTGTTTCTATGAAGTCCATAGGGTCCACAGGGTTGACCTTGGGGTATAGGTTGGGAACCAAATCCGGGCACCATACAGTTAAACCCAGGATGCACTTAGGTCCACTCTCCCTATAACCCCACCCCCAAGCCAGAGGCACCTCAGTTTGTAAGTAGCCAAAGGAGGAGAGAAAAAGAGAGAAAACTGGAACACTCAATAACCATACTCACAGAAATTGGAGATGGAAAACCAGTGACCAGCCACACAGCCCATATGAAGCCAGGTGCGTCAGGACGGGCGCCCTGTGGACCCTATGGACTTCGTAGAAACAGAGATAACAAAGGTAAGTTCTTACCATATCTCTTGTTTTCTACTTCAGGGTCCATAGGGGGTCCACAGGGTTGACCTTGGGGATGTCCCAAAGTAGTTCAACCAAGGGTGGGGACGCTACTGTGCTGAGAGGAGAATCCGTCGCCAAAAAGGAAGCATCCTGAGAGGCAAAGGAAACCAATGCCTAGAACCTTAAAAAGGTGTGGACAGAAGACCACGTGGCCGCCTAGAAAGGCAACACAGCCAAGGCGCCACAGCGAGCCGCCCACGAGGGTTACATGGCCCGAGAAAAAACAAGCATCAACAACAGAAAGGCCTACCCATGGGTAGGCCCCTGAAGAAGACATACGAGGCCATCAAGCCAACATCTGGCTATAGGCCGGCCATCCTTTCCTGTTAAAACCAGAAATCTCAGACCACCAATAAGGAGTCCGATTTCCGTAAGGAACCTGAACGGATCACATAAATCCACAGAGGCCGGATCACAGTCAATGAGGCCACACCAACACGAGAGGACTGGGGACTGAATGGCCGTACCATAAGTTCCAGAATAATATGGAACCTAAAAATCACTAAGAAGAAACACAGGGTGAGAGCAACTCACACCCTGACATGATGCCCTCCAGAAGAGGGAGCCACATGAGAACGCTCCCAATTCCGACACTCACCTGGTTGATATAAATACCCTGAGAGAAAGAGAGAGAGCCAAAGCATTAGACCATGTAATGGCTATCACAACCAGCGGTTCCATGGACTGTCCCCGAAGGGAACGAAGAACCACTACTAACTCCCAAGGAGTCCCTAGGGAGGACAAATGTAGGCATAATCCAGAAAACACTCCAAAGGATGAACTGGATACCAGAGCGGAGCAATTCCATATCTTAATCATACTGACAGTTTAGAGATCTGTACTGACAGGAAGGCTAGGCCGAGGGTGCAACCCAAGCCAGCCGGAAGGAATGCCAGAATATCAGGAAATCCTAGACTCCGGAGGATTGTATCGACAGGTACAATACCATAAAAATTATGGCTGCCACAGTTTGTGGTAGGTCCCAGCAAAAGCTGATCCATGTGCTCTAATCATTCCAACGATGACAAAGCCAGGGAAGCCGTAAGACCACTGTAGGGACGCAGTCAAAGACAAACGACCAAGGTCCAAGGCAAAACCAAGGACCCTGAGATAACAGGTCCGGGCAGTGAAGCATCAGGAATGGAGTATCGATGGAGAAACTCCGAAAATCCAAGTACCCCTGACATCTGGGGCAATCAGGAGCCACCAGCAGGAAAGCATCTCCATTGAAACACTTCCCTCGAGGAAGGGAGACCGGAGAACACAGGTACTCAAATTGGAAGGACCACTTCACCGACAAAGAGTCACTGAAGGTTGCTTCAGAATCCCCAGAGTTGGACTGTAACACCATAGTGTGATAAAGTCAGAAGGCCCCCCCCTGCTCATGATGAAACCTCTCTTGGGGAAGAGACTAGTCCCCGGGATGCACGTCGTGATGGCTGAGGACTTGAAATGAACGCTGCCGAGATGGTCGGTAGGAGACCCTCGGACTATGTGCGAATGTGTGACATACCTGTCATTGCCACCCAATGAACAGTGTTGCTAAAAAGGAAGCCACTGCCCTGACCCTGTTGTACTCAACTTTTTCAGGTTCACCGGGAAACAAGAGTTATGCCAGAGTGAAGGCCCAAGACAGGCTAAAGTTCCAACAAGTTAATTCACAGGGTGGAATCGACAGACGTCCAACTGCACTGAAATGGATGCAAACCAGACACTGTCCTTAGCAAAGAATGCCCTGGACGAGATGACCATAGCCACCCGGAAAGGGACCGACTTGCCTCCGGAGAGAGCATCATCGTTTGAACAGTGATCCGACAGAAAAAAACTCGTTCCATCTGGAGATAAGCCAATTATGGAAAGGCCTGAAATGGAACTGAGCCCATTCCACCATTCCAAAGGCAGACACTGAATAGTGGACCATGCATACCAGAGTGTAAAGACATATGTCGACTGCGTAGACATCCATGTACTCCTAATGGAAGAGTGGAGATGCCGTCTTACGCCAGAAGAATTCTCAGATTCTGAGAATCCAGCAGGGCTCCTAGGTGAAGAATACCCAGAGAGGGATGCAGGGAGGACTTTTTCCCTGTTGATTAAACGTCTGCACCCTGAAGAAGCCACAGTCATCCTGACCTGGCTGTAAAGTACCCCGGCGATCCTGCTAAGAGCAGGAGGCCGTCCAGGTACAGGAGCATTGGGATATACTGAACAGGAGAACTGTCAGAAAATCCAAAACGCTGGTAAACCCCTGTGGGGCTGAGGACAGTCCCAACAGGCAGAGCCCGAAAAATTGTAAGTGCTGTGATACAGCAAACCTCAGTCCATGCTGAGGCAAGGTCTCTGTAAGTACCCATAGGCACGCGTCCTGTATATCCAGTGATACCATAAAGTCCCCAGGTTCCAAACATAGTATGATGGAGCCTAGGGATTGCCTCCTGAGCCCAGGTAGCTTTAGGAACTGGTTCAGGGAATTAAGACAGAGAATAGGCCAAAGAGGACAGTATGTGACAAACCTCACAAATATTAACGAGTATATAAATGTGAGGTCTCAGAACCACCCTAAGTACAGCTATATTAGGGCAGATAAAGAAAAGGGATAGATATACACTGACAGGTGAGAGAATTAAGTACAGACAGTCAGCACTAGCATAAGTCACATACAATGCAGATATATATATATATATATATATATATATATATATCTATATATATATATACACACACATATATACACACATAAGCATGACATACAATATACTGCACTATGTCACTGCATTCAACTTACCCAGATTCAGTGTCTGGGAAGGCTACAGCGCTGTGTACACTGACCTAATGGTGAGGTACGCAGGGGGACTGGACCAACTGCCATCTCCAGAGATTTCTGCTGCACCACAGAGAAAATGGCCGCTGGAGACCTCAGAAGAAGCGTGGCCCGCGGAGGAAGCAGCTCAGCGATGCCAGACTATACATACTGAAAGGCGCGCTGAGGGGAGGAGCCGCTGTAACAGGGAAGGCTTGCTCTCCTGGCCGGCTATTAACCCCCGGGATGCCGGCTCCCTGCACCAATCAGTAAGTCCCTGGTGGTCTAGTGGACACACGGGGTATGGGAGGGCCCGCCGCCACTGCCAGCGCCTCCGGTCTGTCCCCAGAGACCGGAGGCACAGGACTGCATATTAAATGCGCGGATCACCGCAAGCGGTGATCTATGACCTTACCTGCTCCCCGTGGATCCGGCAGCAGTCCTGGGCGCCCGCAGAGTCCGGCTAGTACAGACTCTGGGGTCCCGCTGAGATCCCCAGATCTGTACTGGCGTCTCAGTGCCGGCGGGGTGATGGAGCGGCAGCTTAGACGTCCTATGGACAGTCCGACGCTGCCGCTCTAAAAGTCCAAAGTAAAAAATAAAAAACTCTGTTCTTGGGGGGCGTGGCCTGGATGAGCTGGTAGTAGGCAGCTGATAGCGCAGCTCCTAGGCCCTGAATATCCGCTACAGCATCCTGACCCCTCTACCCGGTCCCTGGCACTTACCTTCTCCTTTGGTACCTACTACTGCCTGCTGCAGGAGTCCTTGGGTCAGTCTGGGTGCGCTGGCTGCTGTGCTGTGGGAGTTGAAGATCTCTCCCTGCAGCGTCTCCTCGTCGCAGGTGCCATCTTGGATCCGGTCCCCGGTCTCTGAGGCTGTTCCTGGCTCTGGCGCCTGTCTCCTCTTTACACCGGAGGGTGGCCTGGAGTGCTGGGGAGGTGGGGATCCCTTCCCCATAGAAATTGCTGCATTGTGCCTGCCGTCGTGGGCCCGCGATTCCCGATCGCGGCTGCCATTTTGGATCCAGATCAAGCTGCTTTAGGGCTCCTGCCTTCAGTGCTGGGTGCAGCGCTCTGCTGGTTAAGTGTCCTGGACAGATAGGAGAGGTGGCTCATCTTCTTCCTGAATCTCTGGGATCACTTGGGACATTATAAACCCTCCTCCTCCTGTACCTAGCTGCTGATCATTATCCTGTATTGATTCTGGTTGCCTGCTGTTCCCTGCAACTGTCCTTGGGGTCCAGTGATTATGGGGAAAAATTCCCAACAGTCTGCTGCTGCGCGGCTGGAGAGGTTCTCCCATTCTGGAACCAGCGGGGCTACGGGATCTAGCTCTTCAGTTACCCCGTCTCATTCTCAGCCCTCCTCTCCGCCTGCTCTTGAAGATTCTCCCTCGGAGCCGGAAATCACTATGCAAAATTTAATGCAGGCAATTACATCTTCAGAGAAAACGCTGTCTGGCAAGATTTCTGAAGTACATGTGGAGCTTTCCCTTATCCGTCATGATATGCAGACGATGCGAGAACGTGTTGGTGAGGCTGAGACCCGCATTTCTACGTTAGAGGATATTACTGCTCCAGTTGCGGGACGGCTTACAACCTTGGAGTCCCAGATGGTGGCCTGTCGTACCAAAATCTCTGATATAGAGGGCCGACTTCGTAGAAATAACATCCATTTTGTTGGTCTGCCCGAGAAGTCGGAGGGGTCTCAACCAGAGGCGTTCCTGGAAAAATGGTTGGTAGACACCATTGGCAGAGATGATTTTACTGCCCACTTTGCAGTAGAAAGAGTGCACCGTATCCCTGGCAGGGCTCTGCCTCCTGGTGCTCCCCCCCGCACATTCATTGCCAAGATCTTGCATTTCAAGGACAGAGATTCGATTCTTCGTATGGCTCGTCTACGTGGTCCTTTGGAATATAATGGAAATCGGGTAGCAGTGTTCCCGGACTTTTCTATGGAGGTCCAGAAGTCTAGGTCCCAATTTATACAGATTAAACGTCGCTTACGTGACCAGGGCTTCTCCTACGCCATGTTGTTTCCTGCCCGTCTGCGTGTGGTGGCCGATGGTCGATCTCATTTCTTTGATTCACCACGTGAAGCTTCGTCGTGGTTGGATCTTAGGGGTCGTGCTGAAGACGCTCCTCCGGACTGACCTGGACTTATTATATCGTGAGCTGTGTTTGCTTTTTTAGATAATCTGATAATCTAATGAATATTAGCTTTGGCAAGCTCTTTAACTGGTATTAGTGTTGTGGTACCCGTTTATATAGTTATTTTAGGTGCAGGGTGCCGGGGAGGGCAATTCTTTACTGGGCCTGGCTGTTACTCCACCTTACGGCTGAGGTAAGAATTGCTCCCTCCCTTCTATTTTACTCCTTGTTTTAATTAAATAAAATAAGGGGTTTATCGGGTATTTTGGTTTGGGGTTAGTAGTTGGTCGGTTAGGGATCTAGGTATATCTGGTTGGGGTGGATATACAGGGTGGGATGTGGGATTTTCCTCAGGGTTATTGTATGGGAATTTATTTTTTGCCTTTACTTTATGCCATTGTAATGTCATTTTCTAAAATAATATGCTGGTATTTACTTTATTCTCAGTCTTTCCTGTATTTTTTATTATGCAGTGTTGCCATGTCTCGCTGGTCGCCTCATGCTGTGATGTCTCAGTTGATTGTATCTCCTCTTCCCTCTGATCTGAGGCTAACCCCATGATGTCTACTAGTTTAGGTTCCCCTTTCCAAATTCTCTCTTGGAATGTCCGGGGCCTCAATGATAGAGTTAAGCGCTCCTTAGTATTGACGCAGGTTAAAAAGGCTCAGGCTGATATTATTTGTTTGATGGAAACACACTTGGTGGGTGGGAAAGTCTTGGCACTGCGTAAACTCTGGATAGGCTGGGCTTATCACTCCACACATTCCTCTCATTCCAGAGGTGTGTCGGTCCTTGTTCGCAGATCTCTGTTTTGTGCTGGATGATGTTAGAGTGGACCCCTTGGGTAGATATGTCTTTATACGGGCTTCTATTCACTCCTCCCCATTCCATATTCTCGCAGTTTATGTTCCCCCTCCTTATACTAGTGAGGTTTTGAAAAAGTCTGCCGAATTTATTTCTTTATCTCCGGATACCCCGGTTATTTGTGTCGGGGATTTTAATAATGTGTTAAATCCTGCCCTAGATAGGTGGCGTGAAAGTTCGAATGTGTCTGGCCCCTCCCCTCATTCTTTTGGCAATTTGGTGGACGAGCTTGGGCTGGTGGATATTTGGCGGGTTCGGCATCCTCGCTTGGCTCGGTACTCTTGCTTTTCAGCCTCTCATCATTCCTTTTCTAGGATTGACCTTGCTCTGATATCCGGGAGGCTGGTCCCGCAGGTTGTGGAGGTGGAGTACCGATCCCGAGGTGTGTCGCATCATGCCCCTTTAGCATTGACTATTGATGTTACTGCCCCACAAGGCCATTCTTTTTGGAAACTTAATCCTTTCTGGCTTACATTAATGGGTGCGGGCTCGGAATTGGAATCCCAATGGGTTAATTTTTTTGCTGAGAATACTGGCTCTGTTTCTTACGACATTTTGTGGGATGCCTTTAAGGCTGTCTTGAGAGGCTCTTTAATTGGTAGGGTGATAAGCATTAAAACTTTTCATTAAAAAAAAAGAGACTGTGCTGGAAAATAGTTGTGCCTTGTTGGAACAGAGTTATCTGTCTTCGGGTTCCATTACTGCTAGATCGTTATATATGGAGGCTGCTAAACTTTTATCTGATTTCCTCTTAGATAAGTCCAGAAGGCGTCTGCTATTTGCTAGGCATAGTCAATATTCAGACTCAGATAAATCGGGGCTTTTCTGGCGTATCTTTCTAGAGAGGTCCGACCCACCACAGTTGTAGCTCAAATTCGGGATTCTCTAGGTAATCTACACTCCTCTACACCAGCTATTACAAAGGTATTTTATGAATATTTTGCTAGTCTTTATTGCTCTCAGGCCCACTATACTTTAGATGAATTATTTGAATATTTGGGACATATATCCCTCCCATCTATTTCCCAGGATAGCAGAGCATTTCTTGACTCCCCATTCACTGTAGAGGAGGTTGAGATAGCAGTTTCCTCATTTCCGGGAGGTAAGGCCCCAGGAGTAGATGGGATTCCCATTGAAATTTATAAGAAACATGCCCTTTTCTTTTTTCCCAGACTTCTTAACCTTTTTAATGAGCTGTGTGACCTGGGTGCTATTCCATGTTCTATGTCAGAGGCCATTATTGTTATGATTCCTAAAACTGGCAAAGACCCCTTTGATCCTGGCTCCTATCGCCCGATCTCCCTCCTCTCTACGGATATTAAAATATTGGCTAAAATGCTTGCACTTAGGCTTAGTAAGGTAATTGATGAGGTGGTGCATCCCGACCAAACTGGCTTTATGCCCGGGAGGTCTACCTCACAGAACATTAGGAGATTATATTAGATTTTACAGTTGGCGGATTCTGTGGATGACGGGGCTGTGGTGGTGTCCTTGGATGCCGCCAGAGCCTTTGACTCTGTAGAGTGGCACTATCTTTGGGAGATCCTGATTCGTTTTGGGATGGGACCTGGATTTATAGCCTGTGTTAAATTACTATATTCCTCCCCTTTAGGACGGATTTATATTAATGGATATGTTTCTCCTTCTTTTCGTCTCTCTAGGGGTACTAGACAGGGGTGTCCTCTTTCCCCAACTCTATTTGCCCTGGCCATTGAGCCTTTGGCGTGTCTTATCAGAAATCATCCTAGAATACGGGGAATTCAAATACAGCAAAGGATCGATAAGGTGGCTCTTTATGCAGATGACATGCTGCTATTTTTGTCTGATGCATCAGAGTCTTTAATCGCACTTCTCTCTGTTGTAGATGCTTTTGGACGATTTTCTGGGCTGCGCATTAATTGGGACAAATCTTGCATTCTTCCTATTCATGGTCCTTCTACTCCTGTTAGTGCTGTGAGTACTCCTTTGGAGTGGACCTCCAGGTTTAAATATTTGGGAATTTGGGTAACGTCATCCATGTCGGACTTTGTCCCACTTAATGTTCAGCCACAAATTGACTTCTTGAAATCCAAGTTGCATGTTTGGAATAAACTTCCCTTGACTGTCACGGGTCGAGTGAATTTGGTAAAAATGGTTGTTCTCCCTAAATTTTTATACGTTTTTCAGCAGGCCCCTGTTTATATTTCTCCTCGTATATTTAGATTGATAGTTATATCTCCTCCCTAGTTTGGGAAGAGAAACGTCCTCGAAATAAAACTCTATGTAGATCCAGAGTTAGGGGGCTTGGCTTTACCGAATTTCCGCCTTTATTATTTGGCTTCACAATTGGCTCATTTACAGGGGTGGGTGGAGGGGGGGGAGCCGGGATCTCTCTACTTTCTTGGTACATACTGTTTCTAGAGAGTGTTCCCCTTTGCAATTATTACTCGATGACAGGTGCCCTACGGGGGGAGTTCCATTGGTCACACAGGCTCATAGGTTGTGGAAACAGGCCCGTACATCAGTGGGGGCAGAGGGTACTGATCCTGATTTGTCTTTATGGCACTGTTCAACTCTTAGAGAGCTGGCCCTATTAGATTGTAGCTCTTTGTGGTCTAGGAGGGGGGTTCTTTCCATCGGACAGTTGTATAGCGATGGGGTTTTAAAAACTTTTGATAATATTAGGACTGAATTTGGGGTCCCGAATACTATGTTTTTCTGCTACTTACAGCTCCGACATGCTTTAGTCGGTCAGTTTTCTTCTGGTCCACCGCAACTTACACCTGATCCTGTTAAAGTTATGCTGCAAGCGACCAGTGGTAGAAGGTTAATTTCTCGACTTTATTCCTACCTCCTTACTACTAAGTCTGATGATACCCTAGCGCCACTTAGACTCAAGTGGGTGGATGATTTGGGTCCATTAGATGATGATGAGTGGTCTTTAATGTTGAATAGTCATGTTACTGCCACATTTGCAGTGCGATTTCAACAGATACAATTTTTCTTATTACACAGGGTGTATCTTACTCCCCTATTGTTGAATAGATTTGGATCTAGAGCGTCTGATAGGTGTCCTAAATTCTCTATTCCTCAGTGCTCATTTTGGCATCTCCTCTGGGAGTGATCTGTTGTCCAGGGGTTTTGGTCCCAGGTCAATGACTGTCACCAACACAGTACATGGTATCCCCATGTTGTCCCCTAAAATCTGTATTTTTGGATTGGGTCTTGTGGACAGGGTTAACCGTTCAACGGGCCAGTATGTGATTAATGCAATGACTTTGGCAAAGGTCTGTATTGCCCGTTCTTGGATGGCAGCTAGAAGCCCCACTTTTGCTGAATGGTGTGGGTTGATGAATGAAGTGGTGGGGCACGAACGTTTTATATAGACTAAGCGTAACTGTATTCTGAAATATGAGCGTATTTGGGGCCCATGGATTTCATCCTCCCATTATGTCAATGGAGGTGGGGAGATATCAGATGCTGACCAGCGAGACGGCACAATAATGTCTTGATATTTTGAATTATTTGAAATGATCTTTCTGTATCTTTGAATAGCTGAGATTTCTTCTTCTGTGATAATATTTTGCTCTATATTATTTATGTATTGATGTCAGTGGTGCATTGATATTAATGTATTAATGACATTTTATGTAAATGGCTGTTGATTAAGTGCGTGTTTTTTTTTTTTTTTAAGGGGTTTTTTAGGGGTGGGGGGTTTTTATTTTCTTTCTTGTGTTAGAATTTGATATGTATTGTTAAAAAATACAAAAGTTTTATAAATAAACTCAATTTAAAAAAAAAAAAAACTCTGTTCTTGGAAAAATATAAAGCTTAGGGGCTGTTAATCAGCTCCCCACTGCACTAAACGGTGACCCGACTCCGGCCGGGCACCAACTTAAACTGAGGTGCCTCTGGCTTGGGGGTGGGGTTATAGGGAGAGTGGACCCAAGTGCATCCTGGGAGCCAAAAGCTTTAACTGCGTGGTGCCCGGATTTGGTTCCCAACCTATACCCCAAGGTCAACCCTGTGGACCCCCTATGGACCCTGAAGTAGAAACAAGCGCTGGTGCCAGGAAGTTAAGCCACTGCATGTGTTGATCAAGCACATGCCGGCACCCGTATTTTAAGCCACTGCTGGAGCGTAAGAAGCAAGAACTGGTGCCCTGGCTTTAAGCCTCTGCTTAGGGGTAAGAAGCAGGTGCTGGTGCCTTCGTTTTACGCCACTGCTAGAGGGTGAGGAGCAAGCGCTGGTTCCCAAAGGTTAAGCTTCTGCTGGGGGTAAGAAGCAGTCGCTGGTGCCCGTATGTTAAGCCACTGCAAGTGAGGATCCAGCATGCGTCGGTGCCTGGACATTAAGACACTGCTGGAGGGTAGGAAGAAAGCAATTTTGCCCTGGTATTAAGCCTCTGCAGGGGGGAAAATAAACAAGCACTGGTGCCCTGGTATTCAGGCACTGCTGGAAGGGTAAGAAGCAGGCGCTGGTGCCCTGGTATTAAGCCACTGCTGTGCAAACACTTGTGCCCTGGTATTAAGCCTCTGCTGTGGGATAAGAAGCAAGCCCTGGTGTAATGGCATTAAGGCACTGCTGGAGGATAAGTAGCAGGTGCTTGTGCCCTGAGGTGAAGCCAATGCAGGTGGGGATCAAGCATGCACTGGTGCCTGGAAATTAAGCCACTGCTGGGGGGAAAGAAGCAAGCACTGGTGCCCTGGTATTAAACCTCTTCTGGGGAGTAAGAAGCAAGTCCTGGTTCCTTGGTATTAAGCATCTGCTGGGGGATAAGAAGCAAGTGCTGGAGACTTTATAAGCCAGGGCTGGAGGTTAAGGATCAGACGCTGATGCCCGAATGTTAAGCCACTACAGGTGGGAATGAAGCATCCGCCGGTTCTAGGACATTAAGCCACTGCTGGAGGGTAAGAAGCAAGCACTTTAGCCCTGCTGGGAAGAAAGAAGCCAGCACTGGTGCCCTGGTGTTAAACCATTGCCAGAGTGTAAGGAGCAGGCACTTGTGCCCAGGTGATAAGCTTGTATATGGGGCAGTGGCGTAACTAGGGTATTTGGAGCCCAGGGCAAATTTGAAAACGGAGCCCCCCCCCCCCCCCCCTAACACGCTGAAGGCGCGCGCGTGGGGAAAATGGGCGTGGTCACTTAAAAATGGGGCGTGTCAACATGACACACCCCTTTATATGCACCTTAACCCCAGTAGTACCCCTTATACAGTACCCCCAGAATGCAGTTGTGGTCCCTCTTATGCAGGCCCATAGTAGTGCCGCTTATACAGTACCCCCAGTAGTGGCCTCCCCAAATGCAGTGCCCCACGTAGTGTTCCCCTTATGCAGTGCCCCCAGTAGCAGTCCCCACAATGCAGTGCACCCAGTAGCAGTATCCCCTTATGCAGGGCCCTTTATATGGTGCCCCCAGTAGTAGTCCCCCCCTATGCAGTGCCCTTTATATAGTGCCCCCAGCAGTAGTCCCCCCCATGCAGTTTTCCCAGTAGTGGTCCCCTTATGCAGGCACCCTGTAGTGATCCCCCCTATCCAGTGCCCCCTGTAGTGGCCCTTCCTATTATTGCCCCCAGTAGTGGTCCCCCGAGTGCAGTGCCTCTAGTAGGTCCCTTTCATAATGCCCCCAGTGGTAGTTCCCCCCCAAGTAGTAGTCCCCCCAGTAGTAGCCACCCCTCCCCCAGTAGAGGTCCCCCCAGTAGTAGCCACCCCTCCCCCAGTAGAGGTCCCCCCAGTAGTAGCCACTCCCCTCCCCCATTGTGCAGATAGGTTAAAAAAAACAATATATATATATATATCTATAAAAATATACTTACCTGAATCTCTGCTCCTGCTCCGGATCGCGACGCCGCTCCCGCCCGGGTGGGCGCGCTCAGCATTATGGGACAGACGTCATGACGTCAGTCCCATTACCCACTGCAGGAGCCGGATGGAAGTCCGGCTCTTGCAGTGGGTTCTGCAGCAGTCAATGAGAGTCTATCTGACTCTCATTGGCTGCTGTTTAACACACGCATCGCCGCCAGCGCTGGCGGCGATGCGTGTGTTATGCACAGCCTGAGCCCGCCTCCTGGGGGAGGGAACGGGCTCAGGCGTGCAGCACAGGACCGGCGCTGGAAGCCTAGCGCCGGTCCTGTGTAAATGTGTAGCGCTGACCGCACTCATTGCATTGGCTAACTAGGGCAGGCGGGCCGGTACCGTGGCCTGCGGCGCCCCCCCGCGCCGCCGGTCCAACGGCGCCCAGGGCACGAACCCCGCCCGCCCTGCCCTAGTTACGCCACTGATATGGGGCAAGAAGCAAGCGATGGTGCCCAGACATTAAGCCACTGCAGGTGAGGAACAAGTACATGCTGGTGCCCAGAATTAAGCCTCAGCTGTGGGGTTAGAAGCAAGCACTGGTGCCCTGGTATTAAGCCACTGCTGGGGGCTAAGAAGTGAGTGCTGGTGTCCAGATGTTAAGCTACTGCATGTGTGGTTCAAGCACGTGCCCATACTTGGACATTAAGCCACTGGGTAGTATGAAGCTGATGCCCGGATGTTAAGCCCCTGCAAGTGGGGATGAAGTACACGCTGGTGCCCTGATAATAAGCCTTTGCTGGAGGGTAAGAAGCAGGCATTGGTGCCCTGGTATTATGCTTTGCTAAGGAGGAAGAAGCAAGCCCTGGTGTTAAGCCTCTGCTGGGTGTCAGAAACAAGTGCTGGTGCCCTGTTAATAAACCACTGATGGAGGTTTTGGAGCAGGAACTTGTGCTTGGATTTTAAGCCACTGCAGGGTGGGATAACGCATGCACCAGTGCCACTGCTGGAGGGTAAGAAGCATGCACTTTAGCCTTGGTTTTTAGCCAGTGCTGGAGGGCAAGGAGCAGATGCTGTTGCCGTTATTAGGTTTGGCTAAGGGGAAAGAACCAAGCGCTGGTGTCCAAACATGAAGCCTCTACTGGAGAAGCAGGGGCTGGTGCCCATATAATAAGCAACTACAGGTGGAGATCAAGCACACGCCGGTGCCCGGACATTGCACCACTGCTGGTGGGTAAGAAGCAAGCGCTGGTGCCCCGGTATTAAGCCACAGCTGGAGGGTAAGAAGCAGGCATTTGTGCCCTGGTATTGTGCTTGGCTAATGGGGAAGAAACAAGTGCTGGTGCCCTGGCATTAAGCCATTGCTGGAGGGTAAGGAGCACGCATTGGTACCTTGGTATTAAGCCACTGCTGGAGGCTGAGGGACAGGCTCTGGTGCCCGGATGTTAAGCCACTGCAGGAGGGTAAGAAGAAAGTGCTGGAGACCTGGTATTAAGCTACTGCTGGAGGGTAAGGAGCAGACGTTGATGCCCGAATGTTAAGCCACTGCAGTTGGGGATGAAGCAGCTGCCGGTGCCTGGACATTAAGCTGCTGCTGGTGGGTAAGAAGCAAGTGCTTGTGCCCGGATGTTAAGCCACTGCGAGTGGGAATCAAGCATGCGCCACTGCTGGAGGGGTAAGAAGCAAGTGCTGGTGCACTGGTATTAAGCCACTACTGGAGGGTAAGGAGCAGGCGCTGGTGCCCGGATGTACATGTTTGGATTCCGTGTCTGCCATCCCCATGCACAAAGTGCTTTTGTGGCTGCAAATGCAGAAGCCAACATTTTAGAAGTTAAAATTCCTGAATCTACGGCCACTTCAGAGAGATAAGAAGCTGCCTCTCTAACATATGCAACCATGGAGGCCAGGACACCTACATGCGTGCCAGAAGTAGGTCCTTCCTCAATAGTGTTGGCCCAGCACCCGACATCTTGCCATTTAAGCTGCTACAAGGCCTGGATGAGAGAGCACCTGCATTTGACATAGTAACTTATAATGATTTCAGCATCCTATATGCAAGATATTTCAGAGATGTCGTGTTAGGGATAGGCAGGAGGGATGACCTAATAAGATGTGTAAAATGGGCATCTAATGGGGAAGGAGACTCCTAATTTGCTCAATCTGCTGCTGGAATAGGGTAAGCAATATGCTTCGAAACCAAAAAGCGTCTACTAGGGTGAGTCCACTCATCCGGTAAGAGGTCTTGCAGCTGTGCTCAAGACGGAAATTCTGCAACAGTCTTTTTTTTTTTTTTATTAGACAGGTGCCTTGGATCTAAGAGGTTTCAAAGTAAGCATCCCAGACAGGAATTGAACCTGTTGCTCAACTCTCATTATTACTGTGTCCCAGCTCACTAGCTATTGGCCGAGTCAGAGTCCTCCATTAGCAGAATGGACTTTACTGCGCTGATAAGAGCCTCAACAACTACTGGGGAGATAGCCTCCTTTGGGACAGAAGACATCTCCATACTGGAGGTAATGGAAGACCTAGCCTCGTCATCTGCAGACACCTCTGAACCTCCACCAGATAACAGAGTGAAGAATTTGCATGGAGCCTACATCTAGGAGCCCCATCCTTATGTAGCATTTGTTGAAAGGATGCTAACACCTGAGCCAACCCCTGGACCGGGGTAGCTGTGTCAAGGGAAACTATTGCACAGCGACAGGGACAGATGGCAGTGGAACTGACATGCGGTTTACAAACTATTTTCCGAGTCAGCTGTGACGCCCTAGACGGTTCTTGGCTGGAATTCGTGGACAAAATCACCCTAAGTCTAAGCAACTGGCACTCAGGCCATCGTGCTCCAGATCGGAGGAGAAATTACATTTAGACACTTCTTACAAGTGCTTAATACTGCGGCACTAACCTCCTCGGAATGTTTGTTTGTAGACATCCTGAGAGTCGCAGAAAAAAAAAAAGAGATATGGTAAGAACTTACCTTTGTCATCTCTGTTTCTACGAAGTCCATAGGGTCCACAGGGTTGACCTTGGGGTATTGCTGGATCTGGATCCACAGGCACCACGCAGTTAAAGCTTTTGCTGCTCCCAGGATGCACCAGGTCCGTCGTCCTCTATATCCCGCCTCAGCCACAAGCACATCAGTTGGTAAGTAGCCAAGGCGGGAGGAGGAAAAAAGAGAGAGAAGGAAGACTGGAATACACAAGAACCATACTCACAGAAATGGAAACTGAAAACCGGTGACCAGTCACATAGCCCATATGAAGGTGCGTCAGGGCGGGCGCCCAGTGGACTCTATGGACTTCGTAGAAACAGAGATAACAAAGGTAAGTTCTTGTTTTCTACTTCACTGTCCATAGAGGGTCCACAGGGTTGACCTCGGGGATGTCCCAAAGCAGTTCAACTAAGGGCAGGGGACGCTCCTGTGCTGAAAAGGAAAATCCGGCGCCCGAAGGATGCATCCTGAGAGTCGAAAGTGTCAAACGCATAGAAACTCAGAAAGGTCTGGATACAAGACCACGAGGCTGCCTTACATAGCTGAACAGCCGAGGCGCCACGGCCAGCAGCCCACGAGGGACCCACAGAGAGTAGAATGAGCCTCAACAGAGGCTGGAACAGGTAAACCCAGGAGTGTGCATAAGCCTCACAAATAATCAAACGAAGCCAACGGGCTAAAGTTTGTTTGTTGGCAGGCCCACCCCTCCTGTGAAAACCAAAGAGGACAAACAAGGAATCAGACTTCCGAATGGAACTAGTCCGGTCCACATAAACTTTGAAAGCATGGACCACATCTAAGGAAGCCTCACCAGCCGAGAGATCCTAATTAATGTGGAACTTAGAAACCACCTTAGGAAGAAAACCCGGGTGAGTGCGAAGCACCACCCTATCCTGGTTAACAAAAAAAAAATCAGAAAAGGAGAACGATAGGAAAGCGCCCCCAATTCTGACACCCTCCTGGCCGAAGCAATAGCCAGGAGATAAACAATTTTAACAGTCAGCCACTTGAGCTCCACCGACTCAAGAGGTTCAAATGGAAGACCCTGTAGGGCCCGAAGCACCACCGCCAAATCCCAAGGAGCCACAGGGGGAACAAAGGGAGGCTGAATCCTGAGAACCCCCTGGAAAAAGGTGCGGACATCTGGTAGAGTAGCGATCCTACGCTGGAACCACAAATAGTGCAGACACATGAACTTTCAAAAAAGCTAGGCGTAAGTCTAGTTCCAAACCAGACTGAAGGAATGCCTAAACCCTAGAAAAACAAAACACCTGCGGATCGTAGTTTCTGGACTCACACCACTGAAATAAAGTATGCCACACTCTGGTAAATCCTGGTGGAAGCAGGATTGCGCGCCTGAAGCATCATGCTGATGACAGAGCTGGAAAAACCCCAGGACCTTAAGACGGATGTCTCAAGAGCCATGCCGTCAAAGACAGACAACCCAGATCCAGGTAAAGGTAGGGCCCCTGAGACAACAGGTCCCGACGCTGAGGCAGAAGGAACGGAGCGTCAATGGAGAGGCTCCGAAGATCGGAGTACCAAGGACGTCTGGGCCAAGCTGGGGCCACCAACAGAAGTGTGCCGCTGTGCTGTTTGAATTTTTCGAAGGACCCGAGGTAGCAGGGATATCTGAGGGAATAGATACGCCAGCTGAAATGTCCATTTCACTTACGGCACGTCCACCAGGCTTGCGCCTGTGCCTCTTGTCCTGGACCCGTACATGGGTAGCTTGTGATTGTGATGGGAGGCCATGAGGTCCACCTCCGGCAGTCCCCACCTGTCCACAAGTTGATGAAGTACCTCTGGGTGAAGTGACCATTCCCCAGGATGCACGTCGTGACGACTGAGGAAGCCTGCCTCCCAACTGAGGACTCCCAGAATGAAGACTGCAGAGATGGCTGGAAGGTTGCACTCTGCCGAAGCCAGGATGCGTGACACCTCTGACATCGCTGCTCAACTGCGAGTCCCCCCTTGATGGTTGATATATGCCACCGTGGTGGCGTTGTTGGATTGAACTTTCACAGCCCTTCCTTGAAGAGCGTGACCGGACACCTGGAAGGCCCTGTACATGGCCCGAAGTTCCAGAAGTGAAAGTGGACCTGTCACTGCCCCCCAACCCTGGAGACTGGCATCTGTCATGAGCAGAACCCATTCCGGGTTCCAAAAGGGGCGACCCTTGGAGAGATGAGATGTCTGAAGCCACCAAGATAGCGACAGGCGCACCTCCGGAGACAACATGAGCATCTGAGTCCTGATCCGGTGTGGTAACCCATTCCATTTGGATAGAATCAGCATCTGCACGGGCCTGGAATGGAACTGGGCATACTCCACCATGTCGAATGCCGACACCATGGACCCCAGAACCAAAATTTCTGAGTGATCAGACACTCGGCAACTGTTCAGGCAACTGCGCACCCACAGTTGTAAGGAGGAAATATTTTCCGGAGTCAGAAAGATCTTTTGCTGATGAGAATCCAGCAAGGCTCCCAAATGAAACATCCGTTGTGATGGAATCAGGGAGGACTTCTTCCAATTTATCAGCCACCCATGCGCTTGCAGACAAGCAATCGTCAGGTGTAGATGATGTAGAAGTACCTCCGGAGAGCTTGCTAACAATAGGAGGTAGTCCAGATACAACAGAAGCTGTATACCCTGGCTCCGTAGATGGGCAGTAATAGTAACTAGGGGTGTGCACCGGCCACTTTTCGTGTTTTGTGTTTTGGTTTTGGATCTGGATCTTTCTTCGTGTTTTGGATCTGGATTGGTTTTCCCAAAACCACCCTTCCGTGTTCTGTGTTCTGGGTTTTGGATCTGTATTTTTTTTTAAAAAGCATAAAAACAGCTAAAAATCACAGAATTTGTTGGTTTTTCTGCTCCTATGCTATTATTAACCTCAATAACATTAATTTCCACTCATTTCCAGTCTATTCTGAACACCTCACAATATTGTTTTTATTCCAAATGGTTGCACCGAGGTAGCTGGATGACTATGCTAAGCGACACGAGTGGGTGGCACAAACACGTGGCCCATCTAGGAGTGACACTGCAGTGGCAGACAGGATGGCAGTTTGAAAAACTAGGCCCCAAACAGTACATAATGCAAAGAAAAAAAAGAGGTGCAAGATGGAATTGTCAATGGGCCCTCCCAAACAGGACATGAACACTTTAACAAACCAATCATTTCAGCACCAGGGTCTGCCACACGACTGTGGCTGAAATGATTGGTTCGTTTGGGCCCCCACAAAACAAGCTGGCAATTAATGTGTCCCTGCACAAACTGGCTCTACGGAGGCAAGATGTCATCCTCATCCTCCTCATCCACCGATTCTTCACCCTCTTCAGTGTTGTGTACATCCTCATCCTCACAGAGTATTAACTCGTCCCCGCTGGAATCCACCACCACAGGTCCCTCTGTACATTCTGGAGGCTGGTCTCCCTGGAAAAGTTGATAATTCATTTTTATGAACATCATCTTCTCCACATTTTGTGGAAGCAACCTCCTACACCTTTCGCTGACAAGGTTCCCGGTTGCACTAAACACTCTTTCGGAGTACACACTGGAGGGGTGGCAACTCAGGTAAAATAGAGCCAGTTTGTACAGGGGCCTCCAAATTGCCTTTTTTTCCTGCCAGTACAGGTACGGACTGTCTGACATCCCTACTTGGATGCTGTCACCAATGTAATCCTCCACCATTCTGTCAGTGGTGATATCATATGCAGTGACAGTAGACATGTCAGAAATTGTTGGCACGTCCTTCAGTCCGGAACGGATGCCCAAACCGGCCCTTGACTTATGACACGGGCGAACGCTTGGCGCTGCTACTATGTTGATGCACGTGCGGCTACAGCGCACACAAGTCACAAACACAGAAAAAAAATAGTTTTTTATTTTTTGGAGCACTTATTGGACACAGGCGCATGCTTGGCGCTGCTCCTTTGTTGATGCACGTGCGGCTACTGCGCATACGTTTCGCACACAAACAGAAAAAAAAAGAATTGTTTATTTTTTGTGGAGCGCACTTTGGGGGTTACACCACCCTTTAACAGACGAGCCAGCTGGCCCTTGATTTATGACAGGCACAGGCTGATGCACGTGCGGCTACTGCGCACTCATTTCACAAAGACAGAAAATATTTTATTATATTTTTTTGGCGTGCACTATGGGTTTTTTTTGCACTTGGGGGGAGCACCCCTGATGGACAGGTCATCCCCTGGACAACACTACAGCACCCCTTTAGGACTACAGCCTTTATGAGACACTGCACAACACAGCCCAGCCTGCCCCTATAGACTTTGGAGTGGACACAGCCCCTATGGACAACTGACTGCACAACAGAGCCCAGCCAGCCCCTATGGACAACAAACTGCACAACACAGCCCAGCCAGCCCCTATGGACTTTGGAGCAGTGGACACAGCCCCTATGGACAACAGCAGCACAGCACAACACAGCCAGCCCCTATTTACTTTGGAGGAGTGGACACAGCCCCTATGGACAACAGCAGCACAGCACAACACAACCCTACACTATACAGCCCAGCCAGCCCTAACTCCCACCCTCCCTCTTCACTGTCCACAGCCAAGTGAGAAAATAGCACCGACGCGGGTACCTTTTATAGAATCCAAAACCCGCGAGATCCGACAGCGGGATGATGACGTTTTGCCTCGATTTCAGATCCGAGTCAGGCGGGAAAAGTCGAGCCTGACTCGGATCGGCCTCGGATCTGGGGGGCTCGGGGGGGTTCGGATTTCAGAAATCCGAACCTGCTCACCCCTAATAGTAACCCGTCCCACGTTGAGAAGGCGGAATGGGAACAATGACCCCTGCTTTCAGCAAGGACTCGATTGCTTCCTGAATCTGCAAGGCCTTGTCCTTTGAAAGACTCGTGCAGAGGAACTGATGGGAAGGTCTGTGACGAAAGGAGAGGGCGTACCCCTGAGAGACCACTTCAAGGAACCCAGGCATCCGTGGTGGTGTTGTACCAGCACTGGGTGAATTGAAGAAGTCTGCCTCCCACTCTGGGGTCCCCCCAGACGGAGGCCCGTCCCATCAGGCAGGTTTATCCTCCGGCTTGGAAGAAGGGTGTCTAGCACTCCACGCTTGTTTCTTAGGCTTAGGGGCGACCTTGGTCGCTGACTGCCTTGGGAAGGACTGTCCCTTGGGCTTTCCCGGAGTACGAAAGGACCGAAATGCAGAGTTCCTAGCCTTAGCATGTGCAGATGCTGAAGGTAGAAAAGCGGACTTAAACTTAGCCAGGGTATCCACAATTTTGTCCAGGTCTGGGCCAAATATCTCCCCATTAAAAGGTAAGGGCCTTCAGACCTTTCTTGGAATCCACATCCGCTCTCCAAGAACGCAGCCACAAAGACCGGCGAGCAGACACCGCTGCAGCCGATACTCTGGAAGTCAAAAGACTGGCATCCAAAGACGCTTCTTTAATATAGGAAGTGGCATCCCTCATCGGTCCCACTAAAGCACTCTAAATTTCCGGAGCATCCTCTGGAATAGTATCTTCCAGTACATAGGAACCTCTTATTAGGCGACTGTCGGGCCTCCGCCATATGATCAGTCAGCTGGTCAGATAGGGGAAAAACAGCCAAAGTCACTTTTGTCTGTTTGAAATTTGGATACTTGGATTTAGGAGCTGGTGTGTCATCCTCTATATCAAGAATGGACCGCACCGTCCTAACCAAAGCCGGCACATGGAAGACTTAGTTTCCACCTCCCGGACAGGGGATCCCGAGTCAGAGTCCCCAAGCAATTCCCCATCATCCGAGGACACCTCAGAGTCTGATATTTGCACTGACTGGGATGACATAACAGGGCGTTTAGACGCCTTCTAAGGCTTGTCACTACGTAAGTTTGAAAGGCCGAAGATGAGGCCACCAAACTGTAGACTAACCTGGAGACCACATCCACCCATGGTGGTTGAGCCGCCTGAGGGGGACCATGAAAGGGAATAACAGACTGCTGTGTCACTGGAGGAGACTGGATATACATAGGTAAACCCCGTATATGGACTAACAGTCTTAGACCCAGAGGGAGACTGCAATAACAAGAGATATGGTAAGAACTTACCTTTGTTATCTCTGTTTCTACGAAGTCCATAGGGTCCACAGGGTGACCTTGGGGTATAGCTGGATCCTGGATCCTCGGGCACCACGGAGTTAAAGCTTTCAGCTGCTCCCAGGATGCACTTGGGTCCAACCTCCCCTATACCCCGCCCCCGAGCCACAAGCACCTCAGTTGGTAAGCAGCCCAGGCCGGAGGAGGAGATGAAACAGAGAGAAGGAAGACTGGAACACACAAGAACCATACTCACAGAAATGGGAGACGGAAAACCGGTGACCAGTCACAGAGCCCATATGAAGCCAGGTGCGTCAGGGCGGGTGCCCTGTGGACCCTATGGACTTCATAGAAACAGAGATAACAAAGGTAAGTTCTTACCATATCTCTTGTTTTCTACTTCAGGGTCCATAGGGGTCCACAGGGTGACCTTGGGGATGTCCCAAAGCAGTCCAACTAAGGGTGGGGACGCTCCTGTGCTGATAGGAGAACCCGGCGCCCAAAGGATGCATCCTGAGAGGCAAAGGTGTCAAACGCATAGAACCTCAAAAAGGTCTGAATGGAAGACCAGGTGGCCACCTTACAGAGCTGAACAGCACCACGGCTAGCAGCCCAAGAAGGGCCCACAGACCGAGTGGAATGAGCCTTAACAGAGGCTGGAACAGGTAAACCCTCCTGCATATAAGCCTCAATAATAACAGAACGAAGCCAACGGGCTAGAGTCTGTTTGTTGGCAGGCCAACCCCTCTTGTGAAAACCAAAGAGGATAAACAAAGAATCCGACTTCCTCACAGAACTAGTCCGGTCCACATAAACTTGGAGTGCACGGACGTCGTCTAAGGAAGCCTCCCCAGCTGACAGATCAGGCGACTGAAAGGCTGGTACAACAATTTCCTGATTAATGTGGAACCTGGAAACCACCTTAGGCAGGAACTCAGGACGAGTGCGAAGCACCGCTCTGTCCTGATGAAAAATCAGAAAAGGGGGACGACAAGAAAGCGCCCCCAAATCTGAAACCCTCCTGGCAGAAGCAATTGCCAAGAGGAAAACAGTTTTAAAAGTTAGCCACTTGAGCTCCACTGACTCCAAGGGCTCAAAAGGCGGACCCTGTAAGGCCCGAAGAACCACCGCCAAATCCCACGGGGCCACAGGTGGCACAAAGGGAGGCTGGATTCTCAAAACTCCCTAGAAAAAGGTGTGTACGTCCGGCATAGCAGCGATCCTGCGCTGGAACCAGACCGACAGAGCAGACACGCGCACCTTCAGCGAAGAAAGACGTAATCCTAAATCCAAACCCGACTGAAGGAAAGCCAGAATACGCGAAACCCGGAACACCTGGGGATCATAGTTTCTGGCCTCGCACCACTGAAAGAAAGTGTGCCACACTCTGTGATAGATCCACGCGGAAGCAGGCTTGCGCGCCCTCAGCATGGTGGTAATAACGGAGCTAGAAAAGCCCCGAGACCTCAGGACGGCTGTCTCAAGAGCCACGCCGTCAAAGATAGTCGACCCAGATCCGGGTGAAGACAGGGCCCCTGAGACAACAGGTCCCGCCGTTGAGGTAGGAGGTACGGAGCGTCGATGGACAGGCTCCGCAGATCGCAGTACCATGGCCTTCTGGGCCACCAGGATCAGTGTGCCTCCGTCCTGTTTGAACTTGCGCAGGACCCGAGGCAGCAGAGATATCGGAGAGAACAAGTAAGCCAGTTGAAACAGCCGTTTCACCAACAGCGCGTCTATCAGACTTGCGCCTGCGACCCTTGTCCTTGACCCGTACACAGGCAGCTTGTGATTGTGACGGGACGCCATCAGGTCCAGCTCTGGCAGCCCCCACTTGTCCACGAGTAGTTGGAATACCTCTGGATGAAGCGACCATTCCCCGGGATGCACGTCGTAACGGCTGAGGAAGTCTGCCTCCCAATTGAGGACTCCTGGGATGAAAACTGCCGAGAGAGCTGGAAGATAGCGCTCCGCCCAAGCCAGGACGCATGACACCTCCGACATCGCAGCTCGACTGCGAGTCCCTCCCTGGTGATTGATGTACGCCACCGTGGTGGCGTTGTCTGACTGCACCTGAACGGCCCTTCCGTGAAGAGCGGTGCCGGACGACTGCAGGGCTCTGTATACTGCCCGAAGTTCCAGGATGTTGATGGGAAGAATCGCTTCCTCCGCCGACCAACGACCCTGAAGTGACAAGGAGCCTGTCACCACCCGCCAACCCCGGAGACTGGCATCTGTCGTGAGCAGAACCCATTCCGGGATCCAAAAGGGGCGCCCCTCTAGGAGATGAGCCGTCTGCAGCCACCAGGCTAGGGACAGACGCACCTCCGAGGACAACACCAGCATCTGAGAGCGGATCCTGTGTGGCAATCCGTTCCATTCCGAAAGAATCAGCCCCTGCAGGGGCCTGGAATGGAACTGGGCAAACTCCACCATGTCGAATGCCGACACCATGGATCCCAAAACTCTCATCGCTGAGTGCACCGACACTCTGCCACTGCTCAGACAGCCGTGAATCCGCAGCTGTAAGGAGGAGACCTTCTCTGGAGTCAGAAAAATCCGTTGCTGACGAGAGTCCAGCAGGGCCCCCAAATGAACCATCCGCTGTGATGGGATGAGGGAGGACTTCTTCCAGTTGATCAACCAGCCGTGCGCCTGTAGACAAGCGACCGTCAGGTGGAGATGCTGGATCAGTACCTCCGGGGAGCTTGCCAGCAAGAGGAGGTCGTCTAGATATGGTAGCAACCGTATTCCCTGGCTCCGAAGATGAGCCGCCATGACCGCCATCACCTTGGTAAATACCCTTGGTGCCGTGGAGAGACCAAAGGGTAGAGCCCTGAATTGGTAGTGGAGAATAGCAAACCGCAGAAACCATTGGTGCGATGTTGCTATAGGCACATGGAGGTAGGTGTCCTGGATATCCAGGGAGACCATATAGTCCCCTGGTTCCATCGCCAGAATGATGGAACGCAAAGTTTCCATCCTGAATTTGGGAACCCTGAGAAACCTGTTCAGGGACTTCAAATTGAGGATGGGGCGATGAGAGCCATTGGGTTTCTGCACCAGAAACAGCGTAGAGTAATACCCCATCCCACGTTGAGACTGTGGCACGGGTATAATGACCCCCGCCATCAGCAAGGCCTCTATGGCTTCCTGAACCTGCAAGGCCTTGGTTTTGTCCTGAGAAGGACTTGTGCAAAAAAACTGTCCAGGCGGCCTGTGCCAAAAACAGACAGGGCGTACCCCTGGGAGACAACTTCTCGCACCCAGGCATCCGAGGTGGTATTGTGCCAGCACTGGCCGAATTGAAGAAGTCGGCCTCCCACTCTGGGGTCCCCCAGAGGGAGGCCCGTCCCATCACGCAGAAGGCTTATCTTCTTGCTTGGAAGAAGGGCGCCTAGCACTCCAGGCTTGCTTCTTTGGCTTTGAGGCGGTCTTGGGTGCGGACTGCCTCGGGAAGGACTGACCCTTTGCCTTGCCCTGAACCCGAAAGGAACGAAAGGCCGAGCTTCGGACCTTAGCAGGTGCAGTAGCTGAAGGGAGGAAGGCTGACTTGGATTTTGCCAGGGTATCTACTATTTTGTCCAGGTCCGGACCAAATAGTAATTCTCCATTAAAAGGTAAGGCTTCCAAGCCTTTCTTTGAATCTGCGTCTGCTCTCCAAGACCGCAACCACAAGGATCTACGAGCAGACACTGCTGCCGCCGAAACCCTAGAGGTCAACAGGCTAGCATCCAACGATGCTTCTCCAATGTAGGAGGCGGCATCTCTCATCTGTCCTAACAACGCCCTCTGGACGTCCGGAGCTTCATCAGTAAGCATGTCCTCCAAGGCGTTGGCCCACCCCTCAATGGCCTTGGCCACCCAGGAGATGGCCATGGACAGCCGGGCTACAGCCCCTGAGAGAGAATAAATAGACTTTAGACAAGTCTCCACCTTCCTGTCCGTAGGATCCTTCAGCGAGGATATAGACGGCAATGGCAAAGTAGCACTCCTGATGAGGCGTGTTACATGGGAATCGACTGCAGGCGGAGTTTCCCATTTCTTACAATGCGCTTCCGGGAATGGATAATTAGACGCCAAGCGTTTCTGTGGCAGGAAACGCTTACTGGGTGTCTGCCAGGCCACCGCCATGTGATCAGCCAACTGATCAGACAAGGGGAACGCTGCAGAAGTAACCTTAGCTTTTTTAAAACTAGGATACCTCGACTTGGGAGCGGGTGCCTCATCCTCAATCAGAAGAATGGCCCGCACCGCCTTAACCAGAGCCCGCACATTGATGGAAGACTTAGTGTCTACCTCCTGGACTGAGGCATCTGAGGCTGAGTCATCCTGCACCTCACCATCATCCGAGGACCCCTCAGAATCCGAAAGATGCGCAGCCTGCGCCATGACTGAGCGTTTAGATGCCCTGGAGGGCATGTCACTGCGCAACATCGACTGAAAAGTCGAAGATGCTGCCGCCAAATCTTGGACAGTGTGGGAAAGCGCATCCACCCAGGGTGGAGGAGCTGTCACAGGAGCCTGAAACGGCACCACAGCCTGCTGTGCCACAGGGGTGGACTGAATATACATTGGCAACCCCGCATAGGGACCAACAGGCTGAGACCCCGGGGGAGTCTGCAATAATTGTGGGACACCCGGGGAATGGGGGATGGCAGGCAGGGGCAACGCCCTAGTAGGGGCGGCAGTCGGGACCGACAGACGGTCCGCGATGGACACCAGCACCTGGGAAAACATCGCCCATGGTGGCTCCTGCGACATGGGAGGTTTAGACATACAAGGGAGTGTCTGGCACCGTCCGCACAGGCCGTCCTGTGACAAATCCTCCCTATCTACTCCTGCAGAACAGCGCCTGCAGGAGAACAATACCGGAGCCCCGGAGTGCTCAATCTCCTCCTCAGACATGACTTAGGAAGAAAACGTGCGTACTCACCAGTGTGCTGAACAACAGCCCACAATATGGTACTGTGTAGCACACAACTGTATGTGACGGACCTCACAAATAAGTGATTTATATAGGCGAGGTCTGTAGAAACACCCTTCCCCCGCACACCTGTAGGGCTTGTAGGAGAAGGAAAGGGATAGGCTGACAGTAAGTAGAAAAAAGACACAGACAGGCAGCACTAGCAAAAAGTCACATACCATGCAGGAAGATATACTCACTGCACCTTTCCACTACAATCAACCTCCCAGATTCAGTGTCTGGGAGGGCTATAGTGCTGTGTACGCTGTCCTTGTCGGGGGAGAGGTACACAGGGGGACCGGTCCGCGTGCTCCCCGAGAGTATCCGCGCTGCCAGTAAGAAAATGGCCGCTGGAGACCTCAGAGGAGGAGTGGCCCGAGTATCTGCAGCTCAGCGATGCCAGACTCCGTGCTGACAGGCGCGCTGAGCTGAGGGGAGGAGCCGCTAGACAGGGAAGGCTTCCTCCCCTGGCTAGCATATTTAACCCCCGGGTTGCCGGCATCCCGCTTGCCGCATAATTTACCCTGGTGGTCTAGTGGTCTGGCGGGGTATGCCTCCGCTGGAGAGGGGGCCCGCCGCCACCGTTAGCGCCCCCGGTCTGTCCCCTAGACCGGGGGCATGAGACTGCATTTACAAGGAACCCGCGCACCGCCGCTAATCTGCGGTGCGCAGCTTACCTTAATCTCCCCGGCGTCTTCCGGCAGCAGTCCCGGGGGAAGCCAGAGTCCGGCTAGTACAGACTCTGGCTTCCCCCGCCGCGATCCCCAGTTCAGTGCTGGCGTCGCGGCGCCAGCAGGGAGAAGGAGCGCCAGCGGGGGCGTCTGTACAGACAGCCCATCGCTGCCGCTCTGGAGAAAAAAACTATAGTAAAAAAAATTAAACTAAGTTAAAATAAAAAGCTTTAGGGGGCTGCTCCTGCAGGCCCCCCCCGCAGGGTGACCCGACTCCGGCCGGGCACCATCTTAAACTGAGGTGCCTGTGGCTCGGGGGCGGGGTATAGGGGAGGTTGGACCCAAGTGCATCCTGGGAGCAGCTGAAAGCTTTAACTCCGTGGTGCCCGAGGATCCAGGATCCAGCTATACCCCAAGGTCACCCTGTGGACCCTGAAGTAGAAAAATGCGGTATACCCGGGAATGGGGGATGGCAAGTTGGGGCAACCCCCTATGGGGGAGAGCAGTCGGGACCGCCAGATGGTCCACGATGGAAGCCAACGCCACGCCTGGGAAAACACCACCCAAGGAGGGTCCTGCGAAATTGAGGGGTTAGAGGGACCAGGTAACTGCTGGCACCGCACACAGCGCCCATCCTGAGATTAATCCTCCTGATTAACATCTGCGATGCAGCATCTGCAGTAGAACAAAGTAGGAGCCGCGGAGCGCTCAACTTCCTCATCAGACATGACAAAATATATATTATACAGATATATATAACACAATAGGGAAGTTCAGTGTTGGATTCCTGCGCACCCACAAGTATTGAGCACACAAGCCCACAACTGTATGTGACCGATCTCACAAATACGTGAATTTATATAAGTGAGGTCCGAAAAAAACCCTTCCCCACACACCTGCAGGGCTGTAGAAGGGATAGGTATAGACTGACAGTAAGTAGAAAAAAGCAGACAGTCAGCACTAACAATAGTCACATACAATGCAGAAAGTTAATACTCACTGCACCTTGTCACTACAATCAACCTGCCCAGATTCAGTGTCTGAGAGGGCTATAATGCTGTGTATGCTGTCCTACCAGGGGAGAGGTACACAGGTCCAAGCGCTGCCTGGGAGTTCTGCGGTGCTGCCAGAGAAGATGGCCGCCAGAAACCTCAGAGGAGTGGCCGCAGGAGGAATGCAGCTCAGTGTCGCCAGACCCGAGCGGAAAGGCGTGCTGAGCTGAGGGGAGGCGCCACTAGACAGGGAAGGCTGCCTTCCCTGGATAGCAATTAACCCCAGGAACGATGGCTCCCGCTGCCGGCATTATTCCCTGGTTGTCTAGTGGTCCCGCGGTGTATTCCTCCGGAGAGGGGGAGGCCGCCGTCACTGCTAGCGCCTCCGGTATGTACCCAGAGACTGGAGGCATGCGACTGCATATACACGCGGGTCACCGCGGCTTACCTGATCCCCGGCAATCCGGCAGCAGTCGTGGGAGTCCCCCAGAGCCCGGCTAGTCCCACCGCGATCCCCAGATCTGTAACTAGCGTCGCCAGCAGGGTGTAGGAGCGGCAGCTTGGACTTCCAATGGAGTCTGATGCTGCCGCTCTAAATAGTCAGTTTAAAAATAAAAAAATTAAAGTTAAAAAAAACTCTAAACAGCAGCCCCCTCCACACTAAGGGGGACCCGACTCCGGCCGGGCACCAACTAAAACTGAGGTGCCTGTGGCTCGGGTGCGGGATATAGAGCATGGACCCAGTGCATCCTGGGAGCAGCAAAAGCTTTAACTGTGTGGTGCCTGTGGATCCAGATCCAGCTAAACCCCCCAAGATCAACCCTGTGGACCCCCTATGGACCCTGAAATAGAACCTCCACACACCAATAATACATGAGGGCGCAAGGATGCCAAGGATGTTCCAGTGACCAGTAACCACAGCAGGTACAAGGACACAGGCAAGGAACACTTACTAAAAAAAAAAACACACAGCTGAATGCAGAATATGGGCTAATGAAGCTCAACATGCCGGCCACAAGTAGCAGGAAGGAACAATTTAACTAGCTAGCTGCTGGGAGCATGGTATGAAAGGAGACTGGAGCCCACTTCTCTGTCCAGCACAGAGGCAAGCATTGTGGTAAAATGCCCGCTCAGTGAGGAGCAAATCTGCCTGGGGCTTGCTGGCCACTGAGGGAGAGTGCGCACCAGGGTTGGGGGAAGGGCTACAGGAAAGCACCCATCTCCCCCGGCTGATAGAACCCCAGGGAAATGGCTGCCACTGCCAACAAGCAGCCCCCTACCCATGTAATATTCCCTGGTGGTCTAGTGGGCAGTGCGGTCAGACCAGGAGCCTCCACTGTCAGCTTCGCCGGAGGTCTCCTGCTCCGGCGGTGTAAGCCAGTGCTGTGGCCACCGGCTATAGGACACCTTACACTGCCCACTCTTTGTAGTAAACACTACAAAACTAAAAGTAAAATATAGGAAGACAAAGACATCCCCCCCCCTGAAAATGGTGCCCTGCTCCTGCCTTGGCACCAAACTAAAAACTGAGGTTCCAGTGCCTGGGGCAGAGGAGAGGAGAGGAGAGGAGAGGAGAGGAGCCTGAGCTTGTTTGCAAATTTCATGAACCGTTTTGTGCCCAGACTCTACTCTCCAGGCTATACTCAGAGTCATCACTATGCCCTCTAATGGAGGAAGAAGAAAAACCTGACTATTTTCCCTGTGGATCAGTCCCATTCACACGGTTTAGTGCCGTGCGTTGGTATCTCTAATCAAACTTTAACACTGAAACAGTGAATGGCAGCTGTCTAAGTGGTTATCACAGCTATAACACGGCAACTTAATTTATGTGTTACTTCCACTAAAGGAAAATGGTAAAAAAAAAGTGTGTTTTTTTTTTTTTGCCTGACGGACAAAACCGTGGTGTGCGAAGTAGCCCTAACAGTTCTCATTTTCCAGATTTGCAAGCTGTTGCTATTGTGTAAAGCAGTGGTTCTCAAACACGGGCCTCAGGACCCCACATAGGTCACGTTTTCCAGGTCACCTAGCAGGTGCACAGGTATAGTCATTACTCAGATTTTTTAGAAGATCCACAGTTGGAGCTAATTAGTTCACCTGTGATTCTGTGAGACCTGGAAAACATGCACCGTTTGGGGTCCTGAGGACCAAGTTTCAGAACTAGTGGTGTACAGTATTTTAGTCTCACTATAACTCAAAGATCCACACGTTGTGATATATGAAATGTTAGGAAGCCTGAGTACAGAGTATGAAAGACTGACATATTGTACTGCTCAGTAAAGTAGGCAGTAAAGAGTAGACATGTTACTGTATGTCCCCCGAGCTGCCCACACCATTGGAACAATCTCCCTCGTTCCATCAGACTATCCCCCCAACCTGCATTGCTTCAAGCAGGCGCCAAAAAGCCCACCTGTCCATAAAAGCATATCTGTCCACCACTTCACCGTCACCCGTCAATACTCACTCCTGCTTTCTGCCCTTAGCTCCCTTTTCTGTACCCTGGCTCACTCCTTATACAGTATATTGCGCTTCCCTTTAGACTGTAAGCTCCATGACCAGGGCCTTCCTCACTCGTGTTCTCATCTACTGTACTTGCACACGTGCCACACATCCTCCTTGGTCTCTCTGCCCCTGGACTCCAATCATCTGTTCTTGGTTTCTTCAGACAACTAGACCCGTTATTTGCACCAACACTAACAGCTACAGTGCAGCTTTCATATACATATTGCGTCTGTGGACAATAAAGCTCACCCTCTCAGCCTTTTGATAAAACCCCTGTGAGGGGAGAAACGCGTTGAGAGAGCTCAGACACCTGTGTAAAGGAGAGCTCTGAGACCTGCATTTGTTCCTGTGAAACTTCAAACAGAATAGAATAGACCCCCTGTGGGTTGCATCCACGGTGAGCGGCAGACCTGCCTGTTGTAATCGGCATCCCCGCTGCATGTGCCTTTGCCGGAGGGAGACTGCACTGTACCAGTGTTCTCCAGCTCAACACAGGAGATTCACTATTTCCCCCACGCAGTGTAACAATCTTGGTTCTCACAAGAGGCACACTACATCCACACTACCACTAACACCATACAAGCCTCCAGGGATATCCGGGATTACCACTGTTTAGCAGACGGGGAGCGGTGAGTCTATTGTGCTTAGGAATACTCTTTTCTTCCTGGCTTTCCCTCTGGAAACAGGAAAGCATCTATATCACCATGCTCATGCCAATTGTGACAATCTTTTACAATCAGGACTCACAAGCATCTTTTTTCTGCTAAGCAGGACTCTATCTTATGTATTTTGACCTTTCTTAAACTTCATTTCAGGATTGATATATATCCATTTCTTGTGTGTGTACTGATGATTATTTGCACCTGCTGATTGTTCATTTAATATTCAGAAACCGCCGTTCTTTTTTTATGTGTAATTCATTATTAAACATTTGGTTAACGTATTGCTCTATTCTGCTTTTTTTTGCTTTAGTGATCCCAAGCGCAGACACTTGTATTATCATTGTGCCTTTTGAGAGAGGTTTTGTGGCAGTCTCCTCTGTATGTCAGCTGCTGTGAATTCACTCTAGATCCCTGTTTGATTAAGAGCATCACTATTTGATTTTTAATAAAGCTTACAGTACCTACAGCACACCCTTTACAGCACTATCCTACTGTATGTAGAGCATTGTCCAGTTCCTTTAAGAGTGCAAATTTTTTAAACCTTCAGCCAGGCGTGTAACTACAATAGGCACAGTACATTGAGGCCCTATACTAAAAGATTTGTAAGGGTCCCTATGTACCACCCAATAGTGAAAAATGTGTATATATATATACACACACACACGTTTGACCTGGAAGATGGGCCCACATCAGCTCTGGACCCCATAGCAGCTGCATCCCCTACATCTGTCGTCATTACACCCAAGCTGTGTTTGTGCAGAGTTTTTCTTTCCAAATTTGTAAAATAAGTTACTTTACAATATTTTTTTCTACTGTATACTGTTAAATTGAAAGACAAAAAACGGTGTAGAAAAAAAAAGTCTTTATTTTAAAAAGCAACAAAATATAGAAAAACAGTCAATACGTGAACCGAAAACTGAAAGAGGGCTATTTGAAGAACTTGTTCTGTGGGGAGGAAGAGGAAAAAAATAAAAAATAAAAAAAGGATTACAACACTAATATACAGAGCTGTTGAATATATTCTATAATCTTCACATCCACAATGAACTATAAGTAGTACATTAATGTATACTGTAGTAAACATTGAGGTACTTTATCTCTGGTGTAGCCCCTCTAAAATGGACTTTTGAGCCACGTGGGCCCTGGTGATGGTAAAGGCGGAGACAAATTAGTGGTTTTAAAAATAAAAAATTACATAACTCAGATTCCTATATGGTGCTCTACTGTATATTTACACGTAGTCTATACTCATTCACATTGAATTTGCATATGTACGCCCATAAGGATGATGAGGTAATCAGTAAAACGCATAGTAAATATGGGCAGATCATCAAGAATGCAAACACACTGCTCATTATAGGGAGACTGAAGCAAAGATTTTCGTTCTTGACCTACAGCACCAATAATCGAAATTAACAGTTTATATGTGAAATGCTGAAACAATCGTCCAATGCACACTAAACATAAAGGGGCCCATTTATCATTCAAAGATCCCCTAAAGAATCATAAAGGATTAGCAGCAGATATCTGGGTTTCTATAGAGTATGCGATGCTGACAGATGTAACAAGTTCCGAAATGCAAAGCATTCTCAGAGCACCCCAGACTTCCACCCCAACGCTCTTAGCTGCAGGTGTAGCTGAAACAAGCAAACTGCTCGTTACACTTGGGAGCACACAGAGCCATTCAACCTCTTCACATACAGTGACAGCTTTTCTAATACAGCAAACGTAATATATGGAACAACAAGCATTTATGCTAGCGTGGCCACGCTCAAACACCGGAGATCAAGTAAAGTAGATGTGGTAACTTACTAAGAAAAGTTACTCGTATACATGCTTGCTACGTACGCTTTTAACTTAATTTGCTATGTGCTGCTCCTAACAAACTAATATCTATACAAGATGAGGACTCAATTAGATACGCACTGCAGAGGATAAGACGATATATCCGATTAATATACCATTGCTTTTGCCAACTACATAATTGCTACTAACCTTTGAAGTACTGTCAGGTAACAAGTAGTAACCAGGTCCAACACAGCATAGCTTCCAAGATCCGACATGTCCAGTGTGGTGTGGCTGTAGGGGAGGAACAATTTTTAATTTAGATCTTACTTCTTACCGCTTGTCAGTTCATTAAAGAGTTAATAAAATAAATGTAAATAGTCAGAGGCGACTGTTATGGCAGTATAAAATCACCTACAGCACCTGGTATTCCCAGGTGGTCTCCCATCCAAGTACTAACCAAGCCCGACACTGCATAGCTTACAAGATGAGATTGGTAATGTCCAGTGTGGTATGGCCGTAGGTGATCAATCTTCTTCTTACACCTCTTTTACTACTCACCACCAGTAATTATCAAGTTAATATAATAAATGTAAATAGTTATAGAAAAGAACGTTATAGTAGCATCAAAACTGCCAATCTTCCTCCACCACAACTCAGTTAACAATCACGGTCTGCCCCAACCGTGCGGTTCAATCGCAATGCCCAAAGAACCTAACTGATCAATGGATTTTGCTATCACACTGAGAGACGATTTTAACTCTAGGGAACACACAGTAGCCCTATTCTGCAATACACCTATGTGTACCCTAGAAAACACACAGTAATCTAGCTCTAGGGAACACACAGTACCCCTAGCAATAGGGAACACACAGTACCCCTATTCTCATCACAAACATACGTCTATCATGCACCTTTTCTGTGCAGAAAAGAAATTACTTTTTCTCAGATATGGTAGTATGATTAAGAGACTCAAAACCATGTAATCATGCTATCAATACAACAATGCAATCTTAAACAATTTGTTTGAACACGTGGCAGCAATACCGGAAACACGTATACGCTATTGTACGCCTAATCGCATACACAATAATGCAACTGATACACAAAAGTGCAGAAATAAAAATTACGCTATTGTGCGACTAGTCGCATACACACAGAGCATGGACAAATAAAAGAAACAAACCTCTCTCTCCTGTCCCCTGGTACCTAATCAGTGCCCCTTAAGATCACACAATAAAATACAACGATTCCACAACACTGAATGGTAGCAGGGTTTCGAACACAGTGCGTTCCTGCCTGCTTATGGCGCCTTCCACCCTTAGGTGTGGAATCAAGGTCCGTTTGCTATCGTGCGAATCATGGTGGCATGATATCAACTGCGAGCCCCCAACTATGAATACCTTAAATTGCTAGAGATAAATAATCGCTGTCCACACCATAATTTTGGTTCCAAAGCACTAAAATTCATATTGCATTCAAAAAGAAAGGCACGTCACTAATAATCTAAAAGCATTGTACTCAATGGTTTCGTGCTGACGACGGAAGATGGCGTCGCCCAATATTAACTTAAGATCTGGTCTCAGCCAATCATCCAGCTCCGACAGTGTACATTAAGCAAGCACTTGTGCCCTGGTATTAAGCCAATGCAGGTGGGGATCAAGCATGCACTAGGGCCTGGAAATTTAGCCACTGCTGGAGGGAAAGAAGCAAACACTGGTGCCCTGGTATTAAGCCTCTGCTGGGGTGTAAGAAGTAAGTCCTTGAGCACTGGTATTAAGCCACTGCTGATGGTTAAGGAGCAGACGCTGAAGCCCAAAGGTTAAGCCACAGCAGTTGGGGATGAAGCATGCGCCAGTTCTGGGACATTAATCCACTGCTGATGGGTAAAACGCAAGTGCTGGTGTATTAAGCCTCTGCTAAAGGGTGGGAAGCAAGTGCTGGTGCCCTGGTATTAAGTCTCTGCTGGGGGGTAAGAAGCAAGCACTGGTGTCCTGGTATTAAGCCACTGCTGGAGGGTAAGGAGCAGGTGCTGTTGCCCTAGTATTAGGTTTGGCTAAGGGGGAAGAATCAAGTACTGGTGCCTGGACATTCATTAAGCCTCTGGTGGGGGAAAAGAAGCGGGTGCTGGTGCCCGGATGTTAAGCCACTGCAAGTGAGAATGGAGTACATGCTGGTGCCCGGACATTAAGCCACTGCTGGAGGGTAAGAAGCAAGCACTGGTGCCCTGGTATTAAGCCTCTGTTGGGGGAGAAGAAGCAAGTGCTGGTGCCCTGGTATTAAACTACTGATGGAGGTTTAGGAGCAGGCACTGGAGTTTGGATTTTAAGCCACTGCAGGGTGGGATAATGCATGCACCAGTGCCCGAACATTAAGCCACTGCTGGAGGGTAAGAAGCATGCACTTTTGGCCTAGTTTTAAGCCACTGCTGGAGGGTAAGGAGCAGGTACCCTGATATTAGGTTTGGCTAAGAGGGAAGAAGCAAGCGCTGGTGTCTGGACAGTAAGCCTCGGCTTCAGGAGAAGCAGGCACCCATATGTTAAGCATCTGCAGGTGGGGATCAAGCACGCGCCGGTGCCTGGACAATGCACCACTGCTGGAGGGTAAGAAGTAGAGATGAGCGAGTTTGGATCTCAGAGATCTAAACCCACCTGAATTTTAAGATTCGGGTCGAGAACCGAACGTGAGTTCAGTTCCCCCTCTGTCCCTGGATCTCAAACCGAGGCAAAACCATAGAGACGGAATCTCGCGGCTCGCGAGCTTTCGTCTCTATGTATATAGGGGACCACGCGGCGGCCACCGTTTCACTGCGGCTGTGGAGACTGAACAGGGAGGGTGGGTAGTGTAGGGCTGGGAGAGGTAGCACTTACCTGTGCTGGTGCACTTCTGATTAATCTGGTGCTGTCACTGCTGTTCTGTCTGCTGTGTCCATCTGGGCTGGTGCTGTGCTGTCTGCTGCGTCCATCTGGGCCCCAAAAAATATATATATTGTCTTTTTATCTTTTTTCTGTGTGTGCGTGTTACTCTTAGCCAGTCAAGATACAGCAGCAATGCAAGTTGCAACCTAGTGCTGCCCGACTCCAGTCGTCATCAGTCTGTGCTCTGGTCCCAAGTTCTGGGCCCGAAAAAAGAAGATAGTGTATTTTGTATATTTTTTTTCTGTGCACGTATGACTGCACGTGTGTGAATTTTGTAACAGCACCTTGGCTTCACTATTGGAGCTTGTGACACAGCTTGAAGACGCACAAAATATGGAGTGGTGTCACATGACAGGACAGCAAGGCCAAGAACACATGTTGTAGCTGCCGCCAGCAGTCATCATGATGATGCAAGGCCATCAACTTCCTCATCCTCTATGAAGGCCCATGCCCCAGGGCTAAAGTCACGCCATGCATATGGTAAAGCTACTTTTACGGTAGTAAAAAAAAAAAATCGAAAAATTGGCAATATGCCATTCACTACACAAAGTGGCTAGGAAAGGATAAGGCCTTGGCCTTTATTTATGTTGACTGCTGGTTCTGATAGTCCTTCTGCTTGTATTAGTAGTGGTGGTGGTACCATTAAAAATTGAAAGTTGTTAAGAAGAGTAAGACAGCTCCGCAAAAACAAACTGTGTGCCCATAGAAACCGAAATCACAAATCCCCGAGGAGAGTGCAAGTGTGTCCGCAGTTGCCATGTGTGAGCCAGACCTAAATACTAGTGTACTGGAGGATTCTCCAAGTTCCAACATTTGTGTGCCCTCTGTAAATGTGGGAAAGGGCAGTCAACATCTTGCAGATGTAGTTGGTGAGGATGCTTCTGTGGAATTGCACATGGAGGAGGAGGATATTTTGGTAGTTGAAGCCACTAAGGATGATGAGGATGTTGATGATGAAGATGTTGGTGATGAGGATGTTGATGCCGAGGATGTCCTTTGTGCAAGTAAGGCAACAGCTGTTGCCCATGGATTGAAAAAGTCAAAGCCCATTGTTGTCATGCCGGGGCAAAAGACAAAAAAATCTACTTCTCACATGTGGAATTATTTCCACCCCAATCCGGACAACAGTTATGTAACCATTGCCAAGCAAGAGTGAGTAGAGGGAGGGACCTAAACCACCTAGGAACCTCCTCCTTGTTACGTCACTTGGAATGCATTCAAATATCAAAGTTTATGTTACCAAGTTCCAAAACGCAAAATGTAACAGGTCCAGTGTCACCTACCTGCTCCCTCTCTGTGGGATCCAAGTGCCTTCGATCTCCACCACCAACACCTGCATCAACATCCTCATTCGTCATCGGGACTAGTCCTGCCGCATCCAATGTTGTTATTCGAAGCATGATTGACTCCTCTCCTATCCGTGATTCCTCAGAAGGATCCTTGATGACTGTTGCTGTGAGTGGATCTTCATCCCAGAAAGGGACCAGGAGGAATACTACTTGTAGAGTATCCTCCAAAAAACAATTAACTGTCAAACAATCGTTTGCAAGGGCAAACAAGTATGACAGCAATCATCCAGTTGCATTGCGGACTACTGGACGCCATAACAGCTATGCTGGTATTAGATGTGCGTCCAGTATCTGCCATTACTGCAGTGGGTTTTCAACAGTTAATTGAGGTCCTGTGTCCTCGCTACCAGATCCCTTCTAGATTCCACTTTGCTAGAAAAACAATTCCAAGTCTGTACAAGGACATTAAAAAAAACCTTATTAATGCACTTAGAAATGCCATTGTACCCACTACTGTCCACTGATATGTGGACAAGTGGGACAGGGCAAACTAAGGATTACATGACTGTGACAGCCCACTGGGTAGGTGTATTGCTTACAACAGCAGCATCTACCAAAAGATAGCTGATACAGAGGCAGGCTACTCTTTGTATAACTGTTTCACTAAGAAACATACCGCTGAGAACCTCTTACAAAAACTCAGGGAAATCATTGCTAAATGGCTTACCCCACTTGGACTCTCCTCAGTATTTGTGATTACGGACAATGCCAACAATATTGTGCGAGCATTACATGTGGGCGAATTCCAACACGGCCCATGTTTTGCTCTCACAATTAATTTGGTCGTGCAACATTTTTAAAAAAAATGACAGGGGCGTGCAGGAGATGCTCTCGGTGGCCCGCAAAACATCCGGACATTTTAGACATTTGGCAACCGCTTGTTGAAGATTGCATGACCAGCAGGTACTGTTATATTTGCCCTGCCATCAGCTGAAGCAAGAGGTAGTAACTCGGTGGAATTCTAGCCTCTGTATGCTTCAGCGGATGGAGGAACAGCAAAAGTCCATCCAGGGCTATACAACGACCTATGACATGGCCATGGAGGGGGAATGCACCTTACTCAAGCGCAGTGGAGAATAATTTCCATGTTGTGCAAGGTTCTCAAACCCCTTGAATTTGCCACACGTGAAGTTAGTTCAGACACTGCCAGCATGAGTCAGGTCATTCCCCTCATCAGACTTTTGCAAAAACAGCTGGAGAAACTGAAGGAGGAGCTAAAACAGAGCAATTGCGCAAGGTATGTTGGACAGGTGGATCAAGCCATTGATTCACTTCGCCAGGTTCCAAGAGTCATCAATTGAAATCTGAAAAATATATTTTGGCGACCATTCTGGATCCTAGGTTTAAGTCCTACCTGGTGAGTTTTTTTTCCAACAGACTGAAATCTAAAACTATGCAAAGAGCTGATGGTAAAAAAAAATTGTCAGCTGCAGCCACACGTGAAACACAATCGTCTCCTCCTTCAGTTTCTGCAACTGCCAGGAAAAAGCTAAATTTTCCTTACAGAATGCCTGCTGGTCATGCAGATCGTTCACCAAAAAATGACATCTGGTTGGCCTAAGAGAACTGCCTACTAGTGACATGTCTACTGTGACTATGTGTGATACGGTCAACTTTCCATTCACAGAATGGTGAAGGACTATTTCAGAGATAACATCCTAATAGGTATGTCAGACAGTCCCTTTCAGTACTGGCAGGAAAAAGAGGCAATTTGGAGTCCCATACACAAACTGGCTTTGCATTATGTCGAAACTGGATTATTGGCTGAGACAAGATCAGTTTAAAATTGAATCGCAGCGACACCATCTTGCGACTGGCCGCAAGACGCCATTTTGCAAAATGGCCGCCTAAGCGCCATTTTAGATAAACTCACACTTTGGTACATGTGGCGATAGTACTATTAGCATCATGCGAATGCATCTGTGACCAGTGCCATAAGTTACGGCGATTCACCAAAAGCCCATTTCATGACTTTACGTATTATAAAGGATATATTTCAGAAATGGCTTTACAGTATGTCAAAATTGGATTGCATTAGCTGAACAGAGCAAATGGCCACGTGACAACTAGCTTGTGTAGATAAGCTTCCTGGATAACGTCTGCTCTCACTCCAGGTGGCCCGGCTCGAATACACACCTTACATTAGCAAGCTTCCTGCAATGAAATAACTTCAAAGACTAGAGTGTTATCTTAGGTTTGGGTTATGTAGCTGGGCTATTTGCATTCACACAAGAGTCAGACAATAAAGGGTTTTTCTTTTGAGCTTGGGAAAGGTAGAGGCTGCTGAGAGAGGGGGCATGTGGAACTATCAGGCTCAGCATTTCACACTGCTAGATGTTCACTTAGTAAGGGAGATTTAAGTGCATCATTCCTCATACACACATTAATACGCACAATTGCGCTGGTAACTAATCGCATATTAGCGAATGCATAAGATCCTGTATGAAAATGCTGGATGTTAGCTTCATGTGCACGCATCTGCCCCAAGTTAACTAGCATCTTTACATCACACCCCGCATACTCACAAATTACATATCCACATAAAAGGTTTAATAAGCTTTAAAGTATAAGATTTAAGTTGGTTCAGTTAGTATAAATGCTGTGAAATAAAGATATTTGATAACTAAGGTTTTATACATGCTAAGAAAATATGAGATATGGTAAGAACTTACCCTTGTTATCTCTATTTCTACGAAGTCCATAGGGTTCCACAGGATACCTTGGGGTATAGGTGTGACGTCAGTCACTGGGCACCATAGAGTTAAGCTTTTCAGCCTCCCAGGATGCACTAGGGTCCCCCTCCTATACCCCGCCCCCGAGCCAAGGCACCTCAGTTAGTTATCAAGCCATAGGCCGGAGGAGGAGAAGGAAGAGAGAAAAAAGATCTGGACACATACAAGAATCACATTCTCACCAGAGGGAGACAGAAAACCGGTGACCAGAGCAAAACCCATCTGCAGCACAGGTGCGACAGGGC
Organism: Taudactylus pleione; assembly: GCA_031769625.1. Classification (NCBI taxonomy): domain Eukaryota; kingdom Metazoa; phylum Chordata; class Amphibia; order Anura; family Myobatrachidae; genus Taudactylus; species Taudactylus pleione. The sequence goes on along the minus strand of JAUIMM010000399.1, from coordinate 3,600,508 downwards.
GGGAGTCCTGTGGAACCCTATGGACTTCGTAGAAATAGAGATAACAAGGGTAAGTTCTTACCATATCTCATATTTTCTACTTCAGGGTCCATAGGGTATCCACAGGATACCTTGGGGATGTCCCAAAGCAGTATCCTTTAAGGGTGGGGACGCTCCTGTGCAGAAAGGAGAATCCGCCGCCCGAAGGAAGCATCCTGAGAGGCGAAGGTGTCAAACCTGTAATACCTCACGAAGGTATGGACAGAGGACCACGTAGCAGCCTTGCAGATCTGAACTGCCGAGGCACCACGTCGAGCTGCCCACGAAGGACCCACAGACCTAGTGGAATGAGCCTTCAGAGAAAGAGGGACCGGTAGGCCTTCATGAAGATAAGCTTCAGAAATAGCCATACGGATCCAGGCTGCCAAAGTTTGCTTTGAAGCAGGCCAACCCTTTTTACGGAAGCCATAGAGGACAAACAAAGCGTCCGACTTCCTAAACGAAGAAGTGCGGTCAACATAAGTCCTTA